>BLSH010424590.1:354059-366322 GCA_018402905.1 Glandirana rugosa | reverse complement strand
TTAAACGTTCTTCCTCCCGGGTATCCCTAAACGGCGTTGTGTCTTAAGGGGGTTTATTTGTATTTCATATGTTTTTTCACAGTTTTTTCTTAACCATTAAATAATCTATATACTTTATGTTTATTTGGGGGAATTCTGTGTTGCGGCAAATCCCTATGGGCCCTCCTTCTTGCAAATTTCGTTTAATTGGGGAGGCAACACAGCATTCCCGACTAATATAGTCTTGAGAGAATCTTAGGACCCCATTTTTCCTATTTTCGACTCTGGGAACCTAGGACCTAGATACAGATTTGGGACCTCTGTGCGCAAACATTGCCCCCCACCCCCCAGACTCAGAGACTCTAAGCAGACAATTAAAATTAGCTTGAAACAACCTAATGCTGAAGTCTCCAGCTGCTATGTGTAATTCTTATTACAGGGTCTTTACCTCGTATAAGTCCCCATTGTGTGCCTCTTAGATGTGAATCCCTATTGTTAATTGAGTCACCTATTGTTTCTGTCTGTCTGCTAGTATTGTGTCCACTTCACCTTGTTGCCAAACTATTATGGGATTCCTGATCAGAGCATTGTCTGGGTGTTTGGCTGTTGATTAGCTTACGGTTTATGTAGCCCTATCCCCGCAGGAGCCGATGGTATTTTGCCTGGGACTCCTCCACTTTTTGCTTTGCAGCCAGGCACAAGGTATTTCCCACAACCAGGTGTACACACACTTCCGCTTGTTGTCTCCAATGACCAGTCTAGGAGTTTTTTGTTTTGTGGTTTTATTGGAGAACTTGGATAGGGAAGGGATATAGCAGGATACTCCAAATTCAACTATTCACACTTCTTTTTCCTAGAGAAACTTGACTGAAGTCCTTGCAAAAGCACAGGCAGGCTTCTTCACAGCAGCACAAAGCAATGTTCCTCAGTAAAGTAGTGGACGGTTCTGGACAAAGCTCTAAGAACATTAGCCAGTGTTCTTTCTTGTGTGGGCCCTCAGCTGACGGAGAGAAACGGTTGCCGGTGGTACTTCAGGGGGGTTACTATTTAAGGACGCTTAGGGTGTTTTTACTCATAAGGGTCGTGAAGTACCACCGGCAACCGTTTCTCTCCGTTATACCGGACCAGATGCACTGTAGACTCTCCCTCTGTCAGATATGGTAGGACCAGGGTTGCTACACAAACTTTAGGCTCTTAGATCTCCCATTTGAAGCCACATTAGCATTCAGGCCCTCAGGTCAGCCACCTGAGGCAACATGGCCACAAGTGCTGGGGAGGCAAAGCCTCATCCCCCAGCCTGGTTCAATCCTCAACTGCCAGTGACACAGAGCCCATGTGCTCATCCAATATAGCCACCATTTGCCACCAGTCCTGGTCAGCCACCCCTACTCTAGCAGGAGCGGATTCCCAACTAATTACAGTTGGTACATGTCATTGGGGTCTTGCGGAGATTATGAGTTGAGCAAAATTTTTTTTTAAATTGTGAGATTCTATAAGATGTAGATCCTATTACAAATGTACAGTATTTATGGATGAGAATAGGGCTCCTATGCGTTTTGGGAACGAGTTCATGAAGTTGTGGAGTTGGCAATCACTCCAGGTGTACATAGCAGCCTTTCTCAACCCTTTCAACACAATGGAACCCTTGAAAGAACTTTCTGGTCTCAGAGGACCCCTGGTAAAAATTTCCATATCTACAACTCATGATACATTAGTGTGATGGTCAGTGGAAAGAATGCTCCTTACACTGGTGGTCGTTGGGAAGAATTACCCCCTTACAGATAGCCACAAATAATCAATAGTAACTTATCTCAGAGGCAGAAATTGCTCTGTTCTCAAGGAACCCCTAGCAACCTCTGGTGGAACCCAAGGATTTCATGGAACCCTGGTTGAGGAAGAATGCTCCTTAGACTTGTGGTCATTGGGAAGAATTACACCTTTACAGATAGCGAAAATCAATGGTGTCAGTGGGAACTTATGTGAGAGAAAAAAATGCTCATTGCCCAAGGAACCCCTAGCAACCTCTGAAGCAACCCAAGGTTTCCATGGAAGCTCGGTTGAGGAAGCGTACGCTTGTGGTCATTGGGAAGAGTTACCTCCTTACAGATAGACAAAAAATCAATGGTGTCAGTGGAACCCTGGTTGAGGAAGAATGCTCCTTATGCTTGTGGTAATAGGGAAGAGTTACCCCCTTACAGATAGACAAAAAGATCAATGGTGTCAGTGGGAATTTATCTGAGAGGCAGAAATTGTTCATTGCTCAAGGAGCCCATAGCAACCTCTGGAGGAACCCTAGTTGAGGAAGAATGCTCCTTAGACTTGTGGCCATTGGGAAGAATTACCGTCTTACAGATATCTAAAAACATCAATGGTGTCAGTGGGAACTTATCTGAGAGAAAGAAATTGCTCATTGCCGAAGGAACCCCTAGCAACCTCTGGAGCAACCCAAGGTTTCCATGGAACCTTGGTTGAGGAAGCTTACGCTTGTGGTCATTGGGAAGGGTTACCTCCTTACAGATAGACAAAAAGATCAATGGTGTCAGTGGGAACTCATATGAGAGGCAGAAATTGTTCATTGCTCAAGGAACCTCTAGCAACCTTTGGAGGAACCCTAGTTGAGGAAGAATGCACCTTAGACTTGTGGTCATTGGTAAGAATTACCATCTTACAGATATCTAAAAACATCAATGGTGTCAGTGGGAACTTATCAGAGAGAAAGAAATTGCTCATTGCCCAAGGAACCCCTAGCAACCTCTGGAGCAGCCCAAGGTTTCCATGGAACCCTGGTTGTGGAAGCTTACGCTTGAGGTCATTGGGAAGAGTTACCTCCTTACAGATAGACAAAAAGATCAATGGTGTCAGTGGAACCCTGGTTGAGGAAGAATGCTCCTTACGCTTGTGGGCATTGGGAAGGATTACCCCTTTACAGACAGACAAAAAGATCAATGGTGTCATTGGAAAACTCATCTGAGAGGCAGAAATTGTTCATTGCTCAAGGAGCCCCTAGCAACCTCTGGAAGAACCCAAGTTGAGGAAGAATGCTCCTTAGGCTTGTGGTCATTGGGAATAATTACCGGCTTACAGATATCTAAAAAGATCAATGGTGTCATTGGGAACTTTTCTGAGAGAAAGAAATTGCTCATTGCCCAAGGAACCCCTAGCAACCTCTGGAGCAACCCAAGGTTTCCATGGAACCCTGGTTGAGGAAGCTTACGCTTGTGGTCATTGGGAAGAGTTACCTTCTTACTGATAGACAAAAAGATCAATGGTGTCAGTGGGAACTTATCTGCCTCTAGCAACCTCTGGAGGAACCCTGGTTGAGGAAGAATGCTCCTTAGACTTGTGGTCATCAGGAATAATTACCCTCTTACAGATAGCTAAAAAGATCAATGGTGTCAGTGGGAACTTATCTGAGAGAAAGAAATTGCTCATTGCTCAAGGAACCCCTAGCAACCTCTGAAGGAACCCAGGTCCAGAGGGTGTGTTCCCCATCGCTCTCTCGGTTGCAGGAGCGTCAACCGATGTCAGCAATATAGGCCCTCATGTCACCCACGTGAGGCAACGTGGCCACAAGTGCTGGGGAAGCAAAGCCTCACCCTGGTGCCCATGTGCTCACCCAATATAAATACAGACACCCAGCATGCCTAGGGGCACCTCCCGTTGTAATTGGCCAGGGCTGTTTGAATATTCATGCTGCTCCTTTGCACGTTTTCTTTTTTTGCATATTGTCTTTTTATTATTATATGAAACTATTTAACATCAATTACATACATTTCGTAGTTCAATTCAGAACATTTCACATGCTACTTCCAATACCCCTAACCCTCCCTCCCAAAGGAAACCCCCCAAAGAAAACCTCCTCACCCCCTAAACACCAAAACCCCGATTCTTTTGTGTCAAAACCAAGCTCCTCATCCCGGGTGATCCGGTGTCATAATCTACGTCTATCTCAGACACCCAACATTTCTATATATCCCATTGATATATTGAACCTCAGCCATTTCCCCCAGATAGTGAGTGTAATATTTCCGTAGGAAGTCCTCTACTGTGTACATTGTTTCTCCAATGAACCTCAACCAGTTAACCTTTAGAACTAATCCTCTCGTACTCGGAACTTCTGGTGTTTGCCGAAATCTCGGTATCAGACTTTTAGCCTCATCTAACAGCTTCCGGACCACCCCACGTACCTGTACATCGCGGCTTCTTCCGGTTCTGGGACACACGTGCGCGCCGCCCGCTCCCGCTGTGACTGTCCAATCACAGCGGGAGTCAATCAGCGAGTCTTGCAGACCCGATGTTCGCCGGCAACCGGCGATCTCTCCCGAGAGAGAGGCAGAACGAAGGTCTGCCTATGTAAACAAGGCCAATCGCCATTCTGTCAGAGGGGAAGATGGAGATCTTGTGTTTCTGCTAAGCAGAAACACAGATCTCTGTCTTCCCCCAGTCAAAGTACCCCCCCAACAGTTAGATAGCACTTATAGGGATGTTAACCCCTTGCCAGCCAGTGCCATTAGTGCAGTGACAGTGCATTTTTTAACACTGATTAGTGTAATAATGTCACTGGTCCCCAAAAAGTGTCAGTTAGTGTCCGATTTGTCCACCGCAATGTCGCAGTCCCGCTAAAAAAAAAAAAAATTGCTGAAAAAAAAAATCGCCTTACTAGTAAAAATAAAAATGCCATAAATCTACCCCATAGTTTGTAGACGCGATAACTTTTGCGCAAACCAATCAATATACGCTTACTGGAAATTTTTTTACCAAAAATATGTAGAATATATATATCGCCCTAAACTGATGAAGAAATTAGATTTTTTTTATTGGAGTTTTTATAGCAGAAAGTAAAAAAATATATATTTTTTTTCAAAATTGTCGGTCTATTTTTTTTTTGTTTATAGCGCCAAAAATAAAAACCACAGAGGCGATCAAATACCACCAAAAAGAAAGCTGTATTTGTGGGGGAAAAAAAGGACATCAATTTTATTTGGGTACAGCGTCGCACAACCGCGCTATTGTCAGTTAAAATAACGCAGTGCCTTATCGTAAAAAATGGCCAGGTCATTAAGGGGGGGTAAATCTTCCAGAGCTGACGTGGTTAATAAGTGCGATACGACCGCATTCTTACATCCAGCTATCGTTTTCCCCGTACCACATCTGCGTGGTCTCTGCCTACTATCCAGCGCTTTCCATAGTTGTCAGGACAGTGTGAAACTTTAAGGCAGCATGAGCAGCACCAGAGCACACTGAGCAGACTACACCAGCCGATCACCGCTCTCTGTTAAGCAGACAGCCCATTTACCCAGCTGTCTTCCCTGTTAAGCAGAGAAACCAAAAACTATAATACACTCATCCTAACAGTGGGGGAAAATAATGATTGGTTCCCCTACAGGTTGTGTAAGTTTGCCTGCTTACATAGAAATGAAGGGTCTATAATTTTTATTATAGGTCATTTTATATGATAGAGACAGAAGATCAACCAAAAATCCAGAAAAAAACACAATGCAAATGTTATAAACGGAGTTGCAGTTCAGAGAGTAAAATAAGTATTTGATCCCCAAGCAAAACATGACTTAGTAGTTGGTGGAGAAACCCTTGTTGGGAAGCACAGAGGTCAGACGTTTCTTGTAGTTGGTGACCAAGTTTGCAGACATCTCAGGAGGGATTTTGGTCCACTTTTCTCTACAGATCTTCTCTAAATCCTTAAGGTTTCTTGGCAACTCGAAGTCTCCACTCCCGCCATAAATTGTCTTCAGTGTTGTGGATGAGGGAAGAAGGTTCTCATTCAAAATTTTATAATACATGGCCCCGTCCATTGACCCCTTGGTTATCATGCTGGAGGACCCATCCACGACCCATCTTCAGTGTTGTGGCTGAGGGAAGAAGGTTCTCATCTAAGACTTTACAATACATGGCCCCATCCATTGACCCCCTCAATTGTCATGCTGGAAGAACCATCCAGGACCCATCTTCAATGTTGTGGCTGAAGGAAGAAGGTTCTCATCCAAGATTTTACAATACATGGCCTCGTCCATTGACCCCTTAATTGTGATGCTGGAAGACCCATCTTCAGTGTTGTGGCTGAGGGAAGAAGGTTCTCATCCAAGACTTTACAATACATGGCCCCGTCCATTGACCCCTCAATTGTCATGCTGGAAGACCCATCCAGGACCCATCTTCAGTGTTGTGGCTGAGGGAAGAAGGTTCTCATCCAATATTTTACAATACATGGCCCAGCCATTGGCCCCTTGGTTGTCATGCTGGAAGACCCATCCAGGACCCATCTTCAGTGTTGTGGCTGAGGGAAGAAGGTTCTCATCCAAGATTTTACAATACATGGCCCCGTCCATTGGCCCCTCGGTTGTCATGCTGGAAGACCCATCCAGGACCCATCTTCAGTGTTGTGGCTGAGGGAAGAAGGTTCTCATCCAAGATTTTACAATACCTGGCCTCGTCCATTGACCCCTCAATTGTCATGCTGGAAGACCCATCCAGGACCCATCTTCAGTGTTCTGGCTGAGGGAAGAAGGTTCTCATCCAAGATTTTACAATACATGGCCCCGTCCATTGACCCCTCAATTGTCATGCTGGAAGACTCATCTTCAGTGTTCTGGTTGAGGGAAGAAGGTTCTCTTCCAAGACTTTACAATACATGGCCCCGTCCATTGACCCCTCAGTTGTCATGCTGGAAGACCCATCCACGACCCATCTTCAGTGTTGTGGCTGAGGAAAGAAGGTTCTCATCCAAGAATTTATAATACATGGCCCCGTCCATTGACCCCTCAAGTTGTCATGCTGGAAGACCCGCCCTAAGAACACCATCACTACAGTCACACACGGAGGTGGTGATGCTTTGGGGCTGTTTCTCTGCTAAAGTTACAGGCCGATTTTGCCGCATTAAGGGGCCAATAGATGGGGCCATGTATTGTAAAATCTTAGATGAGAACCTTCTTCTCTCAACCAGAACATTGAAGATAGGTCATGGATGGGTCTTCCAGCATGCCAATGACCCAAAACATACCGCCGAGGCAACAAAGAAGTGGGTTAAAAAGAAGCGCATTAAGGTCATGGAGTGGCCTAGCCAGTCTCCAGACCTTAATCCAATAGAAAATGTATGGAGGGAGCTGAAACTTCGAGTTGCCAAGAAACCTTAAGGATTTAGAGAAGATCTGTAGAGAAGAGTGGACCAAAATCCCTCCTGAGATGTCTGCAAACCTGGTCACCAACTACAAGAAACGTCTGACCTCTGTGCTTCCCAACAAGGGTTTCTCCACCAACTACTAAGTCATGTTTTGCTTGGGGATCAAATACTTATTTTACTCACTGAACTGCAACTCAATTTATAGCATTTGTTTTATGTGTTTTTCAGGATTTTTGGTTGATCTTCTGTCTCTATCATATAAAATACACCTATGATAAAAATTATAGACCCTTCATTTCTTTCTAAGTGGGCAAACTTACACAACCTGCAGGGGATCAAATCACTATTTTCCCCACTGTACTGATATTACAGTTTACAGTTTACATTGTTTAGGATAATGTGATCAAGCCCTTACCTGATTCTATGTGGTATATATTCTGTGTGAATTTACAATAAAGTCAGTTCCGGTTTGCACCTATGCTAGTGTCTTCTAGTTCTTGGGTGCAAGAGTCAGCTATAATACCAGGTTCCTGAGTGGAGGAAGCGGTATCAGACTACACTGAAAGAACCAATACAGCAATGACATGCCCCTCCCTCCTTTCTCCTTGCATTCAAAATTTAGCCACAGGTTTACTGACATGTATATCACAGGCTGGTATAGAAACCAATTTTTATACTCAGGACACAATCACCTCCACGGTCGTGTGGGACCTCCGATGTCTGGAGACATGGCATTTCTGTGTAAAACACTTCCCGCACTCAGGGCAGGAATACGGCTTCTCACCTGTGTGAGACCTCTGATGTATATCAAGTACCGATTTCTGTAGATAACATTTCCCGCACTCGGGGCAGGAATACGGTTTCTCGCCCGTGTGCAATTTCTGATGTCTAACGAGTTTGGCCTTGTCTGAAAAACTGTTGCCGCACTCAGGGCAGGAAAACGGCTTCTCCCCCGTGTGAGATCTTTGATGCCTGACCAGTTTTGCTTTTAGCGAAAAACATTTCCCGCACTCGGGGCAGGGATACGGCTTCTCCCCCGTGTGAGATCTCTGATGTATGGCAAGTTCTGATTTCGTTAGAAAACTTTTCCCGCATTGAGAGCAGGAATACGGCTTCTCCCCCGTGTGGCCTCTCTGATGTCTGACAAGTTTCGATGCTTGGGAATATGATTTCCCGCACTGAGAGCAGGAATATGGCTTCTCCCCTGTGTGAGATCTTTGATGCCTGACAAGTAGTGATCTTGTGATGAAACATTTCCCGCAGTCGGGGCAGGCGTGGGGCTTCTCCGCCGTTTGTGATCTCCGTCGTGTGTAGACACTTGGTTCAAAGATAACACTTTCCACACATTCAGGATCGGAAAATGTCTTCTCCTCCGCAAATTCGGCCCTGTCCCTCACAGTAGGTAATTTTTGAGAGTCAGGGGGATCACAATGTCTATCCACACGATGAAGTCCACCAAAATCTCGCGTGACGTCCTCATCTTCAATTTTGCAATCTGAAAATAAAGAGAGACAATCATTTGTGCACGGCCGAAAAATGTGTTCCTTCGGTTTTTAATCTTTTTGGAAATTCGAAAAAATTCGGAAATCCGAAATTTCGGGATTCGAAATTTGGCTAAATTCCGAATTTTGAATTTCCAAATTTTTCCGATTTCGAAAAATTTGTTAATCCGAAAATGCGAATTGCAGCAATTCGGAAATTCGGCAATCGGAAAAAGCCGGAAATCCGAAAATAAGAAAGAACATTTAAAATAATATCATTATCTAACTAATAAATAACTATTAAATTTGAAATTTCCTTGAAAATATGGCTGATAAATTTCTTAGGTTCCCTAACAGCCAAATTTTCAAGGAAATTCCAACACAGTACCTATACTTTAATAGTTATTTATTAGTTCGGTATTATTTCAAATGTTCTTTTCTTATTTCCGAATTTCTGTTTTTTTTCCAATTTTCAGATTTCTTACTTCCGAATTTCCGAAGATCGAATTTCGGCATTTTCGAATTGCTGAATTTAGAATCCGGCAATTTGATCTTTAGAAATTCGGAAGTAAAAAAAATCTGAAAATTCGAAAAAAAAAAACACAGAAATTAGAAAATTCAGAATGCGGAAATTCGGAAATAAGAAAGAACATTTGAAATAATACCGAACTAATAAATAACTATTAAATTATAAGTACTGTATTGGAATTTCCTTGAAAATTTGGCTGTTAGGGAACTTAAGAAATGTATCAGCCCTATTTTCAAGGAAATTCCAATACCTATAATTTAATAGTTATTAGTTAGATAATGATATTATTTTAAATGTTCTTTCTTATTTTCGAATTTCCGTATAAATGACATTGGCAAGGAAGGGGTTAACCTGCAGGGGGAGATCTAGGGGGTAACTGTGTTCCCTGGGTGTGTTCTTACTGTGGGGGGGTTGGGCTACCATGGGCATGAGAGAGCTAACTGATCCCAGTGACAGGGATCAGTAGATCTCCCATGCCCCCCCTAACAGAGCGGGGAACCGCCGTGTGAACGTCGGCAGTTCCCCGTTCTTTGTCTGTGGCCGCTCATCGCGGCTCGCCGGCGGACAACGGGTCTGCCCGAGCCTCGGGCACACTCCTCGGGAGTGCGGCGGGCGCGCGCCCCCTAGCGGCCACTCGCAGATCGACGCTTTTTTTACGGCGATTCGCCCACAGCGTCCACACTGCCGCCGTAAATAGACGGTGGGCAGTGTGGAACTGGTTAAAAAGGTACTATCCCACTTCAAAGCAGCAAGGTTACTAAGAATCCACTTCAGACACATAAAGCAGCCTAAAGATTGGTCCAACATAAGTTTATTTGAAAAGGTTCCTCCAAAAGTCCACTCAAGCTTCAACTTCTCCATTAACCATTCAACGGTTCTGCTCCGGATGGTGGTGTAACTTTGTGTGCCCAGTAGTAGGGGTGCCCATCCCAGGGGTTGTGAAGAATAAAGGTGCTTTCCTCTAGGTCAGAGGTCTCCAAACTATGGCCCTCCGGACTTGTTCAGGAACTACAATTCCCATCATGCCTAGTGAATGTCCGAGTTTTGCAATGCCTCGTGGGACGTGTAGTTCCGCAACAGCTGGCGGGCCGTAGTTTGGAGATCCCTGCAGTCTAGGTCATCTCTTTCTCACCCATCTTCCCATCAGCGCTAAGCTCAACCCAGAGTATTTGGAGGAAATTAACTCATTCTCCTTCCTTGAAGGAACATATCTCCTAAAAGGGCCAACAGAGCGACCCCTGCCTACAAACAGAGCAGAGATAAGAGAAGAATATATTATGGGTCACCTGTGCTGATCTCACCAGCCTCCTCCGTATATTGCTGATCAGCCATCACATACGTCTCTTCTTCTTCATCCTCAACTTTTATTTTAATCAGATCTTCACCCTAAACCAACAGAATGGCAGAAAATAACATCTGTAACATAGAAGTATTTATGATGTGAGATCACATAGAAAATATCATCTTGTAGAGTCCACACATCGTCTCCACATGTCAGAGGGTTCAATCACCTTATGTTCCCGACCCTCAGCTCCACCTACCTGATGATGGTGAGGGATGGGGTGACCTTCCTGTGTGGAATCCCGGGGGTACAGAGGACGGGGAGATCTCCTAGTTGGCTCCATCATATCATTCTTGGGTCCTTCTGAATAGACCATCACCCCATACCCATCATCCTCCTCTTCAAACTCTTCTTTGATAAAGATATTCAAACCCTCAAGGTTTCCATTCTAAATATAAAATAAAACATGGATTGTAACAAACATGTTTGTGTATAAATCATAACTACCAATAGTTCCTGATCACCTACCTGATGATGGTGAGGGATGGTGTGACCTTCCTGTGTGGAATCCCGGGAATACGGAACATGGGGACATCTCTCTGGTGGGTTCCCATTACTGGATCCATCTACCTGATGATGGTGAGGGATGGTGTGACCTTCCTGTGTGGAATCCCGGGAATACAGAGGACAGGGACATCTCTCTGGTGGGTTCCCATTACTGGATCCATCTGTAGGAAACACAACACTGACTGAATACATTGTTTCTATGTGTTTATCAGATGATGGGGGGTCTAGGTGGACCCTCTGTACTGCTCTCTCCTTTACAATAAAGTCTCCTCTTACCCGGTGATGTGAGGGGCGGCTGATTGTCCATCATGACGTCCTTGTAGAGATCCTTGTGTCCTTCTAAATACTCCCACTCCTCCATGGAGAAATAGACAGTGACATCCTGACACCTTATAGGAACCTGACACACACAATGATACAGTCACCATCCAGACACATCCCTTGTCTGTTACTGGATAATGTCCCAGAATTCCCAGCACCGCTCACCTCTCCTGTCAGCAGCTCAAAGATCTTCTTGGTGACTTCTAGAATCTTCTTGGTGTTTCCAGGTGTCAGGCAGTGAGGTGGAGGCACCGAGATGTTACCTGGTCACCAGACTTCACAGGAAAGCTCTGCACAGAAAAAAAACACCAACAGCAATGTCATATGATATTCCCAAAATCTTTTTTCATCTCTCCCAGGGCCGTCTTTAAGGCAGGGCTAAAGGGGCAGCTGCCCTGGGCCCTGTCATTGTTGTGGGGCCCAAAGCAGCTGCCTCATACTTGCCAACTATCCTGGTTTAAATTCCCTTGTCCCTTGAGGTTTTAGACCTGTGCTGTGTCCCGATATCTAAGTGCTACTACTAAAGCTGCCCAACTCTGCCCTATTGTTGTGCGCAGATGACACACCTGCAGACCCTATGTTTACATGTAAATAACCAGCATTGATATGTAAATAGCGGCAGCATTCATATGTAAATAGTGGCGGCCAGCTGCACTGATATGTAAACAAAGGTGGCATTCATATGTATATCATGCCCCCCTGAGGTCATATTCACCATCACCTACTGTATACTGGATGCTGCCCACTGGGGAGACAAAGGCATGCTTGAAAGTCCACAGCACATGTCAGCAGATGCATGAGGGTGTCATTGATAATTGATGGCACTGCTGTGTATCTGCTAAAAGGGCAGCACATTTCTGTGGTGTCAGGAAAGCGACTTTGTGCTCCCCAGTCCATGGTGTCGTGTAGTAGAGGAGTGACAGACGTGAGGTACCTGACCCCTCGTGTTTCAGCGAAAGGACTGTGGTG
>BLSH010424590.1:337860-354049 GCA_018402905.1 Glandirana rugosa | reverse complement strand
CCAAAGCAGCTGCCTCATACTTGCCAACTATCCTGGTTTAAATTCCCTTGTCCCTTGAGGTTTTAGACCTGTGCTGTGTCCCGATATCTAAGTGCTACTACTAAAGCTGCCCAACTCTGCCCTATTGTTGTGCGCAGATGACACACCTGCAGACCCTATGTTTACATGTAAATAACCAGCATTGATATGTAAATAGCGGCAGCATTCATATGTAAATAGTGGCGGCCAGCTGCACTGATATGTAAACAAAGGTGGCATTCATATGTATATCATGCCCCCCTGAGGTCATATTCACCATCACCTACTGTATACTGGATGCTGCCCACTGGGGAGACAAAGGCATGCTTGAAAGTCCACAGCACATGTCAGCAGATGCATGAGGGTGTCATTGATAATTGATGGCACTGCTGTGTATCTGCTAAAGGGCAGCACATTTCTGTGGTGTCAGGAAAGCGACTTTGTGCTCCCCAGTCCATGGGGTGCAGACAGTGAGGAGATGATGTGCTGTAACCTCTAGCAACCAATCTGTGGGCAGTAATGACGTGCAGTAACCTCTAGCAACCAATGAGTGAGCAGTATTGATGTACAGTAGTCTCTAGCAACCAAACAAGCAGAAAGCATGTGCTTTAACCTCTAGCAACTAATCAGTGAGCAGTAATGTGTGCTGTAACCTCTAGCAACCAGACAGTAAGCGGCAATGATATGCTGTGACCTCTGGCAACCAATCAAAATCACTGCTGATCTGATTCAGTAAATTGATTTTGAGCCTAGTTGCTATTTATTGTATGTCTCAGGGCAGGTAGAGAGTGAAATTGCATGGGGGGGGGGGGGGCCCAAGAAAATATTTGCTCAGGGTCCAATCAATATTAAAGACGGCCCTGATCTCTCCCCTCAGATATTTTTTAACAACTGCATAGTATTGCCATCTATCAGAAGATCAGACACTATAAACAAGGCAAACTGTAGGCCAGCCAGAGGAGCCATAACCTCTCCAACATCCGCTATGTTTAGTTTTAGTACCAAGAGCAAAGGAATATAAGCTTCCACTGAAAAGCGAGAAGCCCAACTTTTAGACCATAGGTCTCGACATTGGCCTCCATCTAGAAGTAGTGGAACAAGAAGGCAGAACACCCTTCCTGTGATGTCCTAATTATGATAAAGAGAGTCACTTTTCCTGACCAAAGTTGTGGCTAAAAGACAGACTCTGTCAGCTTGGACAACCTCCAGGCCATGGAGAGCAATCTCCTTGTCAGGATCTGGATCACCTGCAGGTGGCACTGTGGTTCCCTGGGCAGAGGGCTGTAATTCCAGTGTCCACCAGCGGATATCTCCCAGCAGCCCCTAGTAATCAGTTTCCACCTGATGCTGGCTCCTGCGAGGGTATTTAGGTCCCCACCTACTAAGTACCTCTTGCTCCAGTGTATTTATTGCTGCCAAATTCTGTTTAATTAGGTCCTTCTCTTGCTACTGCACCGACAAGTTTCGCCCTGCCCACCAGGCTTAGTCCTATAATTAAGCCACAATGGGTGGGGTGAAACGCATTGAGAACATGGTTATGGCAGGGACACGCAGGCTGAAGCCACCTTCACTTTTGTCTACATGGCTGATTGGGAGAGCAGCGATCCTTTCTAATGACTGAGGACCATATGTTGGTCCACATCCACCAGAAGACAAGAAAGAATTCATCCCACAGAGAAGCTCATATGGCGAAAAAAATTGGACTCACATCCCCAAAAATGAGCCTTCCAAGTCCAACAATAAACTTTACAAGAAGTGGATGTACTGGCCTTCAGGCTTGGCAGAATTTGCAATGTCTATTCCTCAGAACCTGAACAACAACAAATATCGCAATGTCCATCCCTCAGAACCTGGACATCAACAACTATCACAATGTCCATCCCTCAGAACCTTAACATTAACAAACATCGCAATGTCTATCCCTTAGAACCTGAACAACAACAACCATTGCAATGTCCATTCCTCAGAACCTGGACATCAACAACCATCGTAATGTCCATTCATCAGAACCTGGACATCAAAAACCATTGCAATGTCCATCCCTCTGAAACTCAACATTCACAACCATCGCAATGTCCATGAGTCAGAACCTGAACAACAACAACCATTGCAATGTCCATGAGTCAGAACCTGAACAACAACAACCATCACAATGTCCATCAGTCAGAACCTGGACATCAACAACCATCGCAATGTCCATCCCTCAGAACCTGGACATCAACAACCATCGCAATGTCCATCCCTCAGAACCTGGACATCAACAACCATTGCAATGTCCATCCCTCAGAACCTGGACATCAACAACCATTGCAATGTCCATCCCTCAGAACCTGGACATCAACAACCATTGCAATGTCCATCCCTCAGAACCTGGACATCAACAGCCATCACAATGTCCATCCCTCAGAACCTGGACATCAACAACCATTGCAATGTCCATCCCTCAGAACCTGGACATCAACAGCCATCACAATGTCCATCCCTCAGAACCTGGACATCAACAACCATTGCAATGTCCATCCCTCTGAATCTGGACATCAACAACCATTGCAATGTCCATCCCTCAGAACCTGGACATCAACAACCATCGCAATGTCCATCCCTCAGAACCTGGACATCAACAACCATTGCAATGTCCATCCCTCAGAACCTGGACATCAACAACCATTGCAATGTCCATCCCTCAGAACCTGGACATCAACAACCATCGCAATGTCCATCCCTCAGAACCTGGACATCAACAGCCATCACAATGTCCATCCCTCAGAACCTGGACATCAACAACCATTGCAATGTCCATCCCTCTGAATCTGGACATCAACAACCATTGCAATGTCCATCCCTCAGAACCTGGACATCAACAGCCATCACAATATCCATCCCTCAGAACCTGAACAACAACAACCATCGCAATGTCCATCACTCAGAACCTGGGCATCAACAACCATCACAATGTCCATCACTCAGAACCTGAACATCAACAACCATCGCAATGTCCATTCCTCAGAAGCTGGACATCAACAATCATCACAATGTACATCCCTCAGAACCTGGACATCAACAACCATTGCAATGTCCATCCCTCTGAATCTGGACATCAACAACCATTGCAATGTCCATTCCTCAGAACCTGGACATCAACAGCCATCACAATGTCCATCCCTCAGAACCTGGACATCAACAACCATCGCAATGTCCATCCCTCAGAACCTGGACTTCAACAACCATCGCAATGTCCATCCCTCAGAACCTGGACATCAACAACCACCGCAATGTCCATCCCTCAGAACCTGGACATCAACAACCATCGCAATGTCCATCCCTTAGAACCTGGACATCAACAACCATTGCAATGTCCATTCCTCAGAAGCTGGACATCAACAATCATCACAATGTCCATCCCTCAGAACCTGGACATCAACAACCATCACAATGTCCATCACTCAGAACCTGGACATCAAGAACTAATGCAATGTCCATCCCTCAGAATCTGGACTTCAACAACCATGCCATTAGAGCCAACAAAAAGAAGAAAATGGAAAGAAAATAACAGCAGATCTGGGCCGTGCACACATGGAAGTGTCCCTGTTTTCCAGTTTCCACAGTTGGGAGATATAGAAAAACACCTCAAGTAACTTTAACAGTGAACTTCGGGTCTGAACCTAGCTGCTACATAAAGATGGCCCTGATGTGATATCCTTGTACTCGGGAGACATTGGCGCTAATTATTTATGGTAAAGGTTTGAGATAATCATGTAAATGTTATAGTCACATTATTCCAAATTAAAACGACTAAAATAAAGACATAAACATTAAAATCTGCACTATTTTTGTGAGCTTGTTGGGCTACAGCATAGAGCAGCCTATTCACTTTAATGGGCTGCCCAACACGCAACAAAGCACCAGTGTAGCTTCTGCGCGTCTTTCGGTACTGAGCCTTGCACATTTTAAAGCGTTTTCATGACTGTGACCGCATTTGGCGTGCCATTAGGAATTAATGATGCTGCAAACGCAATGCACGTTTTAGCCCATTTTTCTCGCGTTTCCAGAAACGCGCATTTCTGTGCTCATTCCCAAAAAGCAAGGGTGTGACTGAGGCCTTAGACGACCCTATCCACACCTCAGCATTTCATGAACGAAATCACTTGTTTTTGTGCGCAGTTATGAAAAGCGCGTTTCGGGCTTGGGGGTGTCATTCGGACTTAATGGCACCCCAAATGCGTCAAGCAGGTGCGCATTTTTCCATGTGGGGGGAAAAAAAACACTCGGCAAATGAGCCAAATCAAGCGATTAAAACAAAAAACTGCAAAGATCAATTTACATGCGCTACCCTGGCACATTTTTCACGCATAGGTGAGCCCACTGAAATGAATGGGCGGCCTCAGGCGTAAAGTATGAAAAAAAGGCACCCAAAATGCGATCATAGCATGAGCGAGGCCTAAGATTACTGGGTGTAAATATAAAATAAGATCTTATTACCTCCTTTGTAGTCACTTCCAGCAAGGTCGCCTCTCTACGGCCTCCGAATTCAGCTCTCCTCCCTGAATGCCCTGTCTGCTACTGACATCACTTCCTGTCTGTAACTGACATCACTTCCTGTCCGTAACTGACATCACTTCCTGTCCATAACTGACATCACTTCCTGTTAGTGCCTGACATCATTTCCTGTCTTCCATAGAGACTTCCTGTCTGGTTAGAAGTAAGATCACCACCTTGTGGAGCTCAGAGGAACTGTAGCCCCCAAGAAAACGTCTGGTAGTGTGAACGCGGCCTCGTGCTATGTGTGGATGTACTGTATATCCTTATAGATGGGGTCATCTCCACTCCCACCAAGGGGGAATTTTTATATTTCTATATAGATTTTGTATGCCTAGGATTTATATATATTCTCAGTTTGACTGCTCAGCCTAGGATAAGGTGACCACAACAAGCAATATGGCGGTCATGGGACTTTGAGTGAGGCTTGTCACAAAAAAGATTATAGTCATCAATTATAAATCAAGTTATTTATTGAATTGGTTATAAAATACTTAATTAGACATGATCATGGAATTCATCGCCCAATTCAAGGGTGGATGTACAGTACATTTCATAAAAAGCCTGTCGCATATACGCCACGCACATGATGATGAATAATAAATAATTAACCACATCTACATTAAACACATGATTGAAAGTAGTACATAAAAATTATGAAAATATAGACCAATTGCCCTTGACATCAAATGAAGCTCGACGCGTTTCGTGGAGCTTGTCCACTCGTCAGGAGCAGCGTCAAGAGGTATCTATAGACAAAAAATATATAAAAATGATGATAAATAATACTTAATTTTCCCAAAACAGGGAAATATGATGTCTCTTGAGAACACTAGGTCCCAGTACTCACCCATCCGCCAGGACGGGTCGAACCCCATGTCGGAGGACCCAGGTGTGTGCACCGGGGCTGAGGCAGGAAAAGCCACCCCATCCCGGAGAGCGCGCAGGTGAGGAACCAGGCAGCAATCCCATGCCCATCCAGGGTCTGTAAAGTAATGCGGTGAAGGACTGTATGGGTGATGTACCCCACATTGCCTAGGGATCTAAAGTGATAGAAACCATGTACCAAGATAGAAGAGGGGCAAACCAGGGATGAGGCATGAGTGAAAACCATCCATCCAGGATGTGATGTGGGACAAGGTGGTGTGTGATGAAGAAAGGTAGGAAAGGAATTTGAGGGATAGGCAAAGGAGAAAATGAAGTGAAATGCACCTAGATTCTTACTGTGTGTCACCGTGGAAAGAACGTGAGCCGTGATGAGTCCTGGTTGGTGAGATGGAGGGATCTGCTGGTAGGAACCGGCCAGCCACGACCAGGAGTGAAGGCGGATGCCTGCCAGCGTCATGCAGGACGCCATGGGATGTGGGCAGTGGGGGTGTGCAATATATCCGGAGAAGATGCCAGAAATGCATACACACAGCCCACCCATCGGCGTCCGAGATGACAAACTCGCCCCACCCTGCACCGCCATTGGCGGCGCGGGCAGGGAGCAGCAGCATGATTCCGATGCGCGAGAGGGGAAGCCCGTCCCCTCCAGTGGTGTATCATCCATGGGTGCAGGGTGTTCACTGAACACTGGCCCTGAGGGGTGGGGGGCCCACTGTGCTCTAACCCACACTGCCCCCATGGATGATCTCTCCCTGGTTGACAGCCGGGGATGATCGGTACGGTGTGGGCTTGCACACGGGCCCACTAATTTCATGATACGCCCCTGGTCCCCTCCCTAGGATAAGGTGACCAGACTTTAGAAATTCGATTTGGGGACGCTCTACTGATCACAGATACTTCTTCTCCGAATTCCTCCCTGACACATGGACATGGAAATATATCATATGAACTTAAAAACAGACTACAGACGCGTGCAGTCATTCACTTGTGTAGCAGGTTGTACGCGCCAGCTGCTGCTCCCTGGGCATGGGAAAACAATGGAAGGCATCTATTATGCCTGCAAACATCTGCAAGATGTGTGCAAGAGGTGGATAAAGTCAAAACAAAATGTGAACAGGATCCTCCAAAAGCAAAACTAAAACAGTGAGCCTCTTGATTGGGCTAAGTACACTCCCAGCAGCCAGAAACATTGGGTAATTTCTGGAACTTGCTGGGAGATATCCACAGGTAGACAGTGGAATTACACCATTCAGAACCAAGGACCACAGAGCCACCATCAGGTGTTCTAGTTCCTGATAGAAGGAATATGAAAGACCTCTGGCACCCTGGGAAGAATCCAGAAACAAGCTCTGAGGGGTGAATGGTGAGCATTGCCATAATGCGCCTGACAGTGGGAATGGTTTAAATGGGGACGATTAAACAGAACCAGGTCCCACCAGGTTCCTACCTTACATATAGCCAAAAAGATCAATGGTGTTAGTGGGAACTTATCTGAGAGGGATAACTTACTCATTGCTCAAGGAAGACCCTAGCAACCTCTAGAGCAGTGGTTCTCAACTCCTGCCCTCAGGACCCACTAACAGGCCAGATTTTAAGTATTACCTTGGGGAGATGCAGACTAGAATACTGCAATCACTGAACAGCAAATGATATCACCTGTGATGTATTTCAGTTATCCTGCAAACCTGGCCTGTTAGTGGGCCCCGAGCACAGAAGTTGAGAACCACTGCTCTAGAGGAACCCATTGATTTCCTAGAACCCTGTTTGAGGAAGAATGCTCCTTACACTTGTGGTCGTTGAGAAAAATTGTCGCTTTACAGATAGCTAGAAAGATCAATGGTGATCAGTGGGAACTTACAGGTATCCGAAAGGCAGAAATTGCTCAGTGTTCAAGAAACCCTTTGCAACTTCTGGAGAAACCCAAAGGTTCCATGGAACCTTGATTGAGGAAGAATGCTTCTTACGCGTGTAGCTTAAAAGATCAATGGTGTTAGTAGGAACTTATCTCAGAGGCAGAGAACCCTCATCAACCTCTGGAGGAACCCTAGGGTTTCATGGAACCTTGATTGGGGAAGAATGCTCCTTACACTTGTAGCTAAAAAGACCAATGGTGTCAGTGGGAACTTAACTCAGAGGCAGAAATTTCTCAGTGCTCAAGGAACCCCTTGCAACCTCTGGAGAAACCCAAAGGATCCATGGAACCTTGATTGAGGAAGAATGCTCCTTACACTTGTGGTCATTGGGAAGAATTACCCCCTTACAGATAGCCACAGAGTTCAATGGTGTCAGTGGGAACTTATCTGAGAGGCAGAAGTTGCTCATTGCTCAAGGAAGCCCCTAGCAACCTCCGGAGGAACCCATGCATTTCAAGGAACCCCCTTTGAGGAAGAATGCTCCTTACAGTGGTCACTGGGAAGAAGTGCTCACTTACAGATAGCTGGGAACTTATCTGAGAGGCAGAAATTGCTCATTGCTCAAGGAGCCCCTAGTAACCCAAGGTTTCAATGGAACCTTGGTTGAGGAAGAATGATCCTTACACTTGTAGCTAAAAATACAAATGGTGTTAGTGGGAACTTAGCTCAGAGACAGAACTTACTCATTGCTCAAGGAACCCCTAGCAACCTCTGAAGGAAGCCTAGGGTTCCATGGAACATTGATTGAGGAAGAATGCTCCTTACACCTGTAGCTAAAAAAGACCAATGGTGTCAGCGGGAACTTATCTCAGAGGCAGAACTTACTCATTGCTCAAGGAACTCTTATTAACCTCTGGAGGAATCCTAGGGTTTTTAATGGAACCTTGATTGAGGAATAATGCTCTTTACGTGTGTAGCTAAAAAGATCAATGGTGTTAGTGGGAACTTATCTCAGAGGCAGAGAACCCTCATCAACCTCTGGAGGAACCCTAGAGTTCCATGGAACCTTGATTGAGGAAGAATGCTCCTTACAGTTGTAGCTAAAAAGATCAATGGTGTCAGTGGGAACTTATCTCAGAGGCAGAACTTACTCATTGCTCAAGGAACCCCTAGCAACCTCTGGAGGAACCCTAGGGTTCCATGGAACCTTGATTGAGGAAGAATGTGCCTTACACTTGTAGCTAAAAAGACCAATGGTGTCAGTGGGAACTTATCTCAGAGGCAGAACTTACTCATTTGCTCAAGGAACCACTAGCAACCTCTGGAGGAACCCTAGGATTCCATGGAACCCTGATTGAGGAAGAATGCTCCTTACAGTTGTAGCTAAAAAGATCAATGGTGTCAGTGGGAACTTACTCATTGCTCAAGGAACCACTAGCAACCTCTGGAGGAACCCTAGGGTTCCATGGAACCTTGATTGAGGAAGAGTGCTCCTTACACTTGTAGCTAAAAAGATCAATGGTGTCAGTGGGAACTTATCTCAGAGGCAGAGAACCCTCATCAACCTCTGGAGGAACCCTAGAGTTCCATGGAACCTTGATTGAGGAAGAATGCTCCTTACACTTGTAGCTAAAAAGACCAATGGTGTCAGTGGGAACTTATCTCAGAGGCAGAACTTACTCATTTGCTCAAGGAACCACTAGCAACCTCTGGAGGAACCCTAGGGTTCCATGGAACCTTGATTGAGGAAGAGTGCTCCTTACACTTGTAGCTAAAAAGATCAATGGTGTCAGTGGGAACTTATCTCAGAGGCAGAGAACCCTCATCAACCTCTGGAGGAACCCTAGAGTTCCATGGAACCTTGATTGAGGAAGAATGCTCCTTACACTTGTAGCTAAAAAGACCAATGGTGTCAGTGGGAACTTATCTCAGAGGCAGAACTTACTCATTTGCTCAAGGAACCACTAGCAACCTCTGGAGGAACCCTAGGATTCCATGGAACCCTGATTGAGGAAGAATGCTCCTTACAGTTGTAGCTAAAAAGATCAATGGTGTCAGTGGGAACTTACTCATTGCTCAAGGAACCACTAGCAACCTCTGGAGGAACCCTAGGGTTCCATGGAACCTTGATTGAGGAAGAGTGCTCCTTACACTTGTAGCTAAAAAGATCAATGGTGTCAGTGGGAACTTATCTCAGAGGCAGAACTTACTCATAGCTCAAAGAACCCTTATCAACCTCTAGGGGAATCCGAGGGTTCCATTGAACCCAGGTCCAGAGGTTGTGTTCTTCATCTCTCTCTCGGGAGAGAGGTCATGGTGGGGCCATCACTAACCTGGTCTAGGTGGTGGATGGGGATTATGGTGGTGATAGCAGAAATATATGGTTCTATAATCTGGTGAACTATATATTGTGGAGTACTACAGCCAGGCTGAGATTTATAAGGGGGTGGGGTGAGCACCGACTTCTTCTATAGTCACAAAACAAGAGACACTGGAGACACAAGTAAGAAAAAAAATGAATACAGCAAATCCGAAGGCACACTTTTATTATTCAACGTACAGGGAATAAAATGAACTTGAATATCTATCTTTTATACTAAAAACAATTGGTGTTAATATATTTGTATGTTTTAGCGAGTAAAAATGAAATGTTAGTCCT
Source organism: Glandirana rugosa (assembly GCA_018402905.1). Taxonomy (NCBI): domain Eukaryota; kingdom Metazoa; phylum Chordata; class Amphibia; order Anura; family Ranidae; genus Glandirana; species Glandirana rugosa. The sequence goes on along the minus strand of BLSH010424590.1, from coordinate 344,095 downwards.
GAAAATGTCATATTTACCATTTTCAGGCAGCAGGTGGCAGCCTACAAGCCAATGCAGCTACCTACCTGTGCAGGCCCATAGCTGTACTGAATAGTCACTGGCACCATGTAGTGAGACCCCCCCTACTCTTCACCCACCAAGTCATATCTAGCATCTTGCTCACCATGACTCTTTCCTTTGAAGCTTGTGCTAATTGGTGGGGGAGATCACAGGATGAAGAACCAATCCAGCAATGACATGCCCCTCCCCCCTCTTTCCTTGCATTTGAGATTTAGAGGAGTAGTTAGCCATGGGGTTTACCAACATGTATGTCACAGCCTGTCTCAGGGCACGATCACCTCCGTGGTCGTGTGGGACCTCTGATGTCTGGAGACATGAGATTTCTGTGTAAAACACTTCCCGCACTCAGGGCAGGAATACGGCTTCTCACCCGTGTGAGACCTCTCATGTATATCAAGTTCTGATTTCTGCGGATAACATTTCCCGCACTTGGGGCAGGAATACGGCTTCTCGCCCGTGTGCAACCTCTGATGCCTAGAGAGTTTGGCCTTATCTGAAAAACCTTTCCCGCACTCAGGGCAGGAAAAAGGCTTCTCCCCCGTGTGGGACCTGTGATGTCTTTCCAGTAGCGATTTGTGTGTAAAACATTGCCCGCACTCGGGGCAGGGGAACGGCTTCTCGCCAGTGTGATCTTTCTGGTGTTTGGTAAGATGGCACTTCTGGGAGAAACTTTTCCCGCACTCAGCACAGGAAAAAGGTTTCTCCCCCGTGTGAGATTTTTGGTGTCTATCGACGTGAGATTTTCTGACAAAACATTTCCCGCACTGAGGGCAGGAAAACGGCTTTTCCCCAGTGTGCTTTCTCTGATGTATTAAAAGATGGGACGCCATAGGAAAACTTTTTCCGCACTCAGTGCAAGTATGCAGCTTCTCCCCCGTGTGAATTTTCCGATGACTGTTAAGATGGTACTTCTCTGAAAAACGTTTCCCACAATCCGCACAGGAATACGGCTTCTCACCCTTGTGAGTTTTCTGGTGAGTGTAGAGGTGGGACTTCTCTTTGAAACATTTCCCGCACTCAGGGCAGGAATGCGGCTTCTCCCCCGTGTGGGATCTTAAATGTGTGTTAAGATGGGACTTCTCTTTGAAACATTTCCCGCACTCTGAGCAGGAAAACGGCCTCTCCCCTGTGTGAGATTTTAGATGCGCGACCAGTTCGTATTTTGCTGGGTAGCATTTCCCGCACTCGAGGCAGGAGAATGGCTTCTCCCCCGTGTGAGATCTCTGGTGCCTAATAAGTTTGGACGTTTGTGAATAACGCTTCCCGCACTCAGAGCAGGAATAGGGCTTCTCCCCCGTGTGAGATCTCTGATGTCTGGCAACTAGTGATCGCGTGGCGAAGCATTTCCCGCAGTCAGGGCAGGCGTGCGGCTTCTCGCCCGAGTGAGACTTCCGATGTTTGACAACTAGTGTTTTTGATGCAAAACGTTTCCCGCAATCAGGGCAGGAATGCGGCTTCTCCTCCTGGATTCCGGCACCGTCTTTTGTGTCCTCATCTTCAGTTTTACAATCTAGAGATAAAGTGAGACGATCCTTTGAGGGTTTCTTGATGGTGTGTCCTGGAAATATATAAAAAATAAAAACATTGTTAATGCAGGATGTGAGCGGATGAATTCGCCTAAACCAGGATTTAACCTGGACATTCGGGAGAGAAGATGTTCTCTCTGGGTGTCCTCCAGGCTTCTGGTGGTACCTTGGAGAAGTTCATGTAGCCTTGTCAGAAGTTGTTGGGAACCATGAACCTAGGCACTGGGTCATAGGATCCCTGCTATAGAGGGGGATCAAAGTTCAGTTCGGCAGATCCTCCCCTTAAACATGGAAGACCTTGCCCAAGGCCTCTGTTTCTGGTGGGACTTTGGAGAAGTTCATGCAGCCTTGTCAGAAGTTGATGGGAACCAATAGGAAAGGAGAGTTGTGTGCTGTCCACACAACCATGAACCTAGGCACTGGGTCATAGGATTCCTGCTACAGAGGGGGATTAAAGTTCAGTTCGGCCGATCCTCCCCTTAAACATGGAAGACTTTGCCCAAGGCCTCTGTTTCTGGTGGGACTTTGGAGAAGTTCATGCAGCCTTGTCAGAAGTTGATGGGAACCAATAGGAAAGGAGAGTTGTGTGCTGTCCACACAACCATGAACCTAGGCACTGGGTCATAGGATTCCTGCTACAAAGGGGGATCAAAGTTCGGTTCCGCAGATCCTCCCCTTAAACATGGAAGATATTGCCCAAGGCCTCTGTTTCTGGTGGGACTTTGGAGAAGTTCATGTAGCCTTGTCAGAAGTTGATGGGAACCAATAGGAATTTGGAGTTGTGTGCTGTCCACACAACCATGAACCTAGGCACTGGGTCATAGGATTCCTGCTACAGAGGGGGATCAATGTTCAGTTCAGCAGATCCTCCCCTTAAACATGGAAGACATTGCCCAAGGCCTTTGTTTCTGGTGGTACCTTGGAGAAGTTCATGTAGCCTTGTCAGAAGTTGATGGGAACCATGAACCTAGGCACTGGGTCATAGGATTCCTGCTACAGAGGGGGATCAAAGTTCAGTTCGGCAAATCCTCCCCTTAAACATGGAAGACATTGCCCAAGGCCTCTGTTTCTGGTGGGACTTTAGAGAAGTTCAAGTAGCCTTGTCAGAAGTTGGTGGGAACCATGAACCTAGGCACTGGGTCATAGGATCCCTGCTACAGAGGGGGATCAAAGTTCAGTTCAGCAGATCCTCCCCTTAAACATGGAAGACATTGCCCAAGGCCTCTGTTTCTGGTGGGACTTTGGAGAAGTTCATGTAGCCTAGTCAGAAGTTGATGGGAACCAATAGGAAATGAGAGTTGTGTGCTGTCCACGCAACCATGAACCTAGGCATTGGGTCATAGGTTTCCTGTTACAAAGGGGGATCAGAGTTCAGTTCAGCAGATCCTCCTCTTAAACATGGAAGACATTGCCCAAGGCCTCTGTTTCTGGTGGGACTTTGGAGAAGTTCATGCAGCCTTTTCAGAAGTTGATGGGAACCAATAGGAATTTGGAGTTGTGTACTATCCACACAAGCATGAACCTAGCCACTGGGTCATAGGTTTTCTGCTACAGAGGGGGATCAAAGTTCAGTTCGACCGATGCTCCCCTTAAACATGGAAGACCTTGCCCAAGGCCTCTGTTTCTGGTGGGACTTTGGAGAAGTTCATGCAGCCTTTCAGAAGTTGATGGGAACCAATAGGAATTTGGAGTTGTGTGCTATCCACACAACCATGAACCGGGTCATAGGATCCCTGCTACAGAGGGGGATCAAAGTTCAGTTCGACCGATCCTCCCCTTAAACATGGAAGACCTTGCCCAAGGCCTATGTTTCTGGTGGGACTTTGGAGAAGTTCATGCAGCCTTTCAGAAGTTGATGGGAACCAATAGGAATTTGGAGTTGTGTGCTGTCCACACAACCATGAACCTAGGCACTGGGTCATATGATTCCTGCTACAGAGGGGGATCAAAGTTCAGTTCGGCAGATCCTCCCCTTAAACATGGAAGATATTGCCCAAGGCCTCCGTTTCTGGTGGTACCTTGGAGAAGTTCATGTAGCCTTGTCAGAAGTTGATGGGAACCATGAACCTAGGCACTGGGCCATAGGATTCCTGCTAAGAGGGGGATCAAAGTTCAGTTCGGCCGATCCTCCCCTTAAGACATTGCCCAAGGCCTCTGTTTCTGGTGGGACTTTGGAGGAGTTCATGTAGCCTTGTCAGAAATTGATAGAAACCAATACTGCCCTTGGGGCACTAATTCTCCAAAAGTCACCAATGATGGACCATCATTCCTGCCATGAACACCATAGATAAGGCACTATTCCTTCCACTGATACCAACAACGGGGCACTATTCCTCCCACTGATACCAACAACAGGGCACTATTCCTTTAATGGGCACCAATGAGGGAGCACAACTCCTCCCATTGGAGTAAACCATGGCACATAAGCCATGGTTTACTCCCACTGGCCATAATCTAGCCTTCCCTAAAGCCTTTAGGACAGTAAACTGGCCCATTTGCTTAGAAAGTTTGGAGACCCCTGGTCCCAGGCTTCTGGAGGAACTTTGGAGAAGATCATGTAGCCTTGTCAGAAATTGATAGGAACCAATAGAAACTGAGAGTAGTGTGCTGTTCACACAACCATGAGCCTAGGCATCAGGTCCCCTTTAACAAAGGCAATGGTTTCCAAACTGTGGCCATTTGCTTGCCTGTATTCGGCCCTTGGGGCAGTAATTCTCCAAAAGTCACCAATGATGGACCATCATTCCTCCCATAATCACCATTGATAAGGCACTATTCCTCCCACTAATAGAAAAACAGGGCACTATTCTTCCCACTGATAGCAACAACGGGGCACTATTCCTCCAATGGGCACCAATGATGGGGCACAACTCCTCCCATTGGAGTAAACTGTGGCACATGGTTTACTACCACTGGTCACAATCTAGCCCCACCCTAAAGCCTGAAGGACAGTAAACTGGCCCTTTGCCTAGAAAATTTGGATACCCCTGGTCCAAGGCCTAGGCTCCTGGTGGGACTTTGGAGATGTTCATGTAGCCTTGTCAGAAGGTTATGGGAACCAATGGGAGTTGAGAGTTATTTGCTGCTCACACAACCATGCCTAGACACTGGGTCCCGCTTATGTGCCATGGTTGCCACAATCTAGCTCCCATCCCCCAACGCCTGAAGGACAGTAAACTGATCCTTTACTTAGAAAGTTTGGAGACCCCTGGTCCAAGGCCTAGGCTTCTGGTGGGACTTTGGAAAGCCATGGTTTACTCCCACTGGCCATAATCTAGCCTTCCCTAAAGCCTTTAGGACAGTAAACTGGCCCATTTGCTTAGAAAGTTTGGAGACCCCTGGTCCCAGGCTTCTGGAGGAACTTTGGAGAAGATCATGTAGCCTTGTCAGAAATTGATAGGAACCAATAGGAACTGAGAGTTGTGTGCTGTTCACACAACCATGAGCCTAGGCATCAGGTTCCCTTTAACAAAGGCAATGGTTTCCAAACTGTGGTCATTTGCTTGCCTGTATCCAGTCCTTGAGGCAGAAATTCTCCAAAAGTCATCATTGATGGTCCATCGTTCCTCCCATGAACCTCATCCATAAGGCACTATTCCTCCCACTGATAACAACAAGGGGGCACCATTTCTCCAATGGACACCAATATTGGGGCACAACTCCTCCCATTGGAGTAAACCATGGCACATGGTTTACTCCCGCTGGCCACAATCTAGTCCCACCCAAAAGCTTGAAGGACAGTAAACTGCCCCTTTGCTTAAAAAGTTTGGAGACCCCTGGTCCAAGGTCTAGACTTCTGGTGGGACTTTAGAGAGGTTCATGTAGCCTTGTTGGAAATTGATGGGAACCAATAGGAACCAAGAGTTGTGTGCTGTTCACATAACCATTAACCTAGGCTCTGGGTCATAGGCTTCCTGCTACAGAAGAGGATCATATTTCAGTTCAGCAGACCCTCCTCTTAAACATGGAAGACATTGCCCAAGGCCTAGGCTTCTGGTGGGACTTTAGAGGAGTTCATGTAACCTTGTCAGAAATTGATAGAAGCCAATATGAACTGAGAGTTGTGTGCTGTTTACACAACCATGAGCCCAGGCACTGGGCCCTCTTTAGAACACATTGTCACAATAATGGACCATCATTCCTCCCATAAACACCATCAATAGGGCACTGCTCCTGATACAACAACTGGGCACTATTCCTCCAATTGACACTAATGATGAGGGACAACTCCTCCCATGGTAGTAATCCATGGCGCATGGTGTACTTCCACAGGCCCCAATCTGGCACAAACCCCCCTTCACCCCCACCCAAAGCCTGAAGGACAGTAAACTGGCCCTTTGCTTAGAATGTTTGGAGACCCCTGATCTAAGGCCTAGGCTTCTGGTGGGACTTTGGAGAGGTTCATAGAGCTTTATGTTATTATAAGTCTGGTTTAAGAAGAGGGACCAACCCAAGAAAGCCTCAATCTGTGTTATCATAAAACACAAGCTAATGCTGCCAGCTGAACCATGGGCGTCCGCAGAACTTTTTCCAGGGGGGGGCATAATTTCAAGGTCATCCATGCTCTGCCCCTTTTTGACAATGTCATAATTACATTATCACGGTCAGACACTGCACCTCGTCACGGGATAACTACCACAAATACCCTC
>BLSH010424590.1:326128-336913 GCA_018402905.1 Glandirana rugosa | reverse complement strand
AGACTGTACACCTCTGCTACACACCTGAGATGTTCTACTATAAAAGACACCCTAGTCTGGGGCAATTAGTGTGCAGAAGAATATATTAGGGTTCACCTGTGCTGATCTCTGTAGGAGTGTCCTCCTTTTCGAACATTCCCATTCCAGCCTCCTCCATATACTGATCATCATCCTCCACATCTGTCTCCTCTGCTTCACTCTCGACTTTTATTTTAATCAGATCTTCGCCCTAAACCAACAGAATGGCAGAAAATAACATCTGTAACATAGAAGTATTTATGATGTGAGATCACATAGAAAATATCATCTTGTAGAGTCCACACATCGTCTCCACATGTCAGAGGGTTCAATCACTTTATGTTCCCGACCCTCAACTCCACCTACCTGATGATGGTGAGGGATGGGGTGACCTTCCTGTGTGGAATCCCGGGAATACAGAGGACGGGGACCTCTCTCAGTTGGCTCCATTACGCCATACTCCTCGTCCTCCTCTTTAAACTCTTCTTTAATTACAATGTTTAAATCCCCGATACTTCCATTCTAAATATACAACCAAACATTTACTGTCAGAAATACACAGGTGTAAAAATCTTAACTATTAGTGATGGTTAAATACCTACCTGATGATGGTGAGGGATGGGGTGATCTTGTTTGGAATCCCGGGAATACAGGGGACGGGGAGATCTTACTGATGGCTCCATCTTATCTTCCCTGTAGAGATCCTTCTGCCCTCCTGAAGACGACTCCATCACTCCATACTCCTCATCCTCCTCTTTAAACTCTTCTTTAACAACAATATTAAAATCTCCAAGGTTTCCACTCTGGATATGAAGTAAAACATTAACTGTAACAAACACATTTGTGTTTAAATCTTAGTTATCGTTGATTGTTCGTCATCTACCTGATGATGGTGAGGGATGGTGTGATCTTCCTGTGTGGAATCCCGGGAATACAGAGGACAGGGACTTCTCTCTGGTGGGTTCCCATTACTGGATCCATCTGTAAGAAACACAACACTGACTGAATACATTGTTTCTATGTGTTTATCAGATGATGGGGGGTCTAGGTGGAGCCCCCGTACTGCTCTCTCCTTTACAATAAAGTCTCCTCTTACCCGGTGATGTGAGGGGCGGCTGATTGTCCATCATGAGGTCCTTGTAGAGATCCTTGTGTCCTTCTAAATACTCCCACTCCTCCATGGAGAAATAGACAGTGACATCCTGACACCTTATAGGAACCTGACACACACAATGATACAGTCACCATCCAGACACATCCCTTGTCTGTTACTGGATAATGTCCCAGAATTCCCAGAACCGCTCACCTCTCCCGTTCAACGATCTCGCCGGTGACTTCTGGAATCTTTTTTGCTCTCTCAGGTGTCAGGGAATGAGGTGGCGTGACGTCTACCTCTATTTCGAAGGAGGGAAACTCTGTGTGGAAACACCAACAGTAAGATCATATGACACTCCCAACATTCTTCTCACCTCTGCCATCGGGTTTTAGTTTGATTAAAGCCCAACATCAGGATTCTTGTACTGGAATATCTTTTTTGGAGTACATTGAGAGACGCGGGACTCTTAGACAACTGGGTTGGAATGCTGCCAAAAGAATGACTGAACACTCAAAAAAGACAAACTGTAGACCACCCTTAGGGTCTATTACCCCTCCTATATCCACTAGGCCCAGTTTGTAGCAAGCAGCACCAAGAGCAAAGAACCATAAACTTTCACCGAAAGAGGGAAGCCTATCCATTAGACCTGGGTTCTCCATGCAAGGTCCTACAGGCACAGCTAACCCCCTACTGGAGTTTACCAACTTGTCCTGTATTCGTGTCCTGCATTTCCATGGAGCAGTTGGATGGGCCACCAGCACCATAGCAACCTGAGAGTCCAAGACACGCAGCCTCATTTGTTGCTATAATGCTGGCAGCCAGCCTGACTGTGCCATGGAAATGAAGGTATCTGATCTAGGGTGGCAGCCTCCAGGGCCACCCCTCCTTTCAAAAGACACGCTCTACCTTCTACCCTCCATACAGATGTGTTCTTCTTCCTGCCCCGTGCAATTCTGCAGGTGCAGTGAATATTCAAAGACAGGGCAGGAAGACTGAGAACTCTGATGTGAAAGAGGAGACTAATGTTAAAGGGAGGAACTCTGATGAGCAGTGATGGGCTCTGATGTACAAGGGGGATTCTGGTGTGCAAGGGGGTCTCTGGGTTAATGTGAAGAAGGGTATCCGATGTGCAAGGGGGCCTATAATGGCATTGGATGTCCAGGGGGGCATCTGATGGCATCGGATGTCCAAGGGGGCCTCTGATGGCATTGGATGTCCAAGGGGGCCCCTGATGGCATTGGATGTCCAAGGGGGCCCCTGATGGCATCGGATGCCCAAGGGGGCCTCTGATGGCATCGGATGCCCAAGGGGGGCTCTGATGGCATTGACTGTCCAAGGGGGCCTCTGATGGCATCAAATGTCCAAGGGGGTCTCTGATGGCATTGGCTGTCCAAGGGGGCCTCTAATGGTATCTCATGTGCAAGGGGGCCTCTGATGGTATCTCATGTGCAAGGGGGCCTCTGATGGCATCGGATGTGCAAGGTGGCTCTGGTGGGTTCTGATGTGCAAAGGGGCCTCTGATGTGCAAGGGGGCCACTGATGTGCAAGGAGGCCACTGATGTGCAAGGAGGCCACTGATGTGCAAGGAGGCCACTGATGGGCTCTGATATGCAAGGGGGCCTCTGATGTGCTCTGATGTGCAAGGAGGTCTCTGATGGACTCTGATGTGCAAAGAGGGCTATGATGGGCTCTGACGTGCAAGAGGAACTCTGATGTGTAAGGGGGCTCTGGTGTGCAAGGGGGGCTCTGATGTGCAAGGGGGCCTACAATGTGCAAGGGGGAATCCAATGGGCTTTGATGTGCAAGGGGGAATCTGATGGGCTCTGATGTGCAAGGTCAAACTCTGATGTGAATAAGGGAGTCTGATGTGAGGAGGGGATTTGAAGTGAAGGGAGCACTCTTATGTGAAGGGGGTGGGAGACCTCTAATGTGATGGGGGGCTTTTGATGTGAAGTTATTTATTGGAGCAGGTTTACTCATTCATTTCATTTTTTTCATTCATTTATAAAACCTCTTTTTTTTTAAGCCCGTAAATGTTTATAAAAGATATATCAAAAAGTACTGAAAAGTGTGGAGACCCCTCCATTTAAACTACAAGTCTGAAGAACCTTCCTGGGACCCTCCACTATGATAAAGAACATCAGTCTTCCTGACCGAAGCCAAGGCCAAAAGATAAACATGGACAACTTGGACAATTTTCTAGGCCACGGAGAGCAATCTCCTATTGGTTTACTGATACTTGTCACAAAGATGGAAAGACAACGTTCACACTGAGGAAAACCTCTGGCCACGGAGAAAGACTTCTTTGCAAGAAAGAAGGCCTTGATCTCAGACTAACCTTATACTTCTGGAAGATTGAAAAAAGGGTTCCTTAAAGAGAAGGCTGCCAGTTCAGATACTCATCTGGTCAAGGTGATGGCCACAAGGAAGGTCACCTTGTGGGACAAGGACGAGAGGGACATTTTCCTAACTGGTGTGAAAAAAGGACTCTGAAGGTACAGGTTCAAACCCTACAGAGGCAGAGTGGATTTCTTGATCAAAGCTACATGAATGGAATCTTTGGTAAAAGCCCTAATCAAATTGAAGGAAAAACAGAACTAGTCCAGCAGTGAAGCTCCTGGGGTGAAAACCTTTGGACACCACCAAAAGTAAGCCTCCCAAGTCCAATGACACACCTTGGGGGATGTGGACTCATGAACCTTCACCATTATAGTGATGACTGAAGCCACAATGCCCTTATCCCTCAGAACCTGGGTTTCAACAACTTTGAAGATGGGTCCTTGAACACTTCCCAAAAAAGATAGATAGCCCCTTGATTTTTTTTTTTTATTTGCAATTTCCTGAAAGGATGGGGGGGGGGGATATAATGTTTCTTAAAGTGTATGTAAAGGCTATCTGCTTTTGAAATTAATCTTCTCCACACTGCTCAAATCAAGACCCATCCCAATCTCTTGTATCCTGGTAACACCAGGATCTTCAGAGGAGCATGGTTACACCCCTCCCCCACTACAAGTCTACATGCCTATCAACCTAATTTGCATAGCACCAGTTACCTAGGCACAGTCTCCAATGGAAACTTTAGAGGTGGGACAGGAAGATCGTTCATCTGAAACATCACACCCTCATTACACTCATGCAACCTTCTGCCCGGGTGCTATAGGCATTTGGATACATAGTATTTGATGGAAAGTCACATAGTTCGTTTTGAATGAAGAACATGGGAGTGAAGGTCTGCTTTAAAGTCCCATTTTACCCTCTTCGTACCAAATGAAAAGCTTATAAAATAATAAAGACATACACATTCAAATTTGTCATGAGGTTAACTTTACCTTTGGAACATCCTCCCCCCACGTCGTTTAACCTACGTCCTCCCACAAGCTACCCAACCTGGAACCTCCTCCCACCTTGTCCAACCTATATCCTCCATCAAGCTATCCTACCTGGAACCTCCCCCACCTTGTCCAAACTATGTCCTCCATCAAGTTACCCTATCCGGAACCTCCCCCAGATTGTCTACTCTACACCCTCCATCAAGCTACCATAGATGGAACCTCCCCCACCTTGTCTAACCTACGTCCTCCATCAAGCTACCATACCCAGAACCTCCTCCACCTGGTCTAACCTACATCCTCCATCAAGCTACCCTCCCTGGAACCTCCCCCACCTAGGGTTGCCACATCATCCCTTTAATCCAGGACACATATGAATTACACAGGTACTGAGGCCAATTTAATGCCGATGAGGCACTAAGTGAATTTAATTACCACTTTAATTAGCCACAGAACAACCTGTGTAATTAATGTGTGTCCTGGATTAAAGGGATGATGTGGCAACCCTACCCCCACCTTGTCTAACCTACGTCCTCCATCAAGCTACCATACCCAGAACCTCCTTCACCTGGTCTAACCTACATCCTCCATCAAGCTACCCTCCCTGGAACCTCCCCCACCTTGTCTAACCTACGTCCTCCATCAAGCTACCATACCCAGAACCTCCTCCACTTGGTCTACCCTACATCCTCCATCAAGCTACCCTCCCTGGAACCTCCCCCACCTTGTCTACCCTACATCTTCCATCCAGCTACCCTACCCAGAACCATACAGTCTTGCTTCAGAATGTGTCCCTTCTCGGTCCTCTTTATCTACACATGCGAGTCCTGGACGCATTTTTTGCTGTTGGAAGCCTTACTCATAGTGGCCTCCAGCAGTCCTGCAGAGTACAACGCTCCTCACAGTGATGAATGGGGCCATGGTGCACATGTGCAGGATGAAGAAGACCTGGAAAGGACGCTTTCTGAACCAAGGATGTGTTACTCCGGGTGGGGTCGCATCTCCTGTCTCTACCTAAACCTACCTACCACCATCCAGTGATCTTCACTGTGTGGCCCTGCCCGAAATTACACAGCCTTGTTTCACAAAGTGTCCTTGTGGGGTCCTCTTCATCCTGCACATATCCAACCCTGGTCCTGCTTGGTACGACTCTCCATAATAGAATGAATAGGGGTCGTGATGCACATGTGCAAGATGATAAAGGCACTTCAGGAAGAAAGGATGTGTAGTTCTGGGCAGGGTCGTACACTGAAGATCTGTGGGTGATAGGTTAGTATCTGTCATGGTGGGCTGCGCTCGGGAGGATGTACCAAAGGTCTAATTGTCTTATAAACCCCCATCCTTCGACCCAAGAAGAGTCGTATAATATGTTAGTATAGATTGATAACGAGAAAAGGTGAAGAGGCCACACATCTCAAAAACAAAGACAATGTTCCGTTCCCATAAGTGGGGGAATGTTCGGACCCCGAAGGTGTTAATCTAGGTTTCCACACTATATATGTGTGAATCGTCATCTGCAGGAGATAAAAGACCTCACAGTGACTATGGAGGAAGAGGATGGACATGACGGGGAGGGTTACTGGGTGTAAATAGAAAATAAGATCTTATTACCTCCTCTGCTGCCAGTCCCACCAACGTCTCCTCACGACTTACGTCAAAATCTCCTCTCGCCAGGAACTTTATTTATATACTGACATCACTTCCTGTCTTCCATAGAGACTTCCTGTCTGGGTAGAAGTGAGATCACCACCTTGTGGAGCTCAGAGGAACTGCAGCCCCCAGAAACGTCTCGTAGTGTGAACACGGCCTTGTGCTGTGTGTGTATGGACTGTATATCCTTATAGATGGGGTCATCTAGCAGTAAAAGGGTCGCTGGTTTGAATCCCAGCCATGATACTACCTGCGTGGAGTTTGCATGTTCTCCCTGTACCTGCACGGGTTTCCTCCCACACTCCAAAGACATGCTGGTAGGCTAATTAGATCCTGTCTAAATTGGCCCTAGTATGTATGAATGTGAGTTAGGGACCTTAGATTGTAAGCTCCTTGAGGGTAGGGACTGTAATGTGAATGTACAATGTATATGTAAAGCGCTGCGCAAATTGACGGCGCTATATAAGTACCTGAAATAAATAAATAAAATAAATCTCCACTCCCACCAAGGGGGGATTATATTTGTATATGTATTTTAAATGATTAGACTATATAGGTGCATTTAAGAAAGCTGACCTTCAACCTAGGCGGTCCCCTGCTAAGGATATTGAGGTTGGAGACAGGGGGGGTTTATTTACTAAAGGCAAATCCACTTTGCACTACAAATTCACTTGGAATTGCAGTTGCTGTAGATCCAAGGGGGACATGCAAGGAAAATAAAAAACAGCATTTTTGCTTGTACATGATTGGATGATAAAATCAGCAGAGCTTCCCCTGATTTCAGATCTTCCCCTCAGATTTACAGCGACTGCACTTCCAAGTGCACTTGCAGTGCAGAGTGGATTTGCCTTTAGTAAATCAACCCCCCCTGTCTCCAACCTCAATATCCTTAGCAGGTGACCGCCTAGGTTGAAGGTCAGCTTTCTTAAATGTTCTGATGTCTTTTTAAGTGGTCCATATATGATCCAATGACGAGGAGAACATTGCAGGAGGTCCATCACCATAGTCTTGTGTCTCACGTGGCTATGGTCCACTTATCATGACCTCCCCATTGTAGAGGAACTTCTCAATTGGGCAATGATAATCACAAACAAACCCACAGAACCCTGATTAGGCAGCCCAACAGAGACCCAGAGAGAATGTCTTCTGTATAAATATATAGATGGTGCTATCTCCTTATCTCCTAGGTGACCTTTAACCTAGGCTGTCTGGTGTGACTCCTCTCTGTCTCGATTGCTATGGATATTGAGGCTGGAGATAATGTTCTGATGTCTTTCAAAGCAGTCCATCTATGGTCCACGGTAGAGGAGATGTAGAACCTTGCAGAAGGTCCATCAAAATAGTCCCGTGAGTCCATGTTCTGCTCATCATGATCTTCCCATGGTGGACAAACTTCTCAATTGGGGAGTGATCATCACAAATAAACCCAACACATGTCCATCGAACCTTGATTAGGCAACCCAACAGAGACACATGGAGAATGTCTCATGAACATACAGTATATACTGTATATATAGATGGTGCTAAATCCAATCCCACCAAGTGGGAATTTGTATCTTTATTTTGAATGCTTATGATTTATGAGAGTATTGAGATGAAGGTCAATGTTCCTGGACCCAATAGTTAGTCTTGGTGTAGTTCCACAGTTTGCTACTAGAAGTCCCCAAGGGACCTTGGTACACTAGTATAGGCACCAGTATGGTACCCTTTCCAGAACAGTCTTGGCCTATGGTTGCCGGGCAATGTTCCCTGTCACCCATGAGTGTTGTGGTATGCGTATATAAGGCCATCTGGGTGGAACCCTCCAGTGTCGTTCCTTTTTATGTGATCCCTTTACCAGGAAGGGCTATGTAAGTCTTTTTAAGCGGTCCATATATGATTCAATGACGAGGAGAACATTGCAGGAGGTCCATCACCATAGTCTTGTGTCTCACGTGGCTATGGTCCACTTATCATGACCTCCCCATTGTAGAGGAACTTCTCAATTGGGCAATGATAATCACAAACAAACCCACAGAACCCTGATTAGGCAACCCAACAGAGACCCAGAGAGAATGTCTTCTGTATAAATATATAGATGGTGCTATCTCCTTACCCACCAAATAAGCATTTTTATATGTATTTTGAATGCTCAGGATATATGTACCTGAATATGTGAATTTAAGGGAGTTGACCTTTAACCTGGTCTGTCTCGATTGCTATGGATATTGAGGCTGGAGACAATGTTCTGATGTCTTTCAAAGCAGTCCATCTATGGTCAACGGTAGAGGAGATGTAGAACCTTGCACAAGGTCCATCAAAATAGTCCCGTGAGTCCATGTTCTGCTCATCATGACCTTCCCATTGTGGAAGAACTTCTCAATTGGGGAGTGATCATCACAAATAAACCCAACACATGTCCATCGAACCTTGATTGGGCAACCCAACAGAGACACATGGAGAATGTCTCATGAGCATACAGTATATACTGTATATATAGATGGTGCTAATTCCAATCCCACCAAGTCGGAATTTGTATCTTTATTTTGAATGCTTATGATTTATGAGAGTATTGAGATGAAGGTCAATGTTCCTGGACCCAATAGTTAGTCTTGGTGTAGTTCCACAGTTTGCTACTAGAAGTCTCCACGGGACCTTGGTACACTAGTATAGGCACCAGTATGGTACCCTTTCCAGAACAGTCTTGGCCTATGGTTGCCCGGCAGTGTTCCCTGTCACCCATGAGTGTTGTGGTATGCGTATATAAGGCCATCTGGGTGGAACCCTCCAGTGTCGTTCCTTTTTATGTGATCCCTGTACCAGGAAGGGCTATGTAAGCTTGGGTAACCTAGAGTCTGAGTTCTTCCTTGGGGGAATGCAGGACCTTCTTGGGAGGTAAGATTGACTTTTGGCATCCATCCTCATTAGGAATGAGCTTAAGATGCGGTCCGAACCCAAGACTGAACCAAACATGGCTGTTCTGATGTGCTGAAGAACATTTACCCATTCAGTGGTAAGTAAAATGTCTTGTTTAAACCTCTTACCGCCAAGTCTGTACATTGAACGGATGGTTTACATACAATTCCTGGGGGTAATAGTCCGTTTTTTTTCAAGGTGGTTTTCAGAAAGTCCCCCATCCCCAGACCCCCACAACCGACCAGGCCAGGGTTGTGGGGAAGAGGCCCTTGTCCTCATCTACATGAGGACAAGGTGCTTTTTTAGGGAGGTTTCCCCATGTTGAAGGCATGTGGCCTTGTTTTAGGAGGTTGGAGGGAGCCATGTGATTGATCCCCCCCTCCCCCTTCCTCCTGTCCTGGCCGGCCAGGCTGCATGCTCGGACAAGGGTCTATTATAGATTTTATTTTTGGGGGATGCTTTTTTTCTTGATTTTTTCATGGGAACCCCCTTAAAAATCACGACAGATCTGAAGGGCCTGGTATGAATTATGGGGGAACCCCACATGGTTTGTTTTTTGTGGGCATTCCCCATTAACATCTATAATAAACCCTCATCTCGAATAAGGGAGGTAAATACTTGGCCATGCAAGCAAAGGAAGCAGGGTTAGTGGGGGTTCCCCCTAATTCATACCAGGTCCCTCAGGTCTGCTATGAAAATTGAAATTTAAGTTGGACCCCACACAAAAAAGTGTGGCAGTCCCCCCATAGAAATCCATAGTAGACCACTATTTAAGCATGCAGAATGGCAGGTCAGGAAAGAGGGGGCATGCATACCCCTTATCCTCCTGAACCATACCAGGCCATACGCCCCCAACATGGGGGGAGTACCTTGCAATGACGGGGGGAGGGGGGGGGCTCCCCTGGCAAAGCACCTTTTCTCCTTGTTGATGAAAACAAGGGCCTCTTCCCACAACTTTGGTCCCATGGTCGTGGGGGTCTGTGGATGGGTGGGGGGCTCATTAGAATCTGAATGTCCCCTTTTAACAATAAGGGAGCTCCCAGATCCCACCCCCGCCATGTGAATAAAACAAAACAGGTCAATAGATGTAAATAGTCTGCAAGAGATCTGGAGAAATATAAGGGAAATAGATGCCAATTGGCTGCAGGAGATCTGCCAATAAAAGTGGGAAAAATAGATGCTAATAGGCTGCAAAAATCTGCAGGAAAACATATCTGCGGATCCCTTGCAGCCAATTGGCATCTATTTCACCCTCTCCCTTGTGTTATAGATCTCCTGCAGCCTATTGGCATCTTTTTCATCCTCCCTTTTTCTGCAGATCTCCTGCAGCCCATTGCCATCTAAATTACTACCCATTTGTTTTTCTGCAGCCTATTGGCATCTATTTCACCCCTTCTTTTTCTGCAGATCTCCTGCACCCTACTGGCATATACTTCACCCCCCCCCACCCCCAATACACACACTTTGCTTCAGATCTCCTGCAGGCCATTGGCTTCTATTCCCCCCCCGCTGAGACCTGATATTCTATCTTCTATGACAGGGATATGCAATTTGCGGACCTCCAGCTGTTGCAAAACTACAAGTCCCATCATGCCTCTGTCTCTAGGTGTCATGCTTGTGGCTGTCAGAGTCTTGCTATGCCTCATGGGATTTGTAGTTCTGCAACATCTGAAGGTCCGCTAATTGCATATCCCTGTTCTATGAGATGTCTATAGGTGCATGGTTTATGATCTCATACACCCTATTGGCATCAATTTTACTGGTACGTGGATAACTGTAGAGTATCTTGTCCCTATA
>BLSH010424590.1:256963-267809 GCA_018402905.1 Glandirana rugosa | reverse complement strand
CCTCCATCATATCTGTGCACGTAAGGGAAGAAGCGGGAGACCCAGGGCTCCAATAGTGTAAAAACCTGATGGGCAATTTTATTTAAAGCGGAGTTCCATCCAAAAGTGGAACTTCCACTTCAATGGAAGGTGACCCCCCCCCCCCCCGACATACCACAATTGGCATGTCTTTTTTTTTGGGGGGGGGGGGGGTGACCAGGGAGCCTGGTTTCACAGGGTCCCAGGTCCACTTCCTCCCCTGGCACTGCGGCTCAGGGAAAAAAGTCCACCTTCCCCCCCTACTGAAAAAGGGGGGGTTCCTGCGCTGGGATAAAGTCAAGATACCAAACTTTGAGACTGCTGCCTTCCAAGCCTTTCCCTGCTAAGCAAGGTAAGTATCTTTAAAATTAAAATTCACAATTGGAAATGGCGCTGTCTCACTAATCATATACTCACAAAGTGCAATTGTGCAAAATTATAAGTGAATCACAAAACCAGATATTCCTATAAGTATGTGTCGTAAAAACAATCCAATGTGAGAGGAATATATATGCAATGGTGAAATTAAGAAATATACAAATAAAAATAAAAATAAATAAAAAATAAAAAATATATATATATGTGGTCCGTAAAAAGTCCGTGAAAAAATCCGTAAATAATAAGACTTCAAAAATTCTATTAGAAGTGATAAATGGTAAGGATTACTAATAACAGTGTTATACCCCAAACATTTAGATGAGAAAAAATAAAAATATGCACAAGTGTGATCCGTAAAACATGCGGTCCGTAAGAAATCCGTGAGAGATCCGTAAAAATCCGTAAGGTAAAAGACTACACGAATTCTGATAAGATCGATGAATTGCAGAGACTTCCACTCCCAATGTTACATTTCAACCGCCAGTAGCATGAAATTCATGAAAAAGGTGACTTTTGTGCCGGATGCTATAACCACTTTAAGCATGTGACAGGTGCTCCCCTCATGTGCCCGCACTTACCAGAAATTTCCCACCCCTACAGGGGTATCACGCCTGTGGTAAATGGGGTCTTTCTCCTTGTTTCCACGCTTCCTTCTGTTTGGCCGCACTTGTCTTTTATCCTTAATTCCTCGCTCCCTTCAGCTGGCTGTAGATATCCTGTGTCCGTCCTTCACTATAGCGCCGACATGCTTCCCACCAGGGTTTTATCCAGGAAAAACGGCAAGAAAAAAGGTTTCCTCTGATAGTGTAGTAGTTTTAAATAATGGGATTTTATTTTCTCAAAAATAAGTAGAAAAAATGACTCACTCCAAACATTAAGATCATTGAGACATCACATTAGGAGGAGCGCACAGCGGTCAGCAGGAAAGGGCATATACCTTTCTCAAACAGGCAGAGCCTGCAAACCCCGGTGTTAGCGCACTACTTTGCTTTTGTTTTTAAGTATTATTGTTTCATTTTTTCTACTTATTTTTGAGAAAATAAAATCCCATTATTTAAAACTACTACACTATCAGAGGAAACCTTTTTTCTTGCCGTTTTTCCTGGATAAAACCCTGGTGGGAAGCATGTCGGCGCTATAGTGAAGGACGGACACAGGATATCTACAGCCAGCTGAAGGGAGCGAGGATTTAAGGATAAAAGACAAGTGCGGCCAAACAGAAGGAAGCGTGGAAACAAGGAGAAAGACCCCATTTACCACAGGCGTGATACCCCTGTAGGGGTGGGAAATTTCTGGTAAGTGCGGGCACATGAGGGGAGCACCTGTCACATCCTTAAAGTGGTTATAGCATCCGGCACAAAAGTCACCTTTTTCATGAATTTCATGCTACTGGCGGTTGAAATGTAACATTGGGAGTGGAAGTCTCTGCAATTCATCGATCTTATCAGAATTCGTGTAGTCTTTTACCTTACGGATTTTTACGGATCTCTCACGGATTTCTTACGGACCGCATGTTTTACGGATCACACTTGTGCATATTTTTATTTTTTCTCATCTAAATGTTTGGGGTATAACACTGTTGTTAGTAATCCTTACCATTTATCACTTCTAATAGAATTTTTGAAGTCTTATTATTTACGGACTTTTTACGGATTTTTTCACGGACGTTTTACGGACCACATATATATATATATTTTTTATTTTTTATTTATTTTTATTTGTATATTTCTTAATTTCACCATTGCATATATATTCCTCTCACATTGGATTGTTTTTACGACACATACTTATAGGAATATCTGGTTTTGTGATTCACCTTCCCCCCCTACCTCTCTGCGATCTTCTGGGACACGTCACAGGTCCCAGAAGATACGCCGGCCAGTCACAAGGCGCATTGCGACTCGCGCATGCGCAGTGCGCGCCTCGGCTTTGATGCCAAAGCCAGGTACCCACACCTGTGATGCCGGCGCCGAGGTGAGGAGTGAGCCCTCGGGCAACCGCATCGCTGGAGCGAGGGAGAGGTGAGTGTCCGATTATTAAAAGTCAGCAGCTACACTTCTTGCAGCTGCTGACTTTTACACGGGTGGAACTCCGCTTTAACACATACAATACACTTACATGTACGAGGAATGTCACTGCCTAGTAAATATATAAAAAGCAATCCGAACAGGCTCAGCTCCACTTCCAAAGAGCGTAATGATGTCAGCATTAAGTCGCACCAGACGCGTTTCGTCAGATGATGTCGTTTGGGGCACCGTGCTGGGTCACCACTTCTTATATACCCTACTACATGGCTCAACCTGTGGCCCTCCAGCTGTTGCAGAACAAGTGCCATCATGCCTGAGCCTTTGGGAGTCACGCTTGTAACTGTCAGCCTTGCAGTGCCTCATGGGACTTGTAGTTCCAGAACAGCTGAAGGGCCACAAGTTGAGGACCCATGCACTAATAGGAGAGCCAAGCATGGCCGCTCAGCCCGTCTCTATTCTATTGCTGATGTGAGACAGGAAGGTCTCTTCTCACACCGGAATGCAATGTTATATGTCCCAGAGGGGGTGGGGGTGGGGAGGGGAAGAGGGGGTGGGGAGGGGGGAAGGGGGGGGTCCATCCACCTCACTTGTGTGCTTTTCTTTTGTGTTATCCTTCTCTGTAAATATTTATTTTTTTAATTTTCTGTTATTAAAACAATATTTTACAAATCATTAAGCCTATCTCTAAATGCTCTAACCCAGAACTTATAGAATTACTGTCTGTTTGAGGAGCACTACTGTGCTGTGAATCTCTGAAGTGTCCCTATCTGCGTGGCAGCGAGTATTACCAGACATTTCTTAACAGTCAGACTTGTTACAGTAATTGTGCAAGGTCCATGCTCCCGTTAGAACATGGGGTTGGCAGCTGTTTTGGTACGGAAAGGTGTAATTGTGAAGCTATCCGAAGTGGTGATCACTCTCAGTTTGAAGGCACCTTGGTTATGGTCCAGCATGCTGGAAAAGTCCTGTGCAGGATGAGGCTGGGAGTGTCACGGTGACATATTGGTGGTAGCACGGTGGGAGTCAGACCTGCCATTTGTCACAACCTCAACTGAAGCAAACCGCCGTCACCTGACGGTGGCCGCGATAACGAGTACTGTGAGCGCTTGCATGCTCACTGTGTTCCGGGGGGGCCAGGGAGCGGGTAGAGCAGACTCGATCTCCGCCGGCTACCCGCGATGGCCCCCTGCAGTGAGAGAACGGAGGTTCCGTGTACGTAAACACAGATCTCCGTTCTGACAGAGGGGGAAGGGCTGTGGTCACAGGCTTCCTGTATATGGGAGCCGTGATCACTCCCCTCCTCCTGCCAGCCCAGCCCACATACAGTTAGAACACACTGAGGGAACACAGTTAACCCTTAGAGCGCCCCCTCCAGGTTAACCCCTTCATGGCCAACAGAATTTAACACAGTAATCAGTGCATTTTCATAGCACTGATCGCTGTATAAATGCCAATGGTCCCAAAAAAGTGTCAAAATGGTCCGACATGTCCGCCGCAATATCGCAGTACCGCTAAAAATCGCAGATCGCCGCCATTACTAGTAAAATATAAATTAAAAAAAATAAAAACCCCATAAATGAATTCTCATTCGTAAACGTGGGAACTTTTGCGCAAACCAATCAATAAACGCCGATTGCGATTTTTTTTACCAAAAATATGAGGAACAATATAAATCGGCCAAAACCGATGGAAAAAAAAAAATGTTTTTTTATATTTTTTTTTGTATTTTAGCAAAAAGTAAGAAATATTGTTTTTTTTTGCAAAATTATCGCTCTTTTTTTGTTTATAGCGGCGATCAGAAATGACGCAGAGGGGATCAAATACCACGAAAAGAAAGCTTTATTTGTGGGGAAAAAAGGACACAAATTTTGTTTGGGTACAACGTTGCAGGACCGCGCAATTGTCAGTTAAAGCGTCGCAGCGCCGAATCGCAAAAAGTGCTCTGGTCCTAAAGGGGGAAATCCTTCCGGGCTGAAGTGGTTAAGAAGGAACAAATCCACTCCGACACCGACTGACAGATGAGCGTCTCCGCCAATACAGAATGGAGGGCAGCACCAGCTAATTCAAATTGAGGTTTGCGGAAAGATTCCAACGGCCTGTCAAGAGAGCCGTCACATTTACCGGGCTCTCCTGTGCAATCGGAAAGCCAGTAAGGATGCTACCGAAGGCATCTGTGGCTCTGGCCACACAGATGAACAGATGTTGCTACCCCCACTGTGTGACGTCAGAAACCGAAAGAGACGAGGATTTCACCACTTCTGGTTTTGGTTCCTTGTTTACATGCCCGTTAACGGCCAGTAATGCAGCCAATCAGGTCAATCTGTATCTGATCGGCTTCACTGGGAGGCGAGAGGAGAGATCTGGGGTCTAATAGACCCCAGATCTCTCCTTAAAGAGGACCTGTTATGGGCCATGCTATTACAAGGGATGTAGTCCATTCATTGTTATAGCAATAAGGTTGATTAAAGAAAAATTAAAAAGGAAGTGTAAAAATAAAAAATAAATAAATTAACATTTAAAACAAATTTTATTTAACCACTTCCCGCCCGGCGCATTGACAAATGACGTCCGGGCGGGTGGCTCATTATCCTGACTGGACGTCTATTGATCGGTGGTGCCGTGGGTCAGTCTGACCCACCGCATTACCGACCAAGGTAAAAGGCTTCGATCCGAAGCCTTTTACCATGTGATCAGCCGTGACCAATCACGGCGGATCACAGTGTAAATAGGAAGAGCCGTTTATCGGCTTTTCCTCTGCTCAGGTCTGCAGACCTGAGCAGCGGAGAGCCGACCGGCTGCTCTCCTGACAGGGGGGGGGCTGCGCTGAACGTTTATCAGCGCAGCCACCCTCAGGATCACCCCCACTGGACCACCAGGGAGCCGGATCAGGACCACCAGGGAGCCGGATCAGGACCACCAGGGAGCCCCCCTCCCAGGCATCACAATGAGGCCACCCAGGACCACCAGGGAAGGCGCACAGAGGCCGCCCAGGACCACCAGGGAGCCCCCACTAGACCAACAGGTAAGGGCAATATTATGCACTGTAGGGATTTATTTATTTATTTCAGGTTCTTATATAGCGCCGTCAATTTTACGCAGCGCTTTACATATACATTGTACATTCACATCAGTCCCTACCCTCAAGGAGCTTACAATCTAAGGTCCCTAACTTATATTCATACATATACTAGGGCCAATTTAGACAGGATCTAATTAACCTCCCAGCATGTCTTTGGAGTGTGGGAGGAAACCGGAGTACCCGGAGGAAACCCACGCAGGCACAGGGAGAACATGCAAACTCCAGGCAGGTAGTGTCGTGATTGGGATTCGAACCAGCAACCCTTTTACTGCTAGGCGAAAGTGCTACCCACTACACCACTGTGCTGCCCTATGGTACTGTGCCCATGTATGATGCCTGCCAGTGCCATCCCTAACAGTGCTTGTTGCACCAGTGCCCACCACTGCCACCTATCAGTGCCCACCTGTGCCACCTATCAGTGCCCACCTGTGCCACCTAAAAGTGTCCACCGGTGCCACCTATCAGTGCCCATCAGTTCCCAGTGCCACTTATCAGTGCCGCCTAGGAGTGTCCATCAGTGCCGCATATTAGTGCCACGTATCAGTGCCCGTCCGTGTTGCTTGTCAGTCCCGCCCATCAGTGCTGCATATTTGCCCCATCATCAGTGCAACCTTATCAGTGCCATCTCATCAGTGCCAATCTGTACTGCCTCATCAGTGCCCGTCAGTGTAGCCTCATCAGTGCCCATCAGTGTAGCCACATCAGTGCCCGTCAGCGAAGGAGAAAATGTACTTTATACATATTTTTGTGACAGAAACAAAGAAAAATGTTTTTTTTTTTCAAAATTTGCGGTCTTTTTTTTTGTTATAGCGCAAAAAATAAAAACCGCAGGGGTGATCAAATACCACCAAAAGAAAGCTCTATTTGTGGGAACAAAATGATAAAAATTTTGTTTGGGTACAACGTCACAGGACCGCGCAATTCTCATTCGAATCGCAACAGCACTGAAAACTGAAAATTGGTCTGGGCAGGAAGTGTTCTAAGTGCCCGGTATTGAAGTGGTTAAAGTGCCCCCAATTCCCCTGTGCAAATGTAAAACGCGTGAGGTATCGCCGCGAACGTCAGAACAAGAGCAATAATTTTAGCGCCAGAACCCCTTTTTTTTTTTTAGATACCGTAATTTGGCACGCAATTTTAGAGTTTGACACGTTAGGTATCTACTTACTCGGTGTAACATTTTTTTTTATATTTTACCAAACAATGGGGAATTATGTTGTGTTTTTGTGCATTAAAATGGATTTTTACTCAAAAAAATTGCGCTTGAAAAACTGCTGCGCAAGTATCATGTGACATAAAAATATGCAACGCCCACCATTTTAATCGCCATGGCCTCTGCCTAAAAAAATATATAATGTTTGGGGGTTGCAAGTAGCTTTCTAGCCAAAAAAAAAAGAGGTTTTTTACAAGTAGAAGAGGAATATCATTCTCGCCTGGTAGATTTTGTGACGCCCCCGGCTACCTCTATTCCAGATGTGAGTCACCTAACAGACCCAGCCTTGGACTTTACGACTGGGCTTCAGTCGCGGTCGTTTTTACGCCGCTCTGTTCGTGCCCCGGGTATTATGCGTCCTCTCACGGGATTTGAAGCCATTTGCCACAAGGGCGATCCAATACGGCACTCCCTATCCCTGATCTACACATCCCTGATTCAACCGGCTGAAGATTACGTACCTCCGTTCCTTACTAGATGGGAATCTGACCTGGACCTTCATCTCACGTCAGACCAAAGGCGCAAAATCCTCCATTTTGCTCAAAAATCATCTCTGGCCACAAGGATCCAGGAGACTGGCTACAAGATCTTGACTCGGTGGTATAGAGTGCCCACACTCTTAGACACCATTTTTCCCCCAGGTTCCAGACCATTGTTGGAGATGTGGTGGGGAGAGGGGGTCAATGGTCCACATTTTCTGGGAATGCCCTAAAATCAAGCAGTTTTGGCGAGATGTTACTGGCATAATCGTGAAACTCACGGCGGTGGATCTGCACGAAAACCCCGCTGCTTGCTTGTTGCACCTGACGGAGAGACCGATCAAAAAATATAAGGCCTCACTGACAATGCAGCTCCTGAATGCAGCTAAGGCTTGGAGGAACCCGGAACCCCCAACGAAGGCTCTGTGGTTTGCCGGGGTTAACGCCAGACATGGAGGAGCTTATGGCGACCCTGTACAACACAGAGGAGGCTGACCGAGACACCTGGCGACCCAGGAACCATTTTGTGTTCACGGATGCCTACACATCGGAGGTGCCCTTGCCCTAGTCCGCACTCGTGGACCGCCTTGGATAGGCTGCTACTCCTTTATAGATTTAACCCGGGGAACTCGGGGTGGTTAGTATCCTCTTTCTTGCCCCCCCCCCCCCCACTCCATTCCCCTCCCCCCTTTTTTTTTGTCCTCTCCTGTGCCTTGCCCTGGGTACACTTTCTTTTGCTTCTTCTCCCTCTTTCCCCTTCCTCTTGAGATGTGGCCCGTCCATGTTTAAGCTATATGTCTTCAGTAAGCCGATTGGAGGAATAGACATGAGCGTTGAAACGCGTTTGCTTCCGGTCTAAGTGCCGAGAGCGGACGTATAGCTCAATGTTCAGACTGGGTGAATAGGTTTACTGTTCTCGCATGCTAGCCCACCTCCTAACAAAGGTCTTCTCTCACAGTTGGTTTGTGTGTTTTATTTGTTTTGCCTTTTTTTTTCCCTCTTTTTATTATTATAAATCTTTACATTCAGGTTGTAACTGATAATCTTTTTCTGGGTGGCCACCAATTAAGAAGGAATCACACAGGGGGGCCCCCTGGTAGCGACGCAGCCCCCTTTACAGGTCAGATTGGTATGCCCCTTCCCGTAGCCGTGAGTACCCTCAGGGGTGACCGGAAGGCCAGGGGGTACTAGAGATTCCCGCAGTTTTGACTCAATTATATAATAGATACTCTGGCTTTTGGTGATTAGCTGCGTTGCCCCAGGGGTCTCCCTTTCTCCTGGATATGCCACTCGCCATTACCCTCGCAGTATCCTGCTTTGGCTATTATTGTGTTGCGATGTTTAGGTAATACTTACAATACTGAATTGTCACACTTGTCATGTTTTACCTATTACGCTTGATGTACGCTGAAATATACTTCAATAAAATCTTTTTGAATTAAAAAAAAGAAGAGGAATATCAGAATTGACCTGGACTGGAAGCGGTTAAAAGGGAGCACTCCTTCCACCGGTCTAGTGGTGTCCTGTCGTGGTGGTATGCGGGTTGGCCCATAGTAGGAATAGTCAACCATTCTCTCTAGTAAGGATGGGCTCGGGCGTGTTCGCAAGTGCACGTGCCCGCCGGGAAGTGAACCCTGCACTGTGTTAATCACTGGCAGGGAGACATTCCCCAATCGCTGCGGCCGCAGGGTTCACTTTCTGGCGGGCTCGGGCACTTGCGAACATGCCCAAGCCCATCCTTACTCTCTAGGTCTACAAATTCCCTCTGTGTCAGGAGCGTGTAACGCCCCTGCTCCTCATTCCAGCACCCTGGGTTTTGGCTGTGGCATTCTCCCTGTCTATCTACCTGCAAGGTGATTGATGTGGTCAGTCTCTGGGTGGAGACCAAACCTGATTTAAGCCAGCCAAGCCTGCAGTCTCATGCTTGTTATAGCGTGTGTAATACGTGCTGCAGGCTCCTTGTTTGTCTGCCCTGCTCTGTTAGATTGGATTCCCTCATTGGTGACCTTGGATCGGATATCCACTATGCTCAGAACTCTGCTTTTAGCCGACTTCCATGGCACCAGCCTTTCTCTTTTTTTTTGCATAGGTGAAGAACCTGCATTAGGAGTAAGCATGACACTCTGCAAAGGGAAGATCTGGAACATGCTCTCAGGCAGGACCCTGGACCCTTCAGGGTGCTTATAGTGTGCACAGAGTAATAACTTTAATAGCAAGTGTAAGGGGAAGCACCACTAAAGTCCAACACAATCCCTTGAGATTCTGGGGCGACGACGGCAGACTGCAGTGACCCAAAAAAATGGTCACCTCAGAAGTAGACTGCTGGGACTCTGAGATGGTCTTTGGGGGTCACAGATAGATTGGAGAACGCTGAGAGCTTCTACAGTCAAGATGCATGAAGAGTGAAGCACACATGGACAAAAAGTCCTGGGCAGTGACGGAACTATCAGGGTTGCAAAGGTCACACTTCCAACTGGGCCCTGGCGTTCTGCCACCATGGCGGGCCCCAAGACGGCAAGAATGGGGCCCACTGCAGAACATGTGAAAGGACCCTGAAAAGGGAGTAAAGCAGAAAGGCTTTTCATGGTTTCTTGCACCAGGACCCTGCAGGTTCTAGTTACGCCTCTGGTCCTGGGTAGATATTGGACAGGACAGAGGACTCCAATGCTGCAAACCCTCTAATAACAGGGGCAACATATTCCAGATTACAGATGATGGCTCCATCCGAGGATATCTAATAATTATCCCTCCTAAAGCCTTAGAAGACTATAGCCAAGGCAGGGGTTACCCATAGAAGCGTGACTGTCTCCGCTATGTTCATAGAAGGACATGGTCCACCGCGCAGCAGTATGCAGGCAGGCGAGGCCTCAGGTATTCACAAACCAAGACAGCCAGTGAGAAGGGTCGGGCAACTGGAGGTGACCAGGTCACTGTAGGAGGATAGGGGCAACTGACCAGTTCCATGGGGTGATTTGCAAGCAGAAGTGGAATGGTGATTTCTCTTCACTGAAGGGTAAGAAAGAGCACAGAGCTTATCCCTGGACCAATCAGTGAGCAGTAACAGAGAAGAGATAAGAGAAGAATAGTATTATATAAGAAGAGAATAGAGAAGAGACAATGACGAGTGACTAACCAGGTCCCTATTCGAGACACGAGAAAGAATGGGAAGTCACTTCTCTTTAGTGGTAAGGTGAAGACGAACGTTTAGTGGGGTACCTTGACCAGTCAACGGGGATAGGAGGATGTCACTGGACCAGTGGAGGTCAACGGGCTGGGAAGAGTGACCGACAGAACCAAACACTTATGGACTCCGGAGCGGACGGACGTATGACGACGCGCCACCTGGTACAGGAAGATACTTGTATCGCCTCTGTCAGTGCGAAGATACCCATTGGGGACGGAACCGATATCAGAAGATTCCGAAATCCTCCCTATTAATAATCTATAGGAGCCTACCTCGGTAGTAGACATTAGACCTTATACAACGGGGACAATAATCTCCCAAACGTCGTAACCTCAGGAGACAGGACAGGTTATAGATGGGTCCTGGTCTCCGCATTGATCTTGGACGTCCCAGGACCACGTTCTTTGGTACTTTTCGGAAAGACGAAATGAGGGAAAAGTCCCAGGAAAGTGTACAAGACGTCACCCGGGG
>BLSH010424590.1:242535-254824 GCA_018402905.1 Glandirana rugosa | reverse complement strand
GGGGAGGAGAGCAGAGTGGGGGGGGGAGTGAAGCGGGGGGGGCAGAGCATAGCAATAGAGGGGGAGGGAGAGCAGGGCCATAGGGGAGGGAGAGAGGGACAATAAAGGGGGCAGAGCAATATGGGGGGGGGGGGCAGAGCCACCAGGAGGAGACGATCATGTGACCGGATTGCCCTTAGAACAGGAAAGTAAAAGCATCTTCCTTCTAATGGGTAGTATAGGAATTAGAAGGGGGATGGGAGCAGATTTAGGCTTAGATAGTCCTAGCCTGGATTTCCACTTAAAATGTAAAGTGGATGTAAAACCCACCACCCAGTATTCTAAACTACAACCATTATTACAAAGGTTATATATATTAGCCTCCCTAGTGACATCTCACCTTCCAGATGTCCCCCCCCCTTTACAGCATGGAGCCCCGCAAAACTCTGTTGTCCATGGGCCGGTCGACTCTGCGGTGCCAGGTGGGCGGAGCCGTGATGTCACTAGGCCCCCGCTACCCTCCCCTTGGGCTGACCGCGTGCACAGGAGACACAGAGCGTGTTCTGGTAAGAAGCAGAGCGCGCTCACGGCCTCCCCTGTGTCTCCCGCTCATGCACACAAGCTGTCCCCCCCGGAGTGAAGGAACGGAGGTCGGTGTAAGTAAACACAGATCTCCGTTCTCATAGAGGGGGAAGGGCTGTGATCGCAGGCTTCCTGTATATGGAAGCCGTGATCACTCCCCTCCCCCTGCCAGCCCAGCCCCCATACAGTTAGTAACACACACAGGGAACACAGTTAACCCTTAGAGCGCCCCCTGCAGGTTAACCCCTTCCCTGCCAGTGACATTTACACAGTAATCAATGCATTTTCATAGCACTGATCGCTGTATAAATGCCAATGGTCCCAAAAAAGTGTCAAAAATATCCGATAAGTCCGCCGCAATGTAGCAGTACCGCTAAAAATCGCAGATCGCCGCCATTACTAGTAAAATATAAAAAAAAAAAATACAAAAATCCCAGAAATTAATTATCCTCATCCGTAAACGCGGCAACTTTTGCGCAAACCAATCAATAAACGCCGATTGTGATTTTTTTTTTACCAAAAATATGAGGAAGAATATAAATCTGGTGAAAAAATTGTTTCATTTATATTTTTTTTTTTTTGGATTTGTATTTTAGCAAAACGTATAGTCTTTTGTTTATAGCGGCGATCAGAAATGACGCAGAGGGGATCAAATACTGTACCACCAAAAGAAAGCTCTATTTGTGGGGAAAAAAAGATGCAAATTTTGTTTGGGTGCAACGTCGCACGACCGCGCAATTGTCAGTTAAAGCGACGCAGCGCCGAATCGCAAAACGTTTTCTGATCCTAAAGTGGGAAATCCGTCCGGGGCTGAAGTGGTTAAAGAAAATGATTGTAAAAGTATTTTTTTTTTTTTTTGTAAAATAACAAACGTGTTATACTTCCCCGGGCTGTGTAATGGTTTTGTACAGAGTGGCCTCTTATCGGGTTTTCCATGGGCGGGTCGACTCTGCGGCGCCAGGTGGGCGAAGCCGTGATGTCACTAAGCTCCCGCCTTAGGGTTGCCACATCATCCCTTTAATCCAGGACACATATGAATTACACAGGTTGTTCTGAGGCTAATTTAATGCAGATGAGGCACCAAGTGAGTTTAATTACCACCTTAATCAGCCCCAGAACAACCTGTGTAATTAATATGTGTCCTGGATTAAAGGGATGATGAGGCAACCCTAGTCCCGTCTCCCCCCGCTTGCCCATAGCAAGCCACTTTCGGGGGAGGGGGGCATTCTTGCGGGCTTAATCTCTGTGTGTCCCACTGACAGGGCGGGCCCCACCTCTGTGTGTCCCACTGACAGGGCGGGCCCCACCACCCCTGCTTCCTCCTCGCTGGCTGTGATGGACGGCCGCTGCTGCCTCTCTGTCCGGTGAGGAGGGAGAGAGCTGGATGGAGATGGGGGCTCAGGTAAGTATAAGGGGCAGTGAACACAGAAGGTTTTTAACCTTCATGCAGAAAAGTGGCGACCCCCAAACGCGGAGGGATTTTGCCGCAATGGTGACGCGGCTTAGCTTCTCTCGGGCGGCCCATCAGTGTGAGAGCGAATGCGGTGCGTCGGTGTTACATGGATGGGATGGGGGGGGGGGGGGGGACAATGAAATAAAAACCCGACAGAGGTTCTGAGCCCTCCGATGGAGAAGACGTCATGGGGGAGGGGCTGTTTTATATCCAGGGGGGCAGAGACTGTTGGCGCCATATAAACCCTGAATGATAATAATGGGGACACAGAGAGCACTATGAGGAGACCCTGAAGGGGTTAATCTAGGTTCCCACACTATATATGTGTGTATCATCATCTGCTGGAGATAAAAGACGTCACAGTGACTATGGAGGAAGAGGACGGACATGACGGGGGGATTACTGGGTGTAAATAGAAAATAAGATCTTATTACCTCCTCTGCTGCCACTTCCAGCGATGTCTCCTCTCTACTTCCCTCCCACAGAGGACTTCCGGTGTGTTGTCAAATCACTTCCTGTGTAATCCTGACATCACTTCCGGCCCCGCTCCTAAAACCCATTCAGTTTACCTGAATACACCGCCCCTCTGCTGACTACAAGAAAATGGCCGACGTGATGAGAGAGTTTGGAGCATGCGCACTGGTCGGGGCGCTCCCCGGCGGCCATGTTGGCTTCTGGAATCTCCTGGACTCCGAGCCTTCTAGGTGGGAGAGAATGTGGGCGGGGTGATCTCGAGGCGGGGCCGAAGGCTGACTGTATAAAGGAGAGAAGATGATGGTCAGTGTGCGGGCAGAGAGATAATGAGAGTTCACCATCGCCTGACTCCTCCCCTTATCATTATCCGTCATCAAACCCCTCCCACAAGAGCCTGCTACCCTCATTATCCAACACCTGACTCCTCCCACATGTCCCTTCATCTGACTCCTCCCACAACAGCCTTATCTATCAGTTATCTCCTCCCACTTCACCATTTACCTGAATTACTCATCACCCGACTCTGCCCCCAAAACTATGCACCCTCCTTTGACCATCACCTGACTCCGCCCTCAACAGCCTGCACCCTCCCTTGACCATCACCTGACTCCGCCTTCAACAGCCTGTGCCCTCCCTTGACCATCACCTGACTCCGCCCTCAACAGCCTGCACCCTCCCTTGACCATCACCTGACTCCGCCCTCAACAGCCTGCACCCTCCCTTGACCATCACCTGACTCCGCCCTCAACAGCCTGCACCCTCCTTTGACCATCACCTGACTCCGCCCTCAACAGCCTGCACCCTCCCTTGACCATCACCTGACTCCGCCTTCAACAGCCTGTGCCCTCCCTTGACCATCACCTGACTCCGCCCTCAACAGCCTGCACCCTCCCTTGACCATCACCTGACTCCGCCCTCAACAGCCTGCACCCTCCCTTGACCATCACCTGACTCCGCCCTCTACAGCCTGTACCCTCCCTTCACCATACATTGACTTTGCCTTCAACAGTCTGTGCCCTCCCTTGACCATCACCTGACTCCACCTTCAATAGTCTGCGTCCTCCCTTGACCATCACCTGACTCCGCCCTCAACAGCCTGTGCCCTCCCTTGACCATCACCTGACCCCGCCTTGACCATCACCCAATTGTGACCTGAATTACCTGTTACCTGACTCCGCCCTCCACCTTGCCTTGACCATCACTTGAATCCATGCTGAAATGCCTACTCCACCCTTATCTGCCTGTGTTTTGCCTTGACCATCACCTGGCTCCACCCTTAAGCACTTGCACCCTGGAGAACTCTGGTCTACCTGTTCAAAGTCCCTCCCCACCCCCACCTCACCTGTAGCCTCCTCCTCTGAACAGCAGGGGCAGTGGAATTCTGAGCTACAATACAAGAAGCAGATATGTTGAGGTCCTTCCCAAGGCCAGGTTCTCCTGGTCAGGTCCATGTTCTGGCAGGATGGCATCTCTTCCAAACCAAATGTCCAGGATGACCACCAGCTCTGAGCTATCAGAATCCAATTGGGTCCTGGTACCTCCACATACCGTACAGAGAAGTCTCATCAGAAGTGGTCTTCATGGAAGAATTGCAACCAACAGACCATTTCTCCGAGGTGTAGACAAAGGACCCACCGGGCATCTGGGCTAAGGAGTGACAGACGGCAATTGGAGGTCTGGAGAACATCCATGAACAACAGTCAGGGGTTCCCTGCAGGGTTGGGGGCTGCAGCTCCACAATCACGATCATAATTGATGGAATCCTCGTCATGGGCCAAGGTCTGTGTCCACAGTGAGAGACAAAGTCCAAGAAGCATAGGGACGTACTTGAGGATCACCAGAGTCCTCAGATGGCACATGATCCTATAGAATCAGTGCATAATACAGGAGCCAGAGGGGACACTGGAGATACAGGAATGCTCAGGGGTCACTAGGACCGGCACTCATAGGAGTCACTGGAGACAGAAGGGTCACCCCATCACTGAAAAACACGAGAACTCTGGGGATCCTGGAGACACATGAGAGCTAGGGTCATTGAAAACACTGAGGTCACTGGAGACACTGAAAGCATATAGTAGAGAAATGAGACTTTTAAGGTGCCAAGACACGTAGAATTTATAAAGATATAAAAAATGTATTTAAACAATCATTAAAAACTGAAACAAACATTACAGACAATATTCATTGAAGGGGTTGAAGGATGATACAGTTACATCAATTCTCGACATGTTTCGCCATAGAGCGGCTTCCTCAGGAGAATTTTTTTTGATGGTACTGCTTTCAAATCACTGGACCATAATCACAAAGTAGCAAGGCTAGGGCACATATAGTAGGAGGGCATTGTTTGCTGGGATATCTGGTGACCACAGAGGGGGGAGTCAGGTCACCGGAGGCACAGGAGTACAGAGGTCGCTGGAGGCACGTAGTTGACGAACAAGCAAAAGGTAGGACACAAGTGGTCACAGGTTGGGATCAAGCAGAAGTGTAAATGAGGAACAAGCCAAAGGTCGGTAGGCACAGGAGTACAGAGGTCACTGGAGGCACAGGAGTACAGAGGTCGCTGGAGGCACAGGAGTTCCAGGTCGCTGGAGGCACAGGAGTACAGAGGTCGCTGGAGGCACAGGAGTTCCAGGTCACTGGAGGCACAGGAGTACAGAGGTCACTGGAGGCACAGGAGTACAGAGGTCACTGGAGGCACAGGAGTACAGAGGTCGCTGGAGGCACAGGAGTTCCAGGTCGATGGAGGCACAGGAGTGCAGAGGTCGCTGGAGGCACAGGAGTTCCAGGTCGATGGAGGCACAGGAGTGCAGAGGTCGCTGAAGGCACAGGAGCTCAAGGTCACTGTAGGCACAGGAGTGCAGAGGTCGCTGGAGGCACAGGAGTACAGAGGTCGCTGGAGGCACAGGAGCTCAAGGTCTCTGTAGGCATAGGAGTGCAGAGGTTGCTGGAGGCACAGGAGCTCCAGGTCTCTGGAGGAAGAGGAGTGCAGAGGTCTCTGTAGGCACAGGAATGAAGAGGTTGCTAGAAATCCAGAAGCACCAGCAGTTGCATGCAGGAGAGGACCAGGCATTGGATTTAGGATAAGGTGAGGGTGATATAATCTATGTAGACGGGTCCAGAATAGAGAAGCACGTGAGTGCTATTTGGGGGTCACTGGAGACAGAAGGGTCACCCAGTCACTGAAAAACACAAGAACTGTGGGGATCCTGGAGACACATGAGAGCTAGGGTCATTGGAAACACTGAGGCCACTGGAGACACTGAAAGCATATAGTAGAGAAATTAGACTTTTAAGGTGCCAAGACACATAGAATTTATAAAAATATAAAAAATGTATTTAAACAATCATTAAAAACTGAAGCAAACATTACAGACAATATTCATTGAAGGGGTTTAAGGATGATACAGTTACATCAATTCTCTACATGTTTCGCCTTAGAGTGGCTTCCTCAGGAATTTTTTTTTTGATGGTACTGTTTTCAAATCACTGGATCATAATCACAAAGTAGCAAGGCTAGGGCACATATAGTAGGAGGGCATTGTTTGCTGGGATATCTGGTGACCACAGAGGGGGGAGTCAGGTCACTGGAGGCACAGGAGTACAGAGGTCGCTGAAGGCACAGGAGTTCCAGGTCACTGGAGGAACAGGAGTACAGAGGTCACTGGAGGCACAGAAGCTCAAGGTCACTGTAGGCATAGGAGTGCAGAGATTGCTGGAGGCACAGGAGTACAGAGGTCACTGGAGGCACAGGAGTACAGAGGTCGCTGGAGGCACAGGAGTTCCAGGTCGATGGAGGCACAGGAGTGCAGAGGTCGCTGAAGGCACAGGAGCTCAAGGTCACTGTAGGCACAGGAGTGCAGAGGTTGCTGGAGGCACAGGAGCTCCAGGCCTCTGGAGGAAGAGGAGTGCAGAGGTCTCTGTAGGCACAGGCAGTTGCATGCAGGAGAGGACCAGGCATTGGATTTAGGATAAGGTGAGGGTGATATAATCTATGTAGACGGGTCCAGAATAGAGAAGCACGTGAGTGCTGTTTGGGGGTCACTGGAGACAGAAGGGTCACCCAGTCACTGAAAAACACGAGAACTCTGGGGATCCTGGAGACACATGAGAGCTAGGGTCATTGGAAACACTGAGGTCACTTGAGACACTGAAAGCATATAGTAGAGAAAGGAGACATGAGACTTTTAAGGTGCCAAGACACATAGAATTTATAAAGATATAAAAAATGTATTTAAACAATCATTAAAAACTCAAACAAACATTACAGACAATATTCATTGAAGGGGATGGAGGATGATGCAGTTACATCAATTCTCGACATGTTTCGCCATAAAAGAGGCTTCCTCAGGAGAATTTTTTTTGATGGTACTGTTTTCAAATCACTGGATCATAATCACAAAGTAGCAAGGCTAGGGCACATGTAGTAGGAGGACCAGGCATTGGATTTAGGATAAGGTGAGGGTGATATAATCTATGTAGACGGGTCCAGAATAGAGAAGCACGTGAGTGCTATTTGGCAGTAATATAATGAATGACATCAGTTGGATTGGCCCAAAGCAGGGAGGTAAGTTGTTGCTCTCATCTACTAATGTTTTTAATCGTTATCCTTTTATATTTTTAGTACACAAAGAACGCGTCAAGAGAACTTCGAAGAGTCATCATTTTTCAAATCCCAGATGTAAAATGAAAGACACTGACCTCCTATGAGGTTCCCCAGGAATACATTTTGTGACTCCAAATACCCATCCTGGGCTTCTTGGTGCAGATAAATCACCAGTAACCTTCAACGTGGAGGAAAACTCTCTCTAGCTAGCCTCCTATTGTTAGTGTAGACATCCATGGTGGACCTCACACTGTAGATCCAACTCCAGATCCCTCTAACCCCCGAGAAACCTCGCCCAGTGAAGCGATGTGGCAGAATTCGATGAGATAACTCCATTTCCTGTCCCCAGTGCGGAAAACGTTTCAATTTTAAATCTAGTTTCCTTACACATTGGCGGATACATATGGGCGAGAAGCACAGGTCACAGGCTGGGATGAAGAAGAAGTGTAGTCAAGGAACAAGCCAAAGGTCGGTAACAAGTGGTTGTAGGTAGGGATCAGGCAGAAACGTAGTTGAGGAACAAGCAAAAGGTCAAAAACAAGTGGTCACAGGTTGGGATCAAGCAGAAGTGCAATTGAGGAACAAGCCAAAGGTCGGTAACAAGTGGTTGTAGGTCGGGATTAGGCAGAAATGTAGTTGAGGAACAAGCAAAGGGTCGGAAACAAGTGGTCACAGGTTGGGATCAAGCAGTAGTGTAAATGAGGCACAAGCCAAAGGTCGGTAACAAGTGGTTGTAGGTAGGGATCAGGCAGAAACGTAGTTGACGAACAAGCAAAAGGTCGGAAACAAGTGGTCACAGGTTGGGATCAATCAGAAGTGCAATTGAGGAACAAGCCAAAGGTCGGTAACAAGTGGTTGTAGGTAGGGATCAGGCAGAAAGGTAGTTGAGGAACAAGCAAAAGGTCGGAAACAAGTAGTCACAGGTTGGGATCAAGCAGAAGTGTAAATGAGGAACAAGCCAAAGGTCGGTAACAAGTGGTTGTAGGTAGGGATCAGGCAGAAACCTAGTTGAGGAACAAGCAAAAGGTAGGACACAAGTGGTCACAGGTTGGGATCAAGCAGAAGTGTAATTGAAGAACAAGCCAAAGGTCGGTAACGAGGGGTGGCTGAGATAGAGATGGCAGCTGGAGTGACAATAACAAGATGTCGGCAAGAGAGCAAAATAATCTGACACACAGAAAGTGCATAGCTTAAATCAGGAAGTTCATGGGAGGAGCAAAGGGTTCAAGAGAAACAAGGCATAAGGCAAGGTTGTCTAAGCAATCAGGCAGAAAGCTGTCCAGCATCTCAGGTGGCTCAGAAAGAAAAGTTACTGCCAGACAAAGCAGAGGTCCCAGGTTCAGATCCCAGTCCTGACACTGAATCACACAGGGTATGTGGGACCGATGCCTTGATTGCTCTCATTCCTTAACTGCAGTTACAGTGACGGTTGCGGAACTTCAGTCATCTATTAAATCTCTGCTCTTGTTGTTTAAACTTTGGATAGTAAAACGTTTTTCCTCTTTGAAGAACAAGTCTCACTTCAGTATTTATTAATGCATTCTGATCTGATGGGGAAGTAGTACGTTGTCCCATCTTCCTATGTGCTAAGGCTAGCTGTAAGGCCAGACAAGGAGAGGTCCCTCCCTCTTAATGGCTGTCCCATAATGCAGCAAACAAGGAGAAAGCTGCTTTTACAAATGTCACTTCTATCCATCCCCAAGCACTTGCCTGAGATAAACGAAATAGGCCGAAGGAGTGTTGTCAATTAAAATTTTCAGGCAAGAGCTTGGAGAAAAGTTCTGCCTGTCAACGCTGCCATCTCATTGTTAGCAGCGTGGTAGGGTGGCCTTGGGGGAAGGAGGGACTACATGTACTTTGTCCCTTGGAAAACAGAACAAAGTGCAAAGTGACCAGCATACAAAATTTCCTTTCCTTGCCAGGAACTTGTAAGAGTTGGGTCTGAGGCCAAAGCACCAACTAGCCCTCACGAGAATGATCTGTAATAAAGATAACATATGGCAAACACTGGTAGAAGTCCGGAGTTCTTAGACATTGACTAACTTGTGTAAGGTTGCTACAAGCCTTTAGCCATGTGTGTTCCTTGTTCTGCTTTGGGCAATCTGTTTTGAAGTGTTACCCTGCAAGCAGAGCGCCGGTCACTCACTAGACTAGTAGGACCTCCCTACAGATAATGTTGTAATGAACAATAGGTTTTCTCAAACCATAGGTCTTCTACTCACTCAAACCATAGGTCTTCTACTAACCCACTCAAACCATAGGCCTTCTACTCACTTAAACCATAGGTCTTCTACTCACTCAAACCATATCTCTTCTACTCACCCACTCAAACCATAGGCTTTCTACTCACTCAAACCATATCTCTTCTACTCACCCACTCAAACCATAGGCTTTCTACTCACTCAAACCATATCTCTTCTACTCACCCACTCAAACCATAGGCCTTCTACTCACCCACTCAAACCATAGGCCTTCTGCTCACTCAAACCATATCTATTCTACTCACCCACTCAAACCATAGGCTTTCTACTCACTCAAACCATATCTCTTCTACTCACCCACTCAAACCATATGTCTTCTACTCACCCACTCAAACCATAGGCCTTCTACTCACTCAAACCATAGGTCTTCTACTCACCCACTCAAACCATAGGTCTTCTACTAACCCACTCAAACCATAGGACTTCTACTCACTCAAACCATATCTCTTCTACTCCCCCACTCAAACCATAGGCCTTCTACTCACCCACTCAAACCATAGGCCTTCTGCTCACTCAAACCATATCTCTTATACTCACCCACTCAAACCATAGGCCTTCTACTCACTCAAACCATATCTCTTCTACTCACCCACTCAAACCATATCTCTTCTACTCACCCACTCAAACCAGAAGTTTTCTACTCCCCCACTCAAACCAGAGGTTTTCTACTCCCCCACTGAAACCATAGGCCTTCTACTCACCCACTGAAACCATAGGCCTTCTACTCACTCAAACCATATGTCTTCTACTCACTCACTCAAACCATAGGTCTTCTACTCACTCACTCAAACCATAGGTCTTCTACTCACCCACTCAAACCATAGGTCTTCTACTAACCCACTCAAACCATAGGCCTTCTACTCACTCAAACCATATTTCTTCTACTCACCCACTCAAACCATAGGCTTTCTACTCACTCAAACCATATCTCTGCTACTCACCCACTCAAACCATAGGTCTTCTACTCACTCAAACAATTGGTCTTCTACTCACCCACTCAAACCATATGTCTTCTACTCACCCACTCAAACCATCGGTCTTCTACTCACTCAAACAATTGGTCTTCTACTCACCCACTCCAACCATATCTCTTCTACTCACCCACTCAAACCATAGGCTTTCTACTCACTCAAACCATATCTCTTCTACTCACCCACTCAAACCATAGGCCCTCTACTCACTCAAACCATAGATCTTCTACTCACCCACTCAAACCATAGGCCTTCTACTCACTCAAACCATATCTCTTCTACTCACCCACTCAAACCAGAGGTTTTCTACTCCCCCACTCAAACCATAGGCCTTCTACTCACCCACTCAAACCATAGGCCTTCTGCTCACTCAAACCATATCTCTTATACTCACCCACTCAAACCATAGGCCTTCTACTCACTCAAACCATAGGTGTTCTACTCACCCACTCAAACCATATCTCTTCAACTCACCCATTCAAACCAGAGGTTTTCTACTCCCCCACTCAAACCATAGGCCTTCTACTCACCCACTCAAACCATAGGCCTTCTACTCACCCACTGAAACCATAGGCCTTCTACTCACTCAAACCATATCTCTTCTACTCACCCACTCAAACCATAGGCCTTCTACTCACTCAAACCATAACTCTTCTACTCACCCACTCAAACCATAGGCCTTCTACTCACTCAAACCATATCTCTTCTACTCACCCACTCAAACCATAGGCCTTCTACTCACTCAAACCATATCTCTTCTACTCACCCACTCAAACCAGAGGTTTTCTACTCACCCACTCAAACCATAGGCCTTCTACTCCCCCACTCAAACCATAGGCCTTCTACTCACCCACTCAAACCATAGGCCTTCTACTCACTCAAACCATAGGTCTTCTACTCACCCACTCAAACTGTAGGCCTTCTACTCACTCAAATTATAGGTGTTCTACTCGCCCGATCAAACAATAGGTCTTCTACTCGCGCACTTAAACCATAGGTCTTCTACTTACCCACTCAACCATAGACATATAGAATAGGGCATCACACCAAAAGGTAAAAGAGTCCAAACTGCTTTTAATTGTTTTTAATTAGATCATTGGGCCATCTGATACGTTTCAGGGGCAACAACACTTCTCCTTCATCAAGGCATAAATAATGAAATGAGGAATTCAGTAGACTCTAAGGTTACAATAGCCAAATTGATCTATATTAAATGGTTTTCATTCTATATGGACTGCAGAGATGTGGTTAGTGGCAGTTAGCTATGCACATTTCTGCAGTCTATATAGGAGAGCATCTTTATAAAATAAGTCTTCCATTTTTGTTATGCTCTGTTCCCCAGGGGACAAAGTACATGTGGTACTTTGTTCCATTTTCCTATGTGCTGTCTTAGGCTAACTGTGAGGTCACAAAGGGGGCCTCTTCCTCCGACAATGCAGCGAACAAGGAGACAAACAATTTGACAGATGCCTCTTTATTCCATCTGCAAGCACTTGCTTGCTTGTCTGGAACAATTTAGCTGTAGGGCCCCTTGTCCCCCTCCATTACTCGTGAGATGCTTGTCTAGAACAAGTGCTTGGAGATGGAGAAATGTGCCATCTGTCAAAGCAGCCGCCACTGTGAATCTGTTCGTAGAGTGCTCATTACCTCCCCCTGTTCCCCGGGATGTCGATTTAACAAGGTCTGTTCGTTCGTTCACGAACGTCTACCTTATTTCTCCGTAGACAGTTTAACAAACAGAGGAACAAGCGACGTAACAGCCTCCTTCTCCGGGGGAAACACTGGAGTGTCAATCGGATTCTGTCGTGTATCCTTTTACCTTGTTTCATGGTGTACATGAAACAGGGGACCCCTTGTCTCGTATTGTTTTTACCTTCTGAATAAAATATTTCTACGAGAGGATATATCTGACGTCTTTACACGTATCGATTGACGGTGATTGGTGTAGAGACGTCAGGTATATCTT
>BLSH010424590.1:216544-231131 GCA_018402905.1 Glandirana rugosa | reverse complement strand
GGTGGAGGAGGTGTTAGACGACTAGTAGGGAGTGTATGCAGAGGAGAAGAAGGAGTAATGAGAGTTGAAAACAAAGTCAGTAAAGAAGTAAGACTTCTTTGTTTTACCATTTTCTTTATAACTTTTACTTTGTAATTAAATTTTTCTTACAACCGTACTTGTAGTATGTTCGGTACCACCACTCAATAACAACACAATTCTTGGAGTTGAGGTGAATGGACTACTACCACTCCCTACCACACTGGAAGGACACACCTTAGGGCCCTTATGTCTCCTGCCCCTGTAGAGAGACCACCAAACAATGTATTCAGTCAGTGTTGTGTTTCCTACAGATGGATCCAGTAATGGGAAACCACCAGAGAGATGTCCCCGTCCTCTGTATTCCCGGGATTCCACACAGGAAGGTCACACCATCCCTCACCATCATCAGGTAAGTGGAGTTGAGGTTCTTAACACAACAATAACTCACCACCATGGCTTGTATGATGTTCATGCCAACATTCTTTTTAAATTAATGTTTCATTTTCAATATTTCTTTTACCATTTTGTTTCTTCAGAATGAAGAAATGACTGAAACAAAAGTTGAGAGTAATGAGGAAGAAGAGGAGACGTATGTGAGGGATGATCAGCAGATTGTGGAGGAGGTGGTGAGGATGGTGATTATTAAAGAAGAGGACGTTCTTGTAGAGATCGGCATAGGTGGGTATTGTTCTATTGTTGTGTTGGTCCTTCAGGTAGTTCTGGGTTGTAGACAGGGCCCAGATCCTTTTGGCTGCTGTTGCCCATGAGAGAGAAATTAAGATGTATGTACTTACCATAAATATATTTTTTTTTTTTGGGGTCCATTTAAGATCGCGGATCTCACCTCTGTGTGTGCGTTTTTTGCTGTTCGTTAGTACCGCTATCTCACAAAACCGAGGCATGCTGGGTAAAAGAAGGTTTGGCTTGCAGTTTTCTGTTCGCCAATCCAGTCGGTAGATTGACCTGATCGTCTATGAAAGCCTGAGTCTCCTCATTGGAATAAGTAAGGTCATGGTGCACGTGCCTCATTATAGGACTGAATAGGGTCATGGTGCACATTTCTGCCCATAAGATTGAATGGGATCATGGTGCATGTGCCTCATTATTGGAATGACTAAGGTCATGGTGCACACGTCTCCCCATAGGAATGAATGGGGTCATGGTGCACGTGTCTCCCCATAGGAATGAATGGGGCCATGGTGCACACATCCCCCCATAGGAATGAATGTGGCCATGGTGCACGTGTTTGCCCATAGAATTGAATGGGGTCATGGTGGACGTGTCTCCTCATAGGAATGAATGGGGACATGGTGGACATGTCTCCTCATAGGAATGAATGGGGTCATGGTGCACTTGTCTCCTCATAGGAATGAATTGGGTCATGGTACACGTGTCTCCCCATAGGAATGAATGGGGCCATGGTGCACGTGTTTGCCCATTGGAATGAATGGGGTCATGGTGGACGTGTCTCCTAATAGGAATGAATGGGGTCATGGTGCACGTGTCTTCTCATAGAAATGAATGGGGTCATGGTGCACGTGTCTCCCCATAGGAATGAATGGGGCCATGGTGCACGTGTTTGCCCATTGGAATGAATGGGGTCATGGTGGACGTGTCTCCTCATAGGAATGAATGGGGTCATGGTGGACGTGTCTCCTCATAGGAATGAATGGGGTCATGGTGGACGTGTCTCCTCATAGGAATGAATGGGGTCATGGTGGACGTGTCTCCTCATAGGAATGAATGGGGTCATAGTGGACATGTCTTCTCATAGGAATGAATGGGGTCATGGTGGACGTGCCTCCTCATAGGAATGAATGGGGTCATGGTGGACGTGTCTCCTCATAGGAATGAATGGGGTCATGGTGGACGTGTCTCCTCATAGGAATGAATGGGGTCATAGTGGACATGTCTTCTCATAGGAATGAATGGGGTCATGGTGGACGTGTCTCCTCATAGGAATGAATGGGGTCATGGTGCACGTGTTTGCCCATAGGAATGAATGGGGTCATGGTGCACTTGCCTCCTCATAGGAATGAATGGGGTCATGGTGCACGTTTCTCCCCATAGGAATGAATGGGGTCATGGTGCACGTGTCTCCTCATAGGAATGAATGGGGTCATGGTGCACGTGTCTCCTCATAGGAATGAATGGGGTCATGGTGCACGTGTTTGCCCATAGGAATGAATGGGGTCATGGTGCACTTGCCTCCTCATAGGAATGAATGGGGTCATGGTGCACGTGTTTGCCCATAGGAAAGAATGGGGACATGGTGGACATGTCTCTTCATAGGAATGAATGGGGTCATGGTGGACGTGTCTCCTCATAGGAATGAATGGGGTCATGGTGGACGTGTCTCCTCATAGGAATGAATGGGGTCATGGTGGACGTGCCTCCTCATAGGAATGAATGGGGTCATGGTGGACGTGTCTCCTCATAGGAATGAATGAGGTTATGGTGGATGTGTCTCCTCATGGGAAAGAATGGGGACATGGTGGACGTGTCTCTTCATAGGAATGAATGAGGTTATGGTGGACGAGTCTCCTCATAGGAATGAATGGTTTACAAAAATCAAAATTTTTTTTTTTAGTAGATGGCCACGACATCAGGAGAACCTCAGAGGAACGCGTCTTCTTATCTCCTGACTGCAGAATGGAAGATGAGGACATCTCAGAAGATCACCATGGAGAGAACCTCACCTTCAATTCCCATCCAGGACTTTACAACGTGAATGGATCAACAGATCCTGAGGAACCTCAAAGTACGAGGCATTCTGCCGGGGTTCAAGAGACGGAGGCATTTTCCTTTCCCGAATGTGAGGAACCGGTTCTCTCTGGATCAAGTCTTAATGCCTATGAAACATCTGAGGCCAGTGAGAAGCCCCATTCCTGTTCTGAGTGCGGGAAGAGTTTCTTATTGAAAAAACAGCTGGTGAAACACCGGAGAGCTCACTACGGGCTGAAACCCTTTCCTTGTGACGAGTGCGGGAAGACCTTTTCCTCCAGAGGGGAGCTCGTCAGACACCAGAAAATCCACCTGGGGATAAAGTCCTATACGTGTCCCCAGTGCGGGAAGAGTTTCATACAGAAATCAGATCTCATCAGACATCAAACGTCTCACCAAGTGGAGAGGCCCTACTTGTGCTCCGAGTGCGGGAAAGGTTTCAAACACAGAGCCGCTCTCACTAAGCATCAGAAACATCACACGGGGGACAAGCCGCATTCCTGCCCCGAGTGCGGGAGAGGGTTCGTGCAAAAATCGGACCTATCTATACATCTGAGAACTCACACGGGGGAGAAGCCTTATTCCTGTTCGGAGTGCGGGAAGTGCTTTGTGCAAAGATATCACGTCGTCGTGCATCAAAGATCTCACACGGGTGAGAGGCCCTATTCATGCTCAGAGTGCGGGAAAGCATTTAAAAGGCGGTGCTACCTTAATGTTCATCAAAGGAATCACAAGTAAGGATGGCCTGAACTGCTCTGTGTTCGGTTCGGCAGGGGTGCTGCCGGTGGATGCCAAAACCCAACCCCATTGAAATCAATAGGAGCCGAATCTTTTGAATTAGAAAAAACATTTTATTGTCTAATAGGCGAGGGGTTGTCAAAGCAATAACATGGGGGGAGGGGCAAGCATGTGCCCCTTTCCTCCTGGACAATACTTCAACATAAGGGGGTTCCTTACCAGGGGGGACCCCGTCTCTGGCTAAGCAGCTCGTCTATATGTTGATGAGGACAAGGACCTCTTCCCCACAACCCTGTCTTGGTGTTTGTGGGGGTCCACACACAGGCAAGAGGCTGTATTCCTGTTCTGAGTGCGGAAAATGTTTTGTATCTAAATAAAACCTTGTCTTATATCTGAGGTCTCATATGAGTGAGAAGCCGTATTCCTCTTCTGAGTGCGGGAAATGTTCTGCATATAAATCAAGTGTAGCACACATCAGAGATCTAACACAGGCAAGAGGCTGTATTCCTGTTCTGAGTGCGGAAAATGTTTTGTATCTAAATAAAACCTTGTCTTATATCTGAGGTCTCATATGAGTGAGAAGCCATATTCCTCTTCTGAGTGCGGGAAATGTTTTGCATATAAATCAAGTGTAGCACACATCAGAGATCTAACACAGGCAAGAGGCTGTATTCCTGTTCTGAGTGCGGAAAATGTTTTGTATCTAAATAAAACCTTGTCTTATATCTGAGGTCTCATATGAGTGAGAAGCCACATTCCTCTTCTGAGTGCGGGAAATGTTTTGCAT
The DNA here is from genome assembly GCA_018402905.1 of Glandirana rugosa. NCBI lineage: Eukaryota > Metazoa > Chordata > Amphibia > Anura > Ranidae > Glandirana > Glandirana rugosa. Next base: position 226,861 of record BLSH010424590.1, on the reverse strand, counting down.
ATAAATCAAGTGTAGCACACATCAGAGATCTTACACAGGCAAGAGGCTGTATTCCTGTTCTGAGTGCGGAAAATGTTTTGTATCTAAATAAAACCTTGTCTTATATCTGAGGTCTCATATGAGTGAGAAGCCGTATTCCTCTTCTGAGTGCGGGAAATGTTTTGCATATAAATCAAGTGTAGCACACATCAGAGATCTAACACAGGCAAGAGGCTGTATTCCTGTTCTGAGTGCGGAAAATGTTTTGTATCTAAATAAAACCTTGTCTTATATCTGAGGTCTCATATGAGTGAGAAGCTGTATTCCTCTTCTGAGTGCGGGAAATGTACTGCATATAAATCAAGTGTAGCACACATCAGAGATCTAACACAGGCAAGAGACTGTATTCCTGTTCTCAGTGCGGGAAATGTGTTGTATCTAAATCGAACCTTGTCTTATATCTGAGGTCTTCTACAAGCGAGAAGCCATATTCCTGTTCTGATTGTGGGAAATGTTTTCAATATAAACCAAACCTTGACACACATCAGAGATTAGATAAATGAAAAATGGGGTTCCCATTGGGATTATATCAGTGCCAACAAATAGCGAGTTCAGAAAGTAAATAAGTTAAAACAAGAGTTTTATTTGTAACATGATTAAAATCCTAGATACATAAAAAAAGAGTGGTCCACATGCATCTCCATTAGGAACTGGTGGTTTCATACTCTCCCAGGGGCGGGCTGGGCTGGGGGGCAGGGTGCAAATTTCCCCCCAGGCTGCCTACCTGTCTGTTACTTTTTTTTTTTCCATGGGCAGAATGTGTGGCCGTGAGATGTGCAGGGAAGGAGACGGGTAGAGGCAGACAGCTGGGAGAGAGAGGACTGTAGCCTGATATACAGTTTAGTGGGGAGGAGGAGAGGAGCAGCTCTATGGTGCCCGGCGTCTCCATTTACACCTCCGGCCAGCAGCAGTGTACACTTGTAAAGTGACTTTATGGTGGAGGGGCATCTGACCCGGACAGGCATCGGCTGTGCACAGTGATTTGCTTGTCACTATAGCAGGCATTAAAGAGCTGCTTATCAGCAATGCAGAGGGGACAGTGTGTGTGTGTGTGTGTGGGGGGGGGGTGTTACAGAGATGTACAGTAGAGTGTACAATACATGTGCTGGGGGTGCAGAGGTGTACATGGGGATGCTGAAGTGGGCTGGGGTGCAGAGGTGTGTTGAGGTACAAAATGAAATAAGCATCAGCAAACATTGCACGGAAACAGAACTTCATATAGAGGTCAAGCTATGAGGTATAGGATGTAGGATCAGGGTAAGGGAAGTTGGGTTTGAGGGACAGCAGACAGGAAGTGATGGGGTTAGGGTTGGTATAGAGATGGGAGGGTGGAGGATGGCCGGTGTTATTCTCCTCGGTAGTTGGGTACCATTTTTACACTTTCTCTTTATTCCCCTTCATTTGACAAATATCAGATTTTTAGACTCCCCTGTAAAACATTGGGTAGCGTTAATATATGTTTTTTTAAGGTGAAACCAAACTGCATTGTTGAATGGTTTCCATACCAAACCCTATGAAGAATATGGTAGGAATTAAAATAACTCTTTGTTGACTTCTCCTTGTGTCTTTCCTGATCCAAGAAGTCTGTAAATATGGGTTTTAAGGTGAAAATGGAAACCTTGTTGGGTGACTTGTGCTCAGATGGAGGATAATCATAGTAGGACTCCAGAACATCCCAGAGATGGCGGATATTCATTAGGGTTGCACCGATACCGGTATAGGTGCCGATACTAGGAAAATGAGCCAATACCCGAAACCAATACGTGGTCAGCTTGGGAGCAGAATGCCTCTTCCTCCCTTTGGGCAGCAGGGATCGGAGCAATAGACATCCCCCCAGCACAGCACTGGTAAGAATATGCCCCGATCTAGAGGGGTACTGGGGATTGGTGGGCTTCCCCCTTCCAAGCCCTTCACCACCCCTGACGCTTTCCGGCAGTCTCCCATCTTGAGCACAGCACTAAGAGCTCCTCCTCCCAATCCCATTCCCTTACAGCTACCATGTGCACAGTATATAGCTAGCTACTGCCACTAATTGCTGTGAAATTTCACAGATCGGATCTGCAACCAGTAGCTAGCTATACACTGTGCACATTGCAGCTGTAAGGAAATGGGATTTCAGCTCCAATGTGTGCTGTTTAGAAAGCAGGAGCTCTGCCTGTGTTCAGGCTGTGTACAATGCAGAGCTCTGCCCAGTGACACCTGTAATGCCCTCCTGCCCCCCTTACTGTGCCCTCCTACCACCCTGTACTCCGCCCTCCTAACTCCCTTGCTGTGCCCTCCTAACCCCCTGTACTGTGCCCTATTGCCCCCCCCCCCATACTGTGCCCTCCCTGTGTTGTGTCCTCCTTCCCTCCACCAGCTGTCACCTCTGCCCCCATGTCTCCCAATGACCCTCCCATCCCCATTCTCTTCCCCCCAACGATCACAGCTTTTTCCATTCCAACTCTCCCACCCCACAATCCCTACTTTGCCCCACCCTCGACTTCCCTGTCCTCACTTACCCCTCTTCTCCCCCCCCCTCCACCTTGCCCTCATCCAACTCCCAAACCACCCCACGCCTCCAAAACCACCCCCTAACCGGTATCAGCGAGTACTTGCAAAAAAGTATCGGTACTCATACTCGGTGTTAAAAAAGTGGTATCGGTGCATCCCTAATATTTAAACAGAGCCCCAGAGATAGAGGATACTCATAGTAGGGTTCTTGAACATCCAGAGATGGAGGACAATCATAGTAAGGCTCCTGAACACCCAGAGATGAAGGATACTCACGGAAGGCCCCCTGAACACCCAGAGATGGAGGATAATCATAATAGGGCCCCTGAACACCCATAGATTAGGGATAATCTCAGTAGGGGCTCCAAACCCCTAAAGATAGAGGATAATCAAAAAAGGGCTCCTGAAAACTTAGGATGGAGGATAAACATAGTAGGGTTCCTAAACTCCCCAGAGATTGAGGATAATCATAGTAGGTCTCCTGAACACCTAAGATGGAGTATAATCATAGTAGGGTTCCTAAACTCCCCAGAGATGGAGGATAATCATAGTAGGGCCCCTGAACATCCACAGATGGGGGATAATCATAGCAGGGATCCTGAACATTCAGAGATAGAGGATAATCATAATAGGGCCCCTGAAAATCCAGAGATAGAGGATAATCATAGTAGAGCTCCTAAACACCCAGCAATAGAAGAAATTCATAGTAGGGCTCCTGATCACCCAGAGATGAAGAATACTCATAGTAGGGCTCCTGAGCACCCAGAGATGGAGGATAATCATAACAGGGCACCCAAAACATAATCATAAAAGGCATCCTGAACACCCAGAGATGGAGGATAATCATAATAGGGTCCTGGAACACCCAGAGATGAGGGATAATCTTAGTAGGGCCTCCAAACACCTAAAGATGGAGGATAATCAAAGTAGAGCTCCTGAACACTCAGAGATGGAGGATAATCTTGTCAGTGCCTCTAAACACCTAAAGATGAAGGAAACTCATATTAGGGCTCCTGAACACCCAGAGATGGAGGATAATCATAGTAGGGCTCCTGAATACCCCAGAGATGGAGGATAATCGTAGGGCTCCTAAACATCTAGAGATAGAGGAAAATCAAAGTAGGGCCTCTGGGACACCCAGAGATGAAGAATAATCATAGTAGGGCCCTGGTACTCCCGGAGATGAGGGGTAATCATAGCAGGGCTCCTAAACACCCAGAGATGGAGGATAATCTTGGTAGGGCCTCCAAACACCTAAAGATGGAGGATAATCAAAGTAGGGCACCTGAACACCCAGAGATTGAAGATAGTTATAGTAGGGCCCTTGAAGATCCAGAGATTAAGCATATTAATAGTAGGGCCCCTAACCACCCAGAGATGGAGAAAACATGTTCTAGGTCTCCTGAGCACCCACACAGCACTTTCCCAGTTTAGAATGCCAAAGGTGGTTTTCACACTCATATCTGTGTAATCTGGAAGGTCCTTCACCAACCAGTAATGGGTCATCTCATGGTCTTTTGGAAACCATAGATGAGGTCTACTATGTTTTATTTAGGATTAAAAACAGCCACTAAGAGTAATCACAGCTCTCCATGAAGATATGGAAATGATGGTGGTTGGGGTCCTGCAGCTCTTAATCTTTCACTTGCTGGAGTGAGGGATGATGAGAGGATGGAAGTCTTCCAGGGGTCAAAATACTGATAAACATGTCTATGCACTAATATGAGTTAGTGCACTTTGGCCACTAGGAAAAGACCAAGACAATCCTATTATTCAAAATGCTTGAAATTGTAGGAAACTATCATTTATACCTCATGCGTGAAAATACTATTCAAAGGAAAAAAAAACAGGGATGTGCTTAACCCACGGATGATACTATGTACCCCTTACTCATTCACATAGGGAGAAGGCCAGCACCTGGGGGGGCCTTCTTTTTAAAGGGAGCTTCCAAATTCTGACAAACCCCCTTGGCCGCAAACCCACACCACCCCCGGGCCAGGGTTGTGAAGAAGAGGCCCCTGTCTTTATCAACTTTAGGGAGAAGGTTCTTTGCTTGGGAGGTCCCCCCCTAGCATGGTACCCTCCCCATGTTGAGGGCAGGTGGCTTGATATGGTTTAAGGGTTGAGTGTACTCCGGCCAAGCTGTATGTTCAGATATTGGGATTGGGTTGGACTTTGGTGAGGGACCCCACAGATTCTTTTCCTATGGTTTAAATGGGGTAACCCCTTAAAATCCATACCAGACCCAGTGTCCAGTATAGAATTTGGAGGGACCCCATGTGTTTTTTTTTTTTGTGTTTGGGATCCTCCTTAAAATCTATACCAGACCTGAAGGGGGGGCCCACTTCTCTTTACACAATACCTGGCCCTTTGCTCACATTCCACTGTCATCTGGGAACTCCCCAACAACGGAAAGCCCCAAGCAAGAAGCAGTGGTAATAGTATTCGTAATATCACTAGTCACTACCCATTGCAGCAGGGGATTCCGCTTGGCCAAACATCCATGGAGTTCAGCCATTTGCTGAAACTCCCGAACAGCCAACGTGGGCTCAGAGCAAACTGAGCTTCTGAAAAATCAAGGTTCTTTAAACTCGGTTTAATTATTCTTCCGTCATAGCTGAGCTCCTCCATACTCCTTATTAATTTGCTTGTCCCGTGAAAAATTTCTCCGTATGCAGTTCCCCTGGCTTCCACAAGGTGCTGATCTCACTTATACCAAGGGAAGGCTCCTACAGAAAGTCTCTATGATACAGACAGGAAGTGATATCAGGTATAAATAAGTTCCAGGTGCAGAAGAGACATTTTGGGTGAGAGATGAGTCGGGAGGAAGTAGAGAGGAGACATTGCTGGAACTGGCAGCAGAGGAGGTAATAAGTGATGTGTGTATACGTATATCGTTATAAATGTATGGTAAACCCTTTAGATACCTCTATAGAGGAAACATTTTTGTGTTAAGATCTTGAATTTTTTAGAAAAATAATTTTAAAGTTTTATACTCAATGTGTACACATCATACACAATTCTTCGGAGGGGGGGCTTTCTTTTGGAAGAAGAGGTACGGAAAAGTTTACGGAAAAAAGACAAAAAAAATATGATAAAAATGTCCACGAAGGTTCTCTTGTATCCAGGTCATGGTATATCTAGCAGTAGTCAATCACATTCAACTGGCTTTGTCGATGTGTACACATCATACACAATTCTTCGGAGGGGGGCAGGTGGGGCTTTCGTTTTGGAATAAGAGGTACGGAAAAGTTTATGGAAGACAGACAAAGAAAATTATAACAATCCAAATTTCCAGTAATTTTTCCATTCCTAATTGTTACACAACTGCAGATATTCACTCCAAAAAATTATTTGCAAAGCTTGTTGATTTGTACTTGGGGTTAAAGCCAAATCCAAAGTTCACCTTTCACCATAGGATGTTATGTCTCCTTTTTCGGTAGTGGACAGGTTCTCGTGTTTCCTGGTATAGCTAGTCGTAGTTGGTCACATTCAACTGGACTTGTTCTGTGATGTTGAAGACGTTTTGTAGCTTCTGAAAGCCACTTCTTCAGGCTGAGCCCATGTGTCCATGAAGGTTCTCTTGTGTCCAGGTTATTGTATATCTAGCAGTAGTCAATCACATTCAACTGGCTTTGTCGATGTGTACACATCATACACAATTCTTCGGAGGGGGGCAGGTGGGGCTTCCATTTTGGAAGAAGAGGTACGGAAAAGTTTATGGAAGAAAGACAAAGAAAATTATAAAAATCCAAATTTCCAGTAATTTTTCCATTCCTAATTGTTACACAACTGCAGATATTCACTCCAAAATTTTATTTGCTAAACTTGTTGATTCCTACTTGGGGTTAAAGCCAAATGCAAAGTTCACCTTTCACCATAGGATGTTACGTCACCTTTTTCGGTAGTGGACAGGTTCTCGTGTTTCCTGGTATACCTAGTCGTAGTTGGTCACATTCAACTGGATTTGTTCTGTGATGTTGAAGACTTTTGTAGCTTCTGAAAGCCACTTCTTCAGGCTGAGCCCATGTGTCCATGAAGGTTCTCTTGTATCCAGGTCACGGTATATCTAGTAGTATTCAATCACATTCAACTGGCTTTGTCGATGTGTACACATCATACTCAATTCTTCGGAGGGGGGCAGGTGGGGCTTTCGTTTTGGAAGAAGAGGTACGGAAAAGTTTATGGAAGAAAGACAAAGAAAATGATAATCCAAATTTCCAGTAATTTTTCCATTCCTAATTGTTACACAACTGCAGATATTCACTCCAAAAATGTATTTGCAAAGCTTGTTGATTTGTACTTGGGGTTAAAGCCAAATCCAAAGTTCACCTTTCACCATAGGATGTTACGTCTCCTTTTTCGGTAGTGGACAGGTTCTCGTGTTTCCTGGTATAGCTAGTCGTAGTTGGTCACATTCAACTGGACTTGTTCTGTGATGTTGAAGACGTTTTGTAGCTTCTGAAAGCCACTTCTTCAGGCTGAGCCCATGTGTCCATGAAGGTTCTCTTGTATCCAGGTCACGGTATATTTAGTAGTAGTCAATCACATTCAACTGGACTTGTCTATGTGTACACATCATACACAATTCTTCGGAGGGGGGCAGGTGGGGCTTTCATTTTGGAAGAAGAGGTATGGAAAAGTTTATGGAAGAAAGACAAAGAAAATTATAAAAATCCAAATTTCCAGTAATTTTTCCATTCCTAATTGTTACACAACTGCAGATATTCACTCCAAAATTGTATTTGCGAAGCTTGTTGATTCCTACTTGAGGCTAAAGCCAAATCCAAAGTTCACCTTTCACCATAGGAAAGGTGTTTATCTCTTTCGATGTTACGTCACCTTTTTCGGTAGTGGACAGGTTCTCGTGTTTCCTGGTATAGCTAGTCGTAGTTGGTCACATTCAACTGGACTTGTTCTGTGATGTTGAAGAGGTTTTGTAGCTTCTGAAAGCCACTTCTTCAGGCTGAGCCCAGGTGTCCATGAAGGTTCTCTTGTATCCAGGTCATGGTATATCTAGTAGTATTCAATTACATTCAACTGGACTTGTTCTGTAACGTTGAAGACGTTTTGTAGCTTCTGAAAACCACTTCTTCAGGCTGAGCCCATGTGTCCATGAAGGTTCTCTTGTGTCCAGGTTATTGTATATCTAGTAGTAGTCAATCACATTCAACTGGACTTGTCGATGGGTACACATCATACACAATTCTTCGGAGGGGGGCAGGTGGGGCTTTCATTTTGGAAGAAGAGGTACAGAAAAGTTTATGGAAGAAAGACTTTTCCATTCCTAATTGTTACACAACTGCAGATATTCACTCCAAAATTTTATTTGCTAAGCTTGTTGATTCCTACTTGGGGTTAAAACCAAATCCAAAGTTCACCTTTCACCATAGGAAAGGCTTTTATGTCTTTCGATGTTACGTCACCTTTTTCGGTAGTGGACAGGTTCTCGTGTTTCCTGGTATAGCTAGTCGTAGTTGGTCACATTCAACTGGACTTGTTCTGTAATGTTGAAGATGTTTTGTAGCTTCTGAAAGCCACTTCTTCAGGCTGAGCCCATGTGTCCATGAAGGTTCTCTTGTATCCAGGTCACGGTATATCTAGTAGTAGTCAATCACATTCAACTGGACTTTTCGATGGGTACACATCATACACAATTCTTTAGAGGGAGGCAGGTGGGGCTTTCATTTTGGAAGAAGAGGTATGGAAAAGTTTATGGAAGAAAGACAAAGAAAATTATAAAAATCCAAATTTCCAGTAATTTTTCCATTCCTAATTGTTAGACAACTGCAGATATTCACTCCAAAATTGTATTTGCGAAGCTTGTTGATTCCTACTTGAGGCTAAAGCCAAATCCAAAGTTCACCTTTCACCATAGGAAAGGTGTTTATCTCTTTCGATGTTACGTCACCTTTTTCGGTAGTGGACAGGTTCTCGTGTTTCCTGGTATAGCTAGTCGTAGTTGGTCACATTCAACTGGACTTGTTCTGTGATGTTGAAGAGGTTTTGTAGCTTCTGAAAGCCACTTCTTCAGGCTGAGCCCAGGTGTCCATGAAGGTTCTCTTGTATCCAGGTCATGGTATATCTAGTAGTATTCAATTACATTCAACTGGACTTGTTCTGTAACGTTGAAGACGTTTTGTAGCTTCTGAAAACCACTTCTTCAGGCTGAGCCCATGTGTCCATGAAGGTTCTCTTGTGTCCAGGTTATTGTATATCTAGTAGTAGTCAATCACATTCAACTGGACTTGTCGATGGGTACACATCATACACAATTCTTCGGAGGGGGGCAGGTGGGGCTTTCATTTTGGAAGAAGAGGTACAGAAAAGTTTATGGAAGAAAGACTTTTCCATTCCTAATTGTTACACAACTGCAGATATTCACTCCAAAATTTTATTTGCTAAGCTTGTTGATTCCTACTTGGGGTTAAAACCAAATCCAAAGTTCACCTTTCACCATAGGAAAGGCTTTTATGTCTTTCGATGTTACGTCACCTTTTTCGGTAGTGGACAGGTTCTCGTGTTTCCTGGTATAGCTAGTCGTAGTTGGTCACATTCAACTGGACTTGTTCTGTAATGTTGAAGATGTTTTGTAGCTTCTGAAAGCCACTTCTTCAGGCTGAGCCCATGTGTCCATGAAGGTTCTCTTGTATCCAGGTCACGGTATATCTAGTAGTAGTCAATCACATTCAACTGGACTTGTCGATGGGTACACATCATACACAATTCTTCAGAGGGAGGCAGGTGGGGCTTTCATTTTGGAAGAAGAGGTATGGAAAAGTTTATGGAAGAAAGACAAAGAAAATGATAAAAATCCAAATTTCCAGTAATTTTTCCATTCCTAATTGTTACACAACTGCAGATATTCACTCCAAAATTTTATTTGCCAAGCTTGTTGATTCCTACTTGAGGTTAAAGTCAAATCCAAAGTTCACCTTTCACCATAGGAAAGGCATTTATCTCTTTCGATGTTACGTCACCTTTTTCGGTAGTGGACAGGTTCCCGTGTTTACTGGTATAGCTAGTCGTAGTTGGTCACATTCAACTGGACTTGTTCTGTGATGTTGAAGACGTTTTGTAGCTTCTGAAAGCCACTTCTTCAGGCTGAGCCCATGTGTCCATGAATGTTCTCTTGTGTCCAGGTCATGGCATCTCTAGTAGTAGTCAATCACATTCAACTGGACTTGTTCTGTAACATTGAAGGTGTTTCAAAACCTCTCCAAGCCTCTTCTTCAGGCTAAGCCCATGTGTTCGTGAAGGTTCTTATTTATCCTTAGCTTGGTATCCATTCACAGAGAGGAGCATTCTGCATAGATCACATGACCACCTCAAAGAGGATGGAGGAGGACCGAAGTGAAATGACTACGAAGTTATTAAACCTCACCTTGGAGATCATCTGCCTGCTGACTGGAGAGGTGAGGAGGATTCTGGGAGGTCATATGACATCACTCTTATCTCTATTAATAAAACACAGACCTGACCAGAGAGGGGAGGAGGATTCTGGGAGGTCACATGACATCACTCTTATCTCTATTAATAAAACACAGACCTGACCGGAGAGGTGAGGAGGATTCTGGGAGGTCACATGACATCACTCTTATCTCTATTAATAAAACACAGACCTGACCGGAGAGGTGTGGGGGATTCTGGGAGGTCACATGACATCACTCTTATCTCTATTAATAAAACACAGACCTGACCGGAGAGGTGAGGAAGGAGTGGAGAGGCCAGTCCAGACACAAAATAATTATCTCTATTCTCACTACAGTACACTGGAGGGTCTTA
>BLSH010424590.1:199632-214090 GCA_018402905.1 Glandirana rugosa | reverse complement strand
TTAATGGGGGGGGGGGGGGACTGAAGGCATTAATGGGGGGCAACTGAACACATTAATGGAGGAGGGGCTGAAGACATTAATGGGGGGGGGGCTGAGGACATTAATGGAGGGGGGGGACTTAGGACATTAATGGGAAGGGGGGGCTGAGGACAGTAATGGGAGGGCACAGGACATTAATGAGGGAGGGGGGGGTGGTGGCTGAGAACAGTAATGGGCGGTTTTAGGACAGTAATAGGGGGGCCCGGGACATTAATGAGGGAGGGGGGCTGAGGGCAGTAATGTGATGGGAAGGGGGGAGTGTGGATACTGATGTAAGAACGGGACTGTGATGTGAGGCTCGGTTCAGATCTGTAAAAGCGCATTTTCATGGCAACATCGCGGGTAAGGTGGCCCAGTCTTTTATTGGGCTGCCCTACCTGTGAGAAACGCGGGGAAAGAAGTCCTGATATAAGGGGGTAACACCATATTTTACCGCACCAGGTGAAACCAACCCTGGTGACTCCACTGCCGTGGCTGAAGGAACACCTAAGAAGCCAAGATGTCCCATTTAGAAGTTCACTTACGGGAAGAGTGACTTGACCACAGGGTCAGCATGAAGTCTGGCCTGGCTTTGCCTAAAGCCAACCTTTCATCTACAATAATATTTTTTATATCATTTTTATCCAGGACATGGAAAAGACCTCAAGGTTTCCTCAGAAGATCATCAGAGATCCTCAGAAGAGCATCAGAGATCCTCAGAAGATCATCAGAGATCCTCAGAAGACCATCAGAGATCCTCAGAAGACCATCAGAGTTCCTCAGAAGACCATCAGAGATCCTCAGAAGACCATCAAAGTTCATCTCCCAGTTGCGAAAATAGAGGTGAAGGCGACGCACAAGATCCACAGAGAGAAAATGTTGAGGCCGGGTCACCAGATCCATCTAACAAAGGGGCCTCCAACGCTGGATACGAAGAGGATAATTTGTACTCCTGCCCCGACTGCGGGAAATGGTTTTGTCAGAAATCACGCCTCAACGCCCACATGAGATACCACATGACAGAGAAGCCCTACCCATGCTCTGTGTGCGGGAAGGGCTATTTATCGAAAGCTCAGCTGGTCGATCACCAGAGAGTTCACACTGGAGAGAAACCTTTCTCATGCTCGGAATGCGGGAAGAGTTTCTCCTTTAAAGGCAACCTTGTTGAGCATCAGAGACGCCACTTAGGGGAGTCTCACACTTGTTCCGTGTGCGGGAAAACTTTTCTACTAAGGACCTACCTTGTCAGACACCTAAGATTTCACACAGGCGAGAAGCTTCATGCCTGTTCCGAGTGCGGGAAATGTTTTCTTCGTAAATCAGAACTGGTTGTGCATGAGAGGTACCACACGGGGGAGAAGCCGTATTCCTGCCCGGAGTGCGGAAAACGTTTTGTACGCAAGTGTCACCTCACTGCACATCTGAGGTATCACATGGGGGACAGGCCGCATTCTTGCCCTCAGTGCGGGAAAGGTTTCACACGCAAGTCAGACCTCGTTACTCATGAAAAAACTCACAAAGTTGAGAAGCCAGTTTCTTGCCTAGTGTGCGGGAAAGTTTTTACTCGGAAAATCATGCTCGCCAGACATCGGAGAACTCACATGGCTAAAAACACGTAAATAGGCGCATGGGGAATCCACACTGGTGACTGGCCTGGTCATAGTGTGGGAAATGTTTCTGAAGAACAGTTAAGCTCATTAAAAAGGTTCTGAGGGATATATCAAAACTGACTTTGCTGAACTCTGCTAAACATGCTGATTGCCTGGTTGTTAGGCCAACTCACCAAGCTACAAATTTACCTGGTAATCCCCCATTCAGTCCATCATGAATACTGATACCAAACTCATCCACCTTACCATTCAGTGTCCTCCACCCTTCTCTGCCAATCTCTCCTCTGGCCTCCATTTAGTGTCCTCCACCCCTCTCTGCCAATCCCTCCACTGACTTCCATTCAATGTCCTCCACCCCTCTCTACCAATCCCTCCACTGGTCTCCATTCAGTGTCCTCCACCCCTCACTGCCAATCCCTCCACTGGTCTCCATTCAGTGTCCTGCACCCCTCTCTGCCAATCCCTCCGCTGGACTCCATTCAGTGTCCTCCACCCCTCTCTGCCAATACCTAAACTGGACTCCATTCAGTGTCCTCCACCCCTCTCTGCCAATATCTAAACTGGTTTCCATTCAGTGTCCTCCACCCCTCTCTACCAATCCCTCCACTGGCCTCCATTCAGTGTCCTCCACCCCTCTCTGCCAATCCCTCCACTGGTCTCCATTCAGTGTCCCCCACCCCTCTCTGCCAATCCCTCCACTGACTTCCATTCAATGTCCTCCACCCCTCTCTGCCAATCCCTCCACTGACCTCCATTCAAGGTCCTCCACCCCTCTTTGCAAATCCCTGCACTGGCTTTCATTCAGTGTCCTCCACCCCTCTCTGCCAATCCCTCCACTGGCTTCCATTCAGTGTCCTCCACCCCTCTGCCAATCCCTCCACTGGTCTCCATTCAGTGTCCTCCACCCCTCTCGGCTAATCTCTCCACTGACTTCCATTGAGTGTCCTCCATCCCTCTCTGCCAATCTCTCCACTGGCTTCTATTCAGTGTCCTCCAACCATCTCTGCCAATCCTTCCACTGGCTTCCATTCATTGTCCTCCATGCCTCTGCCAATCCTTCCACTGGCTTCCATTCAGTGTCCTCAATCCCTTTCTGCCAATTTCTCCACTACTTTCCAATCACCAAATAAATACAATTCAAAACACCAATAACAACATACAAAACCATCCACAACTCTGCCCGAGCTACATCACCAACCTCATCTCAAAATATCACCCAAACCATCCTCTCCACTCCTCTCAAGACCTTCTGCTCTCTAGCCCCCTTACCATTTTCACCCATGCTCCTCACCAGGACTTCTTCAGAACCTCTCCCATCCTCTGGAACTGCCTACCCCAAATAGTCTGGCAATTACCTACTATATCCATCTTTAGCTGGTCCCTGAAAATTCACCACTGCAGGTAACCTTTCCCACCCCCACCTAACAACTGGAATTTGACTTTCTCCATCAATTCACAATGATCACCTCCTCTCATGCTAAACTCCAGGACTTCTCCAGAGCCCCTCCCATCCTTTGGAGGTCCTTACCCCAATCTGTCTGGCTATCGCTTACTATGTCCACCTTTAAGCAATCCCTAAAAATTCACCTCTGCAGGAAATCTATTTCACCACCACCTAAGTGGAATTTGACTTTCTCCATCAACTCACAGTTATCACCTCCTTCCATGCTCCCCTCCAGGACTTCTACAGAGCCTCTCTCATCCTCTGGAACCCCCTACCCCAATCGGTCTGGCTATCTACTACTATATCCACCTTTAGGTGACCCCGGCAAACTCAACTCTTCAAGGAACCTATCCTGCCACTACCTAACAACTGGAATTTCACTCCATCAACTCACAGTTATCACCTTGTGTATAATATGACTCTCCCTTTTAGTTTCAGGGCTCTCCTAACCCTCTTGTATTGGATTGCATTGTAACTGTACTGTCTACGTTTATATTGTAAAGCATGGTGCAAACTGTTGGCGCTATATAAATCCTGTATAATAATAACTTTCAGAGAAGACCTCACATTATTGGTCAACCCTTGCCCTGGGTGAGGGGGTATAATGAAGGGGCACCCTTGCCCTGGGTGAGGGGTATAATGAAGGGGCAAATACAACCTCACCCATTGCTCATTCACCACAAGAGAGGCCATTGGGTACATCAGATGTATGATTGTAGGGTTCCAGTGAGAGATCGTAAATAGTAACATTGTCGTGATGAAAATTTTTATAACTTATCATGGAGCGATGGTGGACTATCGACATTGCAGCAGAAAATAATACTTGAAGGCCCCTTGAAGTTAAAGATGGACCTCTTCCCTAGAGCCACAGGGGAGTGGGTGTGTCTGTGTATCAATCCAGAGGGTAACTCATCCATGAATAGAAGGACCTCCGCTTTCCCGATCAGCCCATGCTACATAGTAGGACCCTATGACTAGGACGAAACACGTTGGGGAGGGCATGGTTTGCCAGAGACATGTAGGCCGAGGCTTCTCCTTTCTTCTATGTAGCATGCGCTGGTTGGGAGAGGGGTGGTCCCTCTATTTTTGCAGCAGGAAAGCCCACATATTTGGGAATTCTACCAACATATCTTTTGACCAGGTATAGGAACACCAAAGGGGAGCGCCATGGATCTCAACCTATGAGACTGGGTGGAAAGCACTAAATAAATTTGTAGGGTGCTACAACTCTACAACAGTACTTTGATATCTTCCCGTATTCTGGTACTGCCCCTCTTCATTCCACAGAATGCTGAAGTTGATATGTTTCATTGTTAAGGCACACATGACGTCAACTGCCACTTTATTAGGTACACCTGTTCAATTGCTTGGTAACACAAATTGCTAATCAGCCAATCACATGGCAGCAACTCAATGGATTTAGATATCTAGACATGGTGAAGACAACTTGCTTAAGTTCAAACCGAGCATCAGAATGGGAAAGAAAGGGGATTGAATGTGGCATGGTTGTTGGTGCCAGACGGGCTGGTCTGAGTATTTCTGGGATTATCACACACAACCATCTGGTCAGAAAAAGAGAAAATATTGAGCGGCAGTTGTGTGGAGGTCAGAGGACAACGGGCAGACTGGTTCCAGATGATAGAAAGGCAACAGTAACTCAAATAAACACTCGTTACACCCAAGGTATGCAGAATACCATCCCTGAACGCACAACACATCCAACCTTGAAGCAGATGGGCTACAGCAGCAGAAGACCACTCTGGGTGCCACTCCTGTCAGCTAGGAACAGGAAACTGAGGCTGCAATTGGCACAGGATCACCAACATTGGACGATAGAAGATTGGAAAAACATTGCCTGGACTGATGAGTCTGGATTTCAGCTGCGGCATTCCGATGGTGGGGTCAGAATTTGGTGCATGGATCCACCCTGCCTTGTATCACCGGTTCAGACTGGTGGTGTATAGGTGTGGGGGGATATTTTCTTGACACATTTTGGGCCCCTTAATACCAATTGAGCATTGTTTAAACACCAGTATTGTTGCTGACCATGTCCATCCCTTTATGACTGCAGTGTCCCCATCTTCTGATGGCTCCTTCCAGCAGGATAATGCACCATGTCACAAAGCTCCAATCATCTCACCACTGGACAATGAGGTCACTGTACTCCCATAGCCTCCACACTCACCAGATCCAGTGGCCTCCACACTCACCAGATCCAATGGCCTCCACACTCACCAGATCCAGTGTCCTCCACACTCACCAGATCCAGTGGCCTCCACACTCACCAGATCCGGTGTCCTCCACACTCACCAGATCCAGTGTCCTCCACACTCACCAGATCCAGTGGCCTCCACAATCACCAGATCCAGTGGCCTCCACACTCACCAGATCCAGTGGCCTCCACACTCACCAGATCCAGTGTCCTCCACACTCACCAGATCCAGTGGCCTCCACGCTCACCAGATCCAATGGCCTCCACACTCACCAGATCCAGTGTCCTCCACACTCACCAGATCCAGTGGCCTCCACACTCACCAGATCCAGTGGCCTCCACACTCACCAGATCCAGTGGCCTCCACACTCACCAGATCCAATGGCCTCCACACTCACCAGATCCAGTAGCCTCCACACTCAGCAGATCCAGTTGCCTCCACACTCACCAGATCCAGTGGCCTCCACACTCACCAGATCCAGTGACCTCAACACTCACCAGATCCAGTAGCCTCCACACTCAGCAGATCCAGTGGCCTCCACACTCACCAGATCCAGTGGCCTCCACACTCACCAGATCCAGTGGCCTCCACACTCACCACATCTCATCCAATAGAGCCCCATTTGGGATGCGGTGGAAAGAAGATTGGCAACATGGATGTGCAGCCGACAAATCTGCAGCAACTGCGTGATGCTATCATGTCACTATGGAACAAAATATCTGAGGAACGTTTCCAACACCTTGTTGAAGCTATGCCATGAAGAATGAAGGGAAAAGGGGGTCCAAGCCACTACTAGCAAGGTGTAGCTAATAAAGTGGCGGGTGAGTCTGCAAAGAAATATAATACCTTGGAATCCTTGGAAATTGTATGCCATAAAAATTTCAAAAACCTTTTCACCCTAGAGAAACCCTTGAAATACTTTTTTAAGCCCCTGGGAACCCCTATTAAAACCAATTCATTGGGGGCCAGTCACAAAAAATGCCACTATACAGTGATGGTCAGATTGCCACCCTTACAGAGAACTAAAAAAGGTTATTGGTGACCTGCAGCTGGATCTAACGATTGGCGTTGACCCCAAAACTATCCAAGCACCATCAAATTGGATGTCAATTGCCCAAAGCAACTCTAGCAACCTCTGAAGGAACCGTAGAGTTCCATGGAAACTCTGGCTGAGAATGGTTGGCTTACACCAGGGGTTGGCAACCTGTGGCCCTCCAGCTGTTGTGGAACTACATTTCCCATGAGGCATTGCAAGGTTGGCAGTTACAATTACTCCCAGAGGCATGGTGGGACTTGTAATTCTGGAACAGCTTGAGGGTTGCAGGTTGCCTACCCTTGGCTTAAACTGTAGATAGTGGTCAACTGAATTGCACTACAGCTGTGTACAAAAGTTTCCACCAGCTAGGTGGGGCAGTAAAATAAAGACCCTCACCGGTGCCATTCTTGGGGGTTGAGCGCTGTGGGTGTGCCAGTGCTGCCCAACTTCAAACAGTCCCCTTGTGCTGACATCACAGCTGAAGCCTCCTCCTCTGCATCCTGGGAGGACCCCACCACTGGACAGCAGCTTTAGGTGAGTAAACAGGGCACTTGTTTGTAATTCAAGTGATCAGTTAGAGGGGAATGAGGGGATAGGGCAAGCCAAGAGATCAACTCATAGTTGCTTGAAGCCTACAGGCTTCAAACACAAAAAAGTTCAGGATATGGTAGATTCCCCAACAGTGAGTCTGTAAGAGTCTACAATTACTGTGGAGTTGCCTTCTAACAGAGAAAAATTTCCTTCCTGACACCTAATGACAATTTAAATCAATGTATTATTAAATGTAGGTAACATATTTGCTTTATACCAGTCTGGTACCCCTGCCTGTCCATACTGAGCCTCCTAAAGTTAAAAAGAAATGACATAGCTTTGCTAAGCTCTCTGAGGACCCATGGGTGTAAGCTCAGTGTAGATCATTATTCACATTTATTTATGGGAATTCATAGTTTACAACACTCTTTAGGATTCCATTGTGCCTCTACATGACAAAGTGCATATTGGTGCAGGCAACAGACCCATGTACATGAATTTGGGGCAAGCACTGTGATAGAAGGATTACTGACATCGGAGATCCAACTGCCGATGCAGATGCCACACAGATAGTGTAGTGCGGAAGAGCTATGTGGCTGGCTGGGGGGTGTAGCCTGATGGGTAAGCTGAGACACTAGTCCATGAGGTTCGCTTGTCTTGTGATTGACAGTAGGCAGTGGGTGGATCCATAGCCAATATACTTTTTTCTGGAACCCAATGGGGAACAAGTGTCTCAGCTTCTTCTTCAGGCTCCAGCCACTGTCAGTCACTGGTTGCTAGGAGGTGATCAGCTGTGGAGCCGACCACCAATGAACGTTGGGGAGTAGTGGAGGTTGGTTTGGGTCGATTCCCCAACAGGCAGCCTGCAAGTGTCTACAGTTACGGTAGAGTTGCCCTCAAACAGGGAAGAATTTTCCTTCCTGACACCTAAATGCAATTTAAATCAATTTACTATTAATTGTAGACACCACATTTGCTTTATATCAGCCTGTTACCCCTGCCTGTCCTCACAGAACCTCCTCAAGTTAAAAGAAATGAGATAGCTTTGCTAAGCTCTCTGAGGACCCATGGGTGTAAACCATCTGATCCAGGTTATTATTCAAATTTTTTTTCAGGGGAATTCATAGTCTACGACACCCTTGAGGACTTCATTGTGCCTCCACATGACAAGTATTGATGCAGACAAGAGACCCGTGTACATGAACTTGAGGCATGCACTGTGAGAGGAGGATTACTGAGTCTGGACACCCTACCGCCGATGCAGATGTCACATAAATAGCGTAGCGCGGAAGAGCTATGTGGCTGGGTGGGTGGAACCTAATGGGTAAGCTGAGACGCTATTTCTCCATGAGGGTTGCTCCCCTTGTGATTGACAGAAAGCAGTGGGTGGATCCATAGCCAATATACTGTCTTCTGGAACCCAATGGAGAACAAGTGTCTCAGCTTCTCCTTCATGCTCCAGTCACTGGTTTCTAGGAGGGTGTCAGCTGTGAAGCTGACAACCAATGAAAGGTGGGGAATCAAAGGGGTAGTGGTGGTTTGCCACTTGCTACACACTGCACAGAGACAGGCACTCTGCCTGTCTCTGTACGCCAACTTACTTTTGTTCTTTATTACCTTCTATGTCATTATCTATGAACTGGAGGTATTTTTTTCAAACTTTTGTGCAGTAATAGCACCAGTTTGTGTGGCACTATTAAGAACTACCTGAATCTGCTGTACATATCAGTAAAGTTACAGAAACAGGCAGCGGGTATTTTTGCATCTGTGGCCGGCCATTTTAAAGGTCAATACCACCAAAAAGTGTTGTTAGGGCTTTTTTTGAATTCCCCTATTTTGTTTGCACCATATCAAGGTTAAATCACCAAGGACTTCTTTTTTTTTTTAACATGCAGTATAATGCATGTAACAAAATGTCCCCGTCTTCTGTATTCCCAGGATTCCACCCAGAAAGATCACACCATCCCATCTAGTACAACCTTTCTCAACCTTTTACGCCAGGCAAACCAACAATTTTCAGGTCTCATGGAAGCCCTGCTAAAACTATTTGAGGGTCAATGGGAGGAACGAATGCTCCGTTACATTGGCGGCATGGGCGTCCGCAGGTAGGGGCAAGGGGGGGCAATTGCCCCCCTGGAATCAGGGATCAGATCAGGGGTTCCCCACTAGGTCCTTATCCTCTTGAGCCATCTATACAGTTTCTGACAGTCTCTTGGGCCATGTATGCAGTCTCTGACCGTTTCCTGTACCATGTCCACAGTCTCTGACTGTCTCCTGTGCTATGTCTGCAGTCTCTGACTGTCTCCTGTGCTATGTCTGCAGTCTCTGACTGTCTCCTGTTCCATGTCCGCAGTCTCTGACCGTATCCTGTACTATGTCTGCAGTCTCTGACCGTATCCTGTACTATGTCTGCAGTCTCTGACCATCTCCTGTACTATGTCGGCAGTCTCTGACCGTATCCTGTACTATGTCCGCAGTCTCTGACCGTCTCCTGTACCATGTCTACAGTCCCTGACTGTCTCCTGTACCATGTCTGCAGTTTCTGACCGTCTCCTGTATCATGTCCGCAGTCTCTGACTGTCTCCTGTATCACGTCTGCAGTCTCTGACCATCTCCTGGATCATGTCCGCAGTCTCTGACCATCTCCTGTATCACGTCTGCAGTCTCTGACCATCTCCTGGATCATGTCTGCAGTCTCTGACCATCTCCTGGATCATGTCTGCAGTCTCTAACCATCTCCTGTACTACGCCTGCAGTCTCTGACCATGATAATGTAATTATGACATTGTCAAAAAGGGGCAGAGCATGGATGACCTTGAAATTATGCCCCCCCCCCTGGAAAAAGTTCTGCGGACGCCCATGATTGGCAGTGTGACAGGTTGGGGAATTTGAAGCTCATTGGTAGCGCCAAACAGTGAGTTTACGCCACTCCTTACGTTTCAGGGTTTTTTCAGCCCACTTTTATTTAAAACAAAGCAAAAAGTTCAAACTTGAACAGTTTCCCATGCAGGGGTTCTCACCATCAATGCAGCAAAACATAGAATTCAGCCTCCTGGCTCTCTTTGCAGCTTCACTGCTCAGGCCTCATGCCTTGGTCCTCCAGACCATCAAACACACCGTCGCAGTGCTTGTGCACAAAACACTGCATCTTTGTCAGGTTGACTTCTTCCTGCAGCTTCAAGCTGCTTCATCCTCATAGGCTCAGGCCCTTATCTGTCCTGACCTGGACAGTACGGTGCGATTTGCACCTCACACCTCCTTCACACATTGACTTTGTTGGGAAGTGGGGCCACTGACCTCTAACTCTGGCTTTAACATGAATCCAGCACACACCGGCATCATTAGTGTGCCTCTTTCCTGGAAACCCTTGCCTAGACCGCCGTTTTAACCGGTTCCATACTGCCTACCATCTATTTACGGCGGCAGTGTGGACGCTGGGCACGAATCGCCGTAAAAAAAGCGGCGATCTGCAAGTGGCCGCTAGGGGACACCGCACTCCTGAGGAGTGTGCCCGCGGCTCGGGCGGACCCGATGTCCGCCGGCGAGCCGCGATGAGCGGCCATAGGCAAGGAACGGGGAACCACCGATGTAAACACGCCGGTTCCCCATTCTGACAGTGCGGGCATGGGAGATCTACTGATCCCTGTCACTAGGATCAGTTAGATCTCTCATGCCCATGGTAGCCCAACCCCCCCCCCACAGTAAGAACACCCAGGGAACACAGTTAACCCCTTCACTACACCCTGCAGGTAATCAGTGGACATTTAAATTTCTGATCGCTGTATAAATGTCATTGGTCTCAAAAAAGTGTCAAAGATGTTCGACATGTCCGCCTCAATATAGCAGTACCGCTAAAAATCGCAAATCGCCGCCATTACTAGTAAAAAAAAAAAACCGAAGAAATGAATTCTCACCATCCGTAAACGCAGCCACTTTTGCGCAAACCAATCAATAAACGCCAATTGCGATTTTTTTTATCACAAATATGAGGAAGAATATAAAATCGACCAAAACCGATGAAAAAAAATGTTTTTTTATTTTTTTTTGGATTTGAATTTTTAGCAAAAAGTAAGAAATTTGGGTTTTTTTGCAAAATGGTCGCTTTTCTTTTGTTTATAGCGGTGATCAGAAACGACGCAGAGGCAATCAAATACCACCAAAAGAAAGCTCTGTTTGTGGGGAAAAAAGGACGCAAATTTTGTTTGGGTACAACGTCGCACGACCGCGCAATTGTCAGTTAAAGCGACGCAGCGCCGAATCGCAAAAAGTGCTCTGGTCCTAACCTGGGAAATTCTTCCGGGGCTGAAGTGATTAAGCAGTGGCATGGGCTCGACCTGTCACAGTGGTCAGAGGAAAGAATGCTCCTTACATTGGTGGTCAGTGGGAAGAATGCTCCTTACATTGGGGATCAGTGGGAAGAATGCTCCTTACATTGGTGATCAGTGGGAAGAATGTTCCTTACATTGGTGATTAGTGGGAAGAATGTTCCTTACATTGGTGGTCAGTGGGAAGAATGTCCCTTACATTGGTGGTCAGAGGAAAGAATGCTCCTTACATTGGTGATCAGTGGGAAGAATGTCCCTTACATTGGTGGTCAGTGGGAAGAATGTCCCTTACATTGGTGGTCAGTGGGAAGAATGTTCCTTACATTGGTGATCAGTGGGAAGAATGTCCCTTACATTGGTGATCAGTGGGAAGAATGTTCCTTACATTGGTGATCAGTGGGAAGAATGCTCCTTACATTGGAGATCAGTGGGAAGAATGTTCCTTACATTGGTGAGCATTGGTGAGCGTGCTTTTATAAAGCTGTTGATCCTGCCAGTAGTTTCATTGATATTCCTCTTCATTTAACATGGTGACAATGCAGTTTGTCCTTCTCTTTAAAGTCCAAACATCAGAATTGAGCTCCCACAGATTGTTCCTTCTGAGTCCCAGGCCAGTGGAAAGAAGTTCCCTTACATTGGGGGTCAATGGGAAGAATGTCACTTACATTGGTGGTCAGTGAGAAGAAGGCCCCGTACATTGGTGGTCAGTGGAAAGAATGTCCCTTACTAGAGTTAAGCGAACCCAAACTGTAAAGTTCGGGTCTGTACCAAACTTTGGGGTGTCCATGACCCAAACCTGAACCCGGACATTTGAAAAAGAGTTTGGGTTCGGGTTCTGGGTTTGGGTATTTGATCACGCATGTTGAATAGCTGCTGGGCAGCCAATCAACAAGCGTTTCTCTGGTTTGCCCTTAGAAGCCATTACAGCCATGCCTACTAATGGCATGGCTGTGATTGGCCAGTGCATCATGTGACCCAGCCTCTTTATAAGCTGGAGTCACTTAGTGCTGCATGTCACATGCTCTCTGGGTAGTGTAGGGAGAGGATGCTGCCGGCACTGTGAGGGACAGATTGCAGATAGATAGATAGGTAGAGATTACTACTACTACTGCTTTTAGGGACAAATTGCAGATCTCATCCTGCATTACAGAATGATCTGACTGGACTAGGTAGAGTCTACTGCTTAGAGGGGCAGATTATTGTTCTAAAATCATCTCCTAGTTCTATAGGGAGAGGTTCCTGCTGTTGCTGTAAGGGACAGAATATTGTTCTAAAATCATTTTACGTCCTTTTGCAGCCCTCTAGCACTTTCCAGGACTTTTTTACAGTCATTTTTGTGCCGAAAAGTTTGGGTCCCCATTGACTACAATGGGGTTCAGGGTAAAGTTTGGGTCAAGTTTTGGGTTCTTTAGTCAGCTTTTTTTTTTTCTTTTTTTAGATTTTAAATTAAATTTTATTTTAAATGTTAAGTATAAGTTATTAGGGCGGCACAGTGGTGTGGTGGGTAGCAACGACACTACCTGCCTGGAGTCTGCATGTTGCCTGCGTGGATTTCCTCCAGGTACTCCGGTTTCCTAAATTGGCCATAGTATGTGTATGAATGAGTTAGGGACCTTAGATTGTAAGCTCCTTGAGGGCAGGGACTGATGTGAATGTGCAATTTACAGTAAAACCTCGGATTGCGGTTGATGAGCGTTTCGCAATACGAGCAGTTTTTTTTTTTAAATTCTGACTCGGTTTCTGAGTGCTGTCTCACATAATGAGCAGAATTTACGGTAACCTTTTTTTGCATGCAATACTGCATGTGGCCGGAGTTGCGGGGGCGCTGGTGAGCCTCGGAGGCGGCCGGAAATACTCGGAATTCCTCTGAAATACCTAAAGTGTAAACAGTTTCTGAACATTTCCGAGCGATTCCGGCATCTTAAAGGCTCACCAGCGGCACCAAACCTCTTGCCACATGCGGTATTACATACACCATACGCCACGGGACCTGTGGCCGCATACAGTGAGTACTGCATAGACAAGCAGTGACTGTGGAACGAATTAACTCAGTTTCCATTCTTTCCTATGGGGAACCATGCTTTGCTATAGGAGTGCTTTGGATTACAAGCGTTCTCCTGGAACGGATTATGCTCATAATCCAAGTTTCCACTGTATATGTAAAGCGCTGCGTAAATTGACGGCGCTATATAAGTACCTGAAATAAATAAATTATAAATTCTTCAAGCCTGCAGTTCCACTGAGCTCCACAAGGTGCTGATCTCACTTCTACCCAGACAGGAAGTCTCTATGGAAGAGAGGAAGTGATGTCAGTTAGAAACAGGAAGTGATGTCAGGTATAAATAAGTTCGTAAAAGCGTTGAGTCGTGAGGAAGTAGAGAGGAGACGCTGCTAAAACTGGCAGCAGAGGAGGTAATAAGATATTAATTTATATATATATATACCCAATAACCCCCTGAATGTTCTTTTGTTGTCCAGGGCTTGATGTTACACACATGAAAATTGATAAAATAATTTTATTTATATGTACGTTTTATTACGGACCTCTATAGAAACTGATCCCTTATAAACAGCAAGCCATTACTCACCGTTATCGGTGATAAATGTAATATAAAACTCCATATATCGGAATTCCTTCCATTGAGTTTCCTCTACTCTACTATGGAGGAGAAATAATAATGTCACCCAGATGTATGGTTGCCAATTTGCAACCATGGAGGTTGGTCACTTTGAGGGTTTGCAATGGAAATAGACATGAATTGGGTTATGTGGCAGGGTCCTATTTTGTTTAAATGTTCTCCTGCTAAAGAGGTCCCTCTTTTCTATCTCTGAAAGTTGGGTACAAGACGACCACCAGATGACCAGTAAGTTGACTGGGCAACACATGATGTATCCACATCTTAATGCATTGGAGAGGCCAGATAATTCCTAATTCTTCTCAATTACCTGTCTACAGAGAGAAACGTTCTCAATACATTAAATAACCACCTCAATGAGGATGGAGGAGGACAAGAGTCACATAACTGAAAAGATATTAGACTTCACCCTGGAGATCATCTACCTGCTGACCGGAGAGGTGAGGAGGATTCTGGGAGGTCACATGACATCACTCTTATCTCTATTAATAAAACACAGACCTAACCGGAGAAGTGAGGGGGATTCTGGGAGGTCACATGACAACACTCTTATCTCTATTAATAAAACACAGACCTGACCGGAGAGGTGAGGAGGATTCTGGGAGGTCACATGACATCACTCTTATCTCTAGTGGAGAGGCCAGT
>BLSH010424590.1:179147-198168 GCA_018402905.1 Glandirana rugosa | reverse complement strand
AGACGATCTCCAAGGTACCTATAACTTACGACTGGGATGCGAGTCAGGTGGAGGAGGAGTTCATTAGACGATCTCCAAGGTACCTATAACTTGGTGGACTGAGTGTAGGGTCAGCATTCAATATCCATGGAACCTCTAGCGGATTACTTGTGGAGGAAGTGAACTGAGCGTAGGGTCATCATTCAATATCCATGGGACCTCTAGCAGATTACTTGAGGAGGAAGTGGACTGAGCGTAGGGTCATCATTCAATATCCATGGGACCTCTAGCCAATTACTTGAGGAGGAAGTGGACTGAGTGTAGGGTCAGCATTCAATTTCCACGGGACCTCTAGTTGGTTACTTAAGGAGGAAGTGGACTGAGCGTAGGGTCAGCATTCAATATCCATGGGACCTCTAGCCGATTACTTGAGGAGGAAGTGGACTGAGCGTAGGGTCAGCCTTCAATATCCATGGAACCTCTAGCGGATTACTTGAGGAGGAAGTGGACTGAGCATAGGGTCAGCATTCAATATCCATGGAACCTCTAGCAGATTACTTGAGGAGAAAGTGGACTGAGAGTGGGGTCAGCATTCAATATCCATGGAACCTCTAGCGGATTACTTGAGGAGGAAGTGGACTGAGCGTAGGGTCAGCATTCAATATCCATGGGACCTCTAGCGGATTACTTGAGGAGGAAGTGGACTGAGCATAGGGTCAGCATTCAATATCCATGGGACCTCTAGCCGATTACTTGAGGAGGAAGTGGACTGAGCGTAGGGTCAGCCTTCAATATCCATGGAACCTCTAGCGGATTACTTGAGGAGGAAGTGGACTGAGCATAGGGTCAGCATTCAATATCCATGGAACCTCTAGCGGATTACTTGAGGAGTAAGTGGACTGTGTGTAGGGTCAGCATTCAATATCCATGGAACCTCTAGTGGATTACTTGAGGAGGAAGTGGACTGAGCGTAGGGTCATCATTCAATATCCATGGGACCTCTAGCGGATTACTTGAGGAGGAAGTGGACTGAGCGTAGGGTCAGCATTCAATATCCATGGGACCTCTAGCCGATTACTTGAGGAGGAAGTGGACTGAGCGTAGGGTCAGCCTTCAATATCCATGGAACCTCTAGCGGATTACTTGAGGAGGAAGTGGACTGAGCATAGGGTCAGCATTCAATATCCATGGAACCTCTAGCAGATTACTTGAGGAGGAAGTGGACTGAGCGTAGGGTCAGCATTCAATATCCATGGAACCTCTAGTGGATTACTTGAGGAGGAAGTGGACTGAGCGTAGGGTCAGCATTCAATATCCATGGAACCTCTAGTTGAGTGGACTGAGCGTATAGTCAGCATTCAATATCCATGGAACCTCTAGTTGATTACTTGAGGAGGAAGTGGACTGAGCGTAGGATCAGCATTCAATATCCATGGAACCTCTAGTTGATTACTTGAGGAGGAAGTGGACTGAGCGTACGGTCAGCATTCAATATCCATGGAACCTCTAGCAGATTACTTGAGGAGGAGGTGGACTGAGCGTAGGGTCAGCATTTAATATCCATGGAACCTCTAGCGGATTACTTGAGGAGGAAGTGGACTGAGCGTAGGGTCAGCATTCAATATCCATGGAACCTCTAGTGGATTACTTGAGGAGGAAGTGGACTGAGCATAGGGTCAGCATTCAATATCCATGGAACCTCTAGCGGATTACTTGAGGAGGAAGTGGACTGAGTGTAGGGTCATCATTCAATATCCATGGAACCTCTAGCGGATTACTTGAGGAGGAGGTGGACTGAGCGTAGGGTCAGCCTTCAATATCCATGGAACCTCTAGCGGATTACTTGAGGAGGAGGTGGACTGAGCGTAGGGTCAGCCTTCAATATCCATGGAACCTCTAGTGGATTACATGAGGAGGAAGTGGACTGAGCGTAGGGTCAGCATTCAATATCCATGGAACCTCTAGCGGATTACTTGAGTAAGAAGTGGACTGAGCGTAGGGTCAGCATTCAATATCCATGGAACCTCTAGCGGATTACTTGAGGAGGAGGTGGACTGAGCGTAGGGTCAGCCTTCAATATCCATGGAACCTCTAGTGGATTACTTGAGGAGGAAGTGGACTGAGCGTAGGGTCAGCATTCAATATCCATGGAACCTCTAGCGGATTACTTGAGGAGGAGGTGGACTGAGCGTAGGGTCAGCCTTCAATATCCATGGAACCTCTAGTGGATTACTTGAGGAGGAAGTGGACTGAGCGTAGGGTCAGCATTCAATATCCATGGAACCTCTAGCGGATTACTTGAGGAGGAAGTGGACTGAGCGTAGGGTCGGCATTCAATATCCATGGAACCTCTAGAGGATTACTTGAGGAGGAAGTGGACTGACCATATAAGGTCAGCATTCAGTATCTCCCCATCCACTCATCTCCAGAAGTAATATATATATATATTTTTTTTTTTTTCAGGTCTTGGAAACAACATAACAACTCCAGAGGATTTTCCAAATTGTGAAGGCATCAGAGGAGATTGTTTGAGAAGAAACCTCGTTCTTTCAGATATCCACCCTAGACCTCTGAATGTAGACAGATCACCGGACCTCCCTAATCCCGAGGACCCTTCTTTCATTAAATCCCATGCTGTTACCCTAGATAGATCACCAGATCCCTTTGGTCTTGAGGAACCTTCTGCTCACTATCAGTTTTTCTGCTCCGAGGGCGGGAAACCTTTTTCCGTTCAAAGCATCAACTTCGTAAAGAAGTCCCATACCTGTTCCGAGTGCGGGAAACAGTTTCTTAAGAAATCACTTTTGGCCAGACACCAGCGGACTCACACCGGCGAGAAGCCATATTTATGCTCCGAGTGCGGGAAACGTTTTTCCAATAAATATGACCTTGTTGTCCACCAAAGATCTCACACGGGCGAGAAGCTATATTCATGTCCTGAGTGTGGGAAATGTTATGCCCATAAATCAGCCCTTGCTAGACACAAAAAAACACACACAGGAGAGAAGCCTCATTTCTGCCCAGAGTGCGGGAAACGTTTCCTACAGAAATCAGACCTCGTCGTGCACAAGAGGTCTCACACAGGCGAGAAGCCGTTTTCCTGTCCTGTGTGCGGGAAATGTTTTACTTGTACGTCAGAGCTATCCAGACACCAAAGAACTCACAGGGACGAGAAGCCATGTTTGTGTCTAGAGTGCGGGAAATGTTTTGCTCGGAAATCAGACCTTGATGTCCATCAAAGATCTCACACGGAAGAGAAGCCTCATTTGTGTCTCGAGTGTGGGAAATGTTACTTAAACAAAGCTGCACTTGACGTGCATCAGAGACTTCACACGGGTGAGAAGCCCTATTTGTGTTCAGAGTGTGGGAAAAGTTTTGCGTGTAAATCGTATCTTCGTGTACATCGAAGGTCTCATACGGGCGAAAAGCCACATTGGTGTCCCGAGTGCGGGAAATGTTACGTCCATAAATCAGACCTTGCCAGACACCGAAAAACCCACACAGGTGAGAAGCCTCATGTGTGTTCAGAGTGTGGGAAGCGTTTCCTACAAAAGTCAGACCTCGTCGTGCACAGCAGGTCTCACACAGGCGAGAGGCCGTATTGCTGTCCTGAGTGCGGGAAATGTTTCATCTGTACGTCGGACCTAGCCAGACACCAAAGAACTCACAGCGGCGAGAAGCCGCATCGGTGTTCGGCGTGCGGGAAACAGTTTGCGCGTAAATCGGACTTGACCATGCATCAGAGGTCTCACACGGGGGAGAGGCCGTATTCTTGTTCTGAGTGCGGGAAATGTTTCGTGCGGAGAACAGACCTCGCGGCACATCAGAAATCTCACACGAGTGAAAAGCCAGCTTCCTGTCCTGACTGCGGGAAATGTTTTTCCAAAGATGCCTAGCATCAGCAATCTCACGAGGGTGCAGAGACGTATTGGCGTTCTGAGAGTGGCAGATGTTTCCTACAGAAATTGGACCAAGAGGTCACACAAGGGAGAAGCCGCTTCCCTGAGTGCGGGAAGTGTTCTGCTTGCACGTCAGAACTAGCCAGGCACCCAAGAACTCTCAGGGACGAGAGGCCATGTTTGTGTCTAGAGTGAAGGAAATGTTTTTCTCGGAAATCAGACCTTGATGTCCATCAAAGATCTCCCACGGGGGAGAAGCCTCATTCGTGTCTCGAGTGTGGCAAATGTTTTTGCCAAAATGCCTTGCCTAGCGTCAATGATCTCAACCGGGTGTTCTGAGTGTGGGAAGAGTTTTATCTCTAATTTACAGCTTGACAGATGTGTTTGAGACTCCAAACAGGTGACCAACCCATGTGGTGTAGAAAGCATTTCCTGAGGAGGACCACGCTCATTGACTAGAGCACGTAGATTTCTCTAACTGACATTGCTTGTTGCTTGGTTTGCACCATAATTATGCAGGCTGAACGTGCTGCCTTCGTTGTCTTCATGAGTGTTCCAGGCCAGTTATTGGAAAGGTAGTAAAAAAACTGAGATGAGTGTAAAAAATTCAGGAAAACTTGGTTTCTCGAGATATTTTTCCCTTTTCCAAAGGACAACATTCATATCTCAGCTAGGACATGTAATCCTGGTTCTGGCATAAACCTTATAGGCCCAGCTAGCCAACCATGCTGTCAAGACCAGACCCATCTAGTCCTCCCAACTGTGAAGACCAGACCCATCTAGTCCTCCCAACTGTGAAGACCAGACCCATCTAGTCCTCCCAGCTGTGAAGGCCAGGCCCATCTAGTCCTCCCAGCTGTGAAGGTCAGACCCATCTAGCCCTCCCAACTGTGAAGGTCAGACCCATCTAGCCCTCCCAACTGTGAAGGTCAGACCCATCTAGCCCTCCCAACTGTGAAGGTCAGACCCATCTAGCCCTCCCAACTGTGAAAGTCAGACCCATCTAGCCCTCCCAACTGCCAAGACCAGACCCATCTAGCCCTCCCAACTGTCAAAACCAGACCCATCTAGCTTTCTCAACGGTCAAGACCAGACTCATCTAGCCCTCCCAACTGTAAAGACCAGGCCAATCTAGTCCTCCCAACTTTTAAGAGCAGGCCCATCTAGCCCTCCTACCTGTAAAGACCAGGCTCATCTAGCTCTCCCAACTGTCAAGACCAGGTCAATCTAACCCTCCCAACTGTCAAGACCAGACCCATCTAGCCCTCTCAACTGTCAAGACTAGACCCATCTAGCCCTCTCAACTGTCAAGACTAGACCCATCTAGCTCTCTCAACTGTCAAGACCAGGCCCATCTAGCCCTCCTACTGTTAAGACCAGACCCATCTAGTCCTCCCAACTGTCAAAACTAGGCCCATCTAGCTCTCTCAACAGTCAAGACCAGGCTCATGTAGCCCTCCCAACTGTAAAGACCAGGTCAATCTAACCCTCCCAACTGTCAAGACCAGACCCATCTAGTCCTCTCAACTGTCAAGACCAGACCCATCTAGTCCTCTCAACTGTCAAGACCAGACCCATCTAGCCCTCTCAACTGTCAAGACTAGACCCATCTAGTCCTCCGAACTGTCAAGACCAGGCCCATCTAGCCCTCCTACTGTTAAGACCAGACCCATCTAGTCCTCCCAACTGTCAAAACTAGGCCCATCTAGCTCTCTCAACAGTCAAGACCAGGCTCATCTAGCCCTCCCAACTGTAAAGACCAGGCTCATCTAGCCCTCCTAACTGTCAAAACCAGGCCCATCTAGTCCTCCCAACTGTCAAGACCAGGCCCATCTAGCCCTCCCAACTGTCAAGACCAGGCCAAACTAGCCCTTCCAACTGTCAAGACCAGGCCCATCTAGCCCTTCCAACTGTCAAGACCAGGCCCATCTAGTCCTCACAACTGTCAAGACCAGGCCCATGTAGTCCACTCAACTGTCAAATGGCAATATTATCCGTGGGAAAATAGACCTCACAGAGCCTCATTCTCCTTCTCAGGTAGCTGGATCCTCCGTTTGAAGACCCCTTCCACTCAACCTTCCTTCCTTTTTTCTCTCTTTTCCCCCCATATACCTCCTTTTCCCGCTTTCCATATCCTTGCCATCCCTTCCCCACCAATTCCAACTCTTTAGTACTTCCCATCTGCACTCACACACCCCACCCTAGATCCCCACAATATGTTTTCTCTACCCACATTCCCAACTTCCCACATGAAAAGTTGAAGGACTCAAAAAGACCTCTGGTTTGGAAAGTGACCTGCTAAGGAGGGTCAGTTGATTAGCATGTACCAAGCATAGGTAGATTTAGATGAAATTTGATTAAAAGGTGCACTTTATTGACAGTAGGGTGAGATGAGGCAAAAAGCAGTCCTGTCTCCATGAGGAGTGAAATCGGCCATTCTCAATGCTGCAGGGGTCCCAACCCTGCATCCAATGTGGGTCCTCAGATGGGAATTGTATTAATAGGGTGAGAGGAGATAAAATTCCTTTGGTGAAACCAATGGCAGAGATGCCCAGTGTGGTGGGTCTAAGGATGGGTCAGAGTCGTCAAGTTAGGGCAGTGGTTCTCAACTCCGGTCCTCGGGACCCACCAACAGGCCAGGTTTTAAGTATTACCTTGGGGAGATGCAGACTAGAATACTGCAAACACTGAGCAGCAAATTATATCACCTGTGATGCATTTCAGTTATCCTGCAAACCTGACCTGTTGGGGGGTCCCGAGGACCGGAGTTGAGAACCACTGAGTTAGAGGAACATGATGACTCATAAAAAATAGCTATAGAGCAGGGATATGCAATTAGCGGACCTCCAGCTGTTGCAAAACGACAAGTCCCATCATGCCTCTGCCTCTGGGTGTCATGCTTTTGGGCTGTCAGAGTCTTGCTATGCCTCATGGGACTTGTAGTTCTGCAACAGCTGGAGGTCCGCTAATTGCATATCCCTGCAAGCTATAGAAGATCCAGGATTGGGACCCCCCTGCCCCATTGAGAGTGACAGATTTCACCTTGCATGGGGATGGGATTTTTTCTACACCTGCATTCACAGAAGGTTCCTGGTTCCAACTGTTTTGGTCACTGCAACCTCACTGGAAGTCATTTCTTCTTTTCATCCTTCATCTGAATTGAGGAAATAACTAAATGTAGATACATACTACACTTTTAGGGCTCTCCGGCTTCTTGCCTCTCTTTCTCTGGAGGAAACCTGGGGCCTTTTCAGGGTCTCCAATCTGCTTTTCTGTTCTGACCTCTCGGACCTTTGAGGACCATGACCACCCAAATCCCAGACTTTATTTACAGATCAGTGCCAATGTGAGCATTTCCTTTGGAACAGCTGAGACAACCTGGTTTAATGCGATGAAATCATTCTCTTTGTATATGTAATGTCTACTTCTGTAATGATGATACTCATGTTTAATAAAAAATAAGATAAAAAAAGACAATAGCTATTTTAACAGGAGCTCAGTAATGGTATACTCCAGTGGTGTTGAACTCCATTTCATCGCGGGCCGCATCAGCATTATGGTTGCCCTCAAAGGGCTGGTTGTATCTGTAAGACTAGATGTCCAGAGCACTGCAGCCCCTTTACATCGTGTCAAGAGCCCCCCATCCTTAGAAATCAAGAGCCCCCCCACCATCCCTTACATCACAATGCACAACCCTTACTTTGTGCTGCTGCTGGGAAGCAGAAAGTGCAGGGTCTGGAGGAGGACCAAACGAGGGCTGGCGTAGTCTGCTGAATGCAGGGGAGGCAGAAACAAGAGGTTCCTGCGGCTGCACGGAGAAGCACAGGATCTGGTGGAGAAGGCCTGTCCTCCTCTCTGCTGTCAACTGTAGAGACAAGGAGGAGGCCAAGATGTGGAGGGTGTCGCAGCTGCAAGGGTGTTGTGAGGGCCACATGAAATGGCCTGGTGGGCCGGATGGGAAGGTCCACTTTAAAGCGGAGTTCCACCCAAAAGTGGAACTTCCGCTGGTCGGATTCCCCCCCCCTCAGGTGTCACATTTGGCACCTTTCGGGGGGGAGGGGGGAAGAGGACACCTGTCTGTCTTCGACAGGTGTCCTTTTCCACAATCCGGGAGCCCAGGGCCGCGGGCACGTCCGTCATCCAGCTGGGCTCCCTCCTCCTCCTCTGCCACCGCCAATGGGAAAGCACAGCGGCAGCTCGCACATGCGCAGTAGGGACCATGCCATGAAGCCGAACGGCTACACATCCGGGTTCCCTTACCCTCAATGGCAGCGGCAGCATTCGACCTGCAGATCCGAAGATCGGTGGGCGGTGCCGACATCGCTGGACTCCAGGACTGGTAAGTGTCCTCAAGTTAAAAGTCAGCAGCTTCTGTATGTGTAGCTGCTGACTTTTAATTTTTAAAGGAACGGCGGCAGGCGGCGGACCTCCGCTTTAAGTTATTTTGGATGATCTTTAAGAAAACACTTTGAAACACTCTGAAATATTGATGGTCAAGTGTCTTGTTGTAATCATACCGTTCAGGACAAAGGTTTGCCATTCATAAACCCTGGGTTATAGGCTGGTACCTTCAGGTGATTGGACACTGGCAAAGCTTTTGAGGGCACGCCCCCTGGGTGTCCCCATATAACTCTACCCCACTCCTTGAATCCTCAGTTTTTTTTGTTAGTGTCCTAAGGTGATGGCCCTCTTCTTCCTTACAGAGATATCACTCTTAACTCAGCTTAAATAGTTTATTATTTTGTCTTCAGATTCTTCAATCAACTCTCCAATGTCTTCTAATACCACAATAGAAGCAGTAAATCCAGACGGGGGCAACCTTGGTAAGACCTTGGGAGCCGTACCTGTACCCCATATGCTGTGGGAACAACCTGTTGTATTGCTTCAGGCCCTGGATCCTGCATGGGTGCTCACCTCTGTGCTTGGTGCAATGGTGCAATGTATGTAGTTACCCACAGGGTGTTATACACTTTTGGGTCCATGCTTTGTCCCTATGGAACCCAGGTCCTGGAGAACCCTTCAGGGCCATGCCCATCAGGATGGACAAAGCCTTGACCCCTATAGGGACCTGAAGTTTACATTGGAGTCTCACCAATTTCGTTTTTTTTTTTTTGTCATGGTCAGGGGTCAGGATTGGAGACCAGTAGCTATAGCAGTAGAGATGCTCAAATTAACCAGCAGGATAAGTACACAAGCAGGTCACCCTGGCAGATGACAAGGGCTCACCTGAGGTGCAGAGTCTGAGCACTAACGGTGTTCACCAGAGCTCCTGATGTTTTTTATTAGCATGTTAGCACCAGGTCACAGTCCTCAGGATCGCTCCACCAGGAGATGAGCAAGCTGGGGTCTAGTACCAAATATAGCAAGTAGGTATCAAGCAGAAGCATAGTCAGTAACCAAGCCAAAGGTCGGTAATAAGTTGTTTAAGGCTGGGATTAAGCAGAAACATAGTCCAGAAACAAGCCAGAGGTCGGTAATGAAATGTTGCAGGTAGGTATCAAGCGGAAGCGTAGTCGAGGAACAAGCCAAAGGTCAGCAATGAGTGGTTGTAAGTTGGGATCAAGAGGAAGCGTAGTCAAGGAACAAGCCAAAGATCGGTAACAAATGGTTGCAGGTAGGGATTAAGCAGGAGCGTAATCGAGGAACAAGCCAAAGGTCAGCAACGAGTGGTTGCAAAGTCAGTAATGAGTAGTTGTGAAAATATTGACAGCAGCAGGAGAGACAAGGGCAATATATTGGCTGGAGAAGAGCACAATAATCTGGCAGGCAGGAAGTGCAAAGGTCTTGCTTAAATAGGAAGTTCATGTGAGGAGCAAGGTGTTCAAGGTTCACTAGAAATAAGGCACAGGGCAGGATTGTCCAAAGGAGCTGTCCAGCATCTCAGGCGGGCCAGCAAGAAAAGCCACTGCCAAACACAAGGAAGATCGTGGGTTCAGATCCTGGTTCTGACATCTTTACTAGACCTAGGGTTTCTATATTCATTGGCTCCTGGGAATTTTATTTCTGGATCCATATGTTACCCCCTTCCATCAACATATTTGTATTTTGGGGCACCTAGGTGCCTTTGGAACCCGCCAGCCTGTGCATACCTAATTATAAAAAAAAAGTAATTTTTTTAATGGATGCTACAAAGGTTGCCATTGCTCTAGCAATCCGTGATGGTGAAAAGCTCATTTTCTCTCTTCATTTAATGTATTTCCCAGATCTCTAGGCCTCATTTTTGTTGATACCCTGCCGAGAGATGATCTGGCATCGGATGGGATGTTCCTTAATACAGGTAAGGTAATAAGGAGAAGGACATGGGTTTCACATCCATGTGAGACTTACAGGGTTTTAATCATGGGTCTGCTATCAAGTTCTGGAACTTCTCATATACAGTCAGGTCCATAAATATTGGGACATCTACACAATTCAAATTTTTTTGGCTCTATACACCACCACAATGGATTTGAAATGAAACTTACAAGATGTGCTTTAACTGCAGACTTTCAGCTTTAATTTTAGGGTATTTACATCCAAATCAGGTGAACGGTGTAGGAATTACAACCGTTTGTATATGTGCCTCCCACTTTTTAAGGGACCAAAAGTAATGGGACAATTGGCTGCTCAGCTGTTCCATGGCCAGGTGTGTGTTATTCCCTCATTATCCCATTTACAAGTAGCAGATAAAAGGTCCAGTCTTCATTTCAAGTGTGCTATTTGCATTTGGAATCTGTTGCTGTCAACTCTCAATATGAGATCCAAAGAGCTGTCACTATCAGTGAAGCCATCATTAGGCTGAAAAAAACAAAACAAACCCATCAGAGAGATAGCAAAAACATTAGGTGTGGCCAAATCAACTGGAACATCCTTAAAAAAAAAAGAACGCACCGGTGAGCTCAGCAACACCAAAAGACCCGGAAGACCACGGAAAACAACTGTAGTGGATGACCGAAGAATTCTTTCCCTGGTGAAGAAAACACCCTTCACAACAGTTGGCCAGATCAAGAACACTCTCCAGGAGGTAGGTGTATGTGTGTCAAAGTCAACAATCAAGAGAAGACTTCACCAGAGTGAATACAGAGGGTTCACCACAAGATGTAAACCATTGGTGAGCCTCAAAAACAGGAAGACCAGATTAGAGTTTGCCAAACAACATCTAAAAAAGCCTTCACAGTTCTGGAACAACATCCTATGGACAGATAAGACCAAGATCAACTTGTACCAGAGTGATGGGA
Organism: Glandirana rugosa; assembly: GCA_018402905.1. NCBI lineage: Eukaryota > Metazoa > Chordata > Amphibia > Anura > Ranidae > Glandirana > Glandirana rugosa. The sequence goes on along the minus strand of BLSH010424590.1, from coordinate 187,073 downwards.
AGAGAAGAGTATGGAGAAGGAAAGGAACTGCTCATGATCCAAAGCATACCAGCTCATCAGTGAAGCATGGTGGTGGTAGTGTCATGGTGTGGGCATGTATGGCTGCCAATGGAACTGCTTCTCTTGTATTTATTGATGATGTGACTGCTGACAAAAGCAGCAGGATGAATTCTGAAGTGTTTTAGGCAATGTTATCGGCTCATATTCAGCCAAATGCTTCAGAACTCATTGGACGTAATTTACCGACCCCCAGGCCCTATGTCATGCTTTCTTGATGACATCTCTGCATGGCTACCCTACTTCCTCTCCTCTGAAGTACCTGCCATCATCCTTGGAGACTTTAACATTCCAGTCAATGCTAAAACCTCAGCCACTTCCCAACTACTCAATTTAACCTCCTCCTTCGACCTAACACAATGGACACAAACCACCACTCACTCCAATGGTAACACTCTTGACCTCGTATTCTCCCACCTCTGCACTCCCTGCAACTTCTCTAACACCCCCTTTCCTCTCTCCGATCACAACCTCTTCAGTTTTACACTTTCCCTGTCTCCTACCTCCCATGCTGCCAACCTGCAAACAGTTACCCGCAGGAACCTTCGCCACCTCAACCCTTCCCTTCTTCATTCTGCTACTGATTGCTTTTATGATGAAATCACACCCCTGTGCTGCCCAGACCTGGCTACTTCTGTTTACAACAACATATTGTCATCCTCCCTGGACACACTTGCCCCTATCTCTACATGCAGAACCAGGCCTCGCCTGCTACAACCCTGGCAAACAGAAGACACCAGAAGTCTCGAGAAACGCAGCCGTGCTCTTGAGCGAGTGTGGCATGAAACTAAATCCCTACAAGACTTCACCCTCTACAAATCTGCCCTCCTCAAATACAACTCCTGCCTCCATTCCGCTAAACAAATCTACTACACCGCTCTCATCAAATCCCTCTCATCCAAGCCTCGCCAACTCTTCTCTACCCTTAATTCCATATTCAACCCCCTACTGCCTCCACCCACCAACTTGCTCACTTCCCAGGAGATTGCCAATCACTTCAAATACAAAATTGACATCATTTGTGATGAGATATCCCGCGTCCAGCTTCCCCCACCAACCAACACACCAAGTCCAACACCCCACTCAACACTTTCCTCCTTCAATCCTGTTAGCTCTAAGGAAGCAGCCAAACTCCTTTCCACAGCCCACCTTACCACCTGCCCCCTGAACCCTGTCCCCTCGCAACTACTGTGACCACCCTCCTGCTCTGTCCTAAACTCTCTAACCCACATCTTCAACCTCTCCCTCTCTTCAGGCACCTTCCCCTCTCCACTCAAACATGCGTTGGTTTCCCCCATACTTAAAAAACCCTCACTGGATCCCACCTGTTTGAATAACTTAAGACCCATTTCCCTGCTCCCGTTGGCCTCCAAGCTTCTTGAACGCCTTGTCCACAACCGTATGAGTTGCTACCTCACTGACAACAACCTCCTCGATCCCCTACAATCAGGCTTCCGCCCACAACATTCAACTGAAACTGCACTACTAAAACTCACAAAACGACCTACTTACTGCTAAACCAATGGCCAGTACTCCATACTCATACTCTTAGACCTCTCTGCTGCCTTTGACACAGTTGACCACCCGCTTCTCCTCAATAAACTTCACTCCCTTGGCCTCCGTGACTCTGCTCTTTCCTGGTTCTCCTCCTACCTATCTCAGCACACCTTCAGTGTCACATACAACAACATCTCCTCCGCTCCTCTGTCTCTTTCTGTTGGGGTACCCCGAGGCTTTGTCCTTGGGCCCCTCTTATTCTCCCTCTATACCTCTTCCCTGGGCCAGTTGATAACTTCAACAAACAGCCAAAGAATAATCCAAGGAAAAACCAAGCCCAATTTACCAACCAGCTTGAAACCAGCCACAAGCCAGAGATAGGTCTGGAGGACACAGGGAGCCTTGTCGGGGTCAGCCCCCACCCTGTCCACCTTTAGGCGACCCTTGAAAACTCACTTATTCAGGGAAGCCTACCCCACACCCACCTAAGAACTGTGCTTGAGTCACCTCTATCAGATCATCCCCTGCAGCCATTACCTTTTGTATCACCTCCCCCTCCCTTTAGATTGTAAGCTCTACGAGCAGGGCCCTCCTATTCCTTCTGTATTGAACTGTATTGTAATTGTGCTGTGTCCCTTCTTTATTGTAAAGCGCTGCGCAAACTGTTGGCGCTCTATAAATCCTGCATAATAATAATAATGAGTAGAAAATGGACTCTTCATCCACGTAAGACTCACAGGCCTTCAATTATGGATTTACTATAAAGTTCTGGACCTTCTTATACAGTTTAGTGGATTTCTCATTGATAATAAATGTAAACCTCCAATACCGCTAATACCTGATATATATTGAATTTTAAATTTTACCTTTTTGTTTTTTAGACTTTTACTTTATGTCTTTGCTCATCTGTACAACCTCTGTGTTATAGTGGTGGAATAAATGTAAACATTTTTGATTTTTTATCATTTTATTAGTCGTTGAGAATATTTATTAACCACTTGCTGACCACCCGCCGTGGCTTGACGGCCGCAAAGTGGTTTGTTATCGCAAACTGCCGTCACCTGACGGCGGCTGCGAGAACAAGAATTGTGAGTGCGCGCCGCCGGAGGCGCGCTCACTGTGTTTCAGGGGGCCAGGGAGGGGGTAGGGCGGACTCGATGTCCGTCGGCTACCCGCGATGGCTCCCCCGCAGTGAGAGAACGGAGGTCCATGTATGTAAACACGGATCTCTGTTCTAACAGAGAGGGAAGGGCTGTGATCACAGGCTTCCTGTATATGGGAGCCCCTGATCATCCCCCTCCCCCTGCCAGCCCAGCCCCCATACGGTTAGAACACACTGAGGGAACACAGTTAACCCTTAGAGCGCCCCCTGCAGGTTAACCCCTTCACAGCCAATGGCATTTACACAGTAATCAGTGCATTTTTATAGCACTGATCACTGTATAAATGCCAATGGTCCCAAAAAAGTGCCGAAATGGTCCGACATGTCCGCCGCAATATCACAGTCCCGCTAAAAATTGCAGTTTGCCGCCATTACTAGTAAATTATAAACAAAAATAAAAACCCCATAAATGGATTCTCATCATTCGTAAACGCGGCAACTTTTGCGCAAACCAATCAATAAACGCCGATTGCGATTTATTTTACCAAAAATATGAGGAAGAATAAGAATAGGCCAAAAATGTTTTTTTTTATAGATTTTTTTTTATTATTTGTATTTTAGCAAAAAGTAAGAAATTTGTGTTTTTTTGCAAAATTATCGCTCTTCTTTTGTTTATAGCGGCGATCAGAAATGACGCAGCAGTGATCAAATACCACCAAAAGAAAGCTCTATTTGTGGGAAAAAAAAGACACAAATTTCGTTTGGGTACAACGTCGCACGACCGCGCAATTTTCAGTTAAAGCGACGCAGTGCCGAATCGCAAAAAGTGCTCTGGTCCTAAAGGGGGAAATCCTTCCGGGGCTGAAGTGGTTAAAACACAAAATCTGACTACAGTGATACCTCGGATTGCGAGTAAAGCCTCGTACATACGGGTGCGACCGTCGTACGACCGGACGTCCAAAATCGTATGTTGGCTGTTGTGTACTGACATGCACTAAGTGATCGTACGACCAAGCCTAAAGTGGTGACGTGCTACGAGCGTATGAGGAGGTTCAGGTGAATATGATTTGTGAATAAGGAACGTAGGTTTACATGAACGGACACTTCCGGGCGTTCCTGACTTCTGAGCATGCGTGTTTTGCACAGTACAGCTTTGTCGGACCAACTTCTCTGTACACACGGTACAACGGTCGTACAACCGCTTGTTGTATAACCAAAGTTTTCTAGTCCGCTCATCCAACTTCTGTTGTACGATTGTCACACGTCGGCTGTTCTAATTGCGTGTACTAACGGTCGGATGATCGTACAACAAGCTGTTGTACGACCGTTGTACCGTGTGTACAGGCCTTAACGTGGTTAACGAGCATTTCGCAATAAGGGCAGTTTTTAAAAAAAAGCGAGCGACGTCTCACATAACGATCAGAATTTAGCTTCTGTGCATGCAATACCGCATGTGGCCAGAGGTGCGGGGGGGAGCTGGTGAGGCTCTGAGACGCTCTGAAGCAGGGTTTCTCAACCAGGGTTCCATGGAACCCTAGGGTTCCTCCAGAGGTTGCTAAGGGTTCCTTGAGCAATAACCTCAAGGTTAGATAAGATAAGTTCCTATTGACATCATTGATCTTTTTAGCTATCTGTAAGGGGATAATTCTTCTCAATGACCACAAGTGTAGGGAGCATTCTTCCCATTGATCATCGCATCATGTATCATTAGTTGCAGATATAGTAACTTTTAGCAGGGGTTCCCTGAGACCAGAAAGTTATTTCAAGGGTTCCTCCATGTTGAAAAGGTCGAGAAAGGCTGCTCTGAAGCATTCGGAAATACCGAAAGTGTAAACAGTTCCTGAGCGTTTCCTGAATGTTTCCGAGCGTCTCCGAGCCTCACCAGCGCCCCGCATCTCCGGCCACATACAGTACTGCATAGACAAGCATACCTCCCAACTTTTTGAGATGGGAATGAGGGACACCTACCAGCAAACGTATGCAGGCAAAGGACACGCCCTTGCCACGCCCCCTTAAAGGAGAATTGTACAAAAAAAAACAAGATTGGTGCTTTTTTTTTACCACTACTATTCTTTTATGCTGGCTTTTGAAATTTGCAAATACAACAATTTAGAAATCAGATGAAAGGTCTAGTGGTGGAAAGCACTTTTTGATAGATAAAAAGTGCATTTTATATAAATCTATATAGATCAGACTAAAATGAGGGACGAATGAGGAGGAAAGAGGGATGGAGGGACTTTGTTCCAAATCAGGGACAGTCTCTCGAAATCAGGGACAGTTGGGAGTTATGGACAAGCAGTGCTGTGGAAGGAATTATCTGAGTTTCCATTGTTTCCTATGGGGAAACATGCTTTGATATATGAATGATTTTGATTACAAGCGTTCTCCGTTCCACTGTATAACCATATTGTGGAAAATTTCTACGGCTAAAGTTCCTCTGGGCGCCCCCAGGTGCTGATCTTGCTTATACCAAGCTGAGGCTCTGATAGAAAGTCTCTATGGCAGGTTTTCTCAGCCAGGGTTCCGTGGAACCCTAGGGTTCCTCCAGAGGTTGCTAGGGGTTCCTTGAGCAATCGTCAATGTCTACCTCTCAGATAAATTCCCAATAACACCATTGATCTTTTTAGCTATCTGTAAGGGGGTAATTCTTCCCAATGACCACAAGTGTAAGGAGCATTCTTCCCATTGACCATCACACCAATGCAGGGTTTCTCAGCCAGGCTTCCATGGAACCTTAGGGTTCCTCCAGAGGTTGCTAGGGGTTCCTTGAGCAATGGTCAATTTCTACCTCTCAGATACATTCCCAATTATACCATTGATCTATTTAGATATCTGTAAGGGGGTAATTCTTTCCAATGACCACAAGTGTAAGGAGCATTCTTCCCATTGACCATCACACCAATGCAGGGTTTCTCAACCAGGCTTCCATGGAACCCTAGGGTTCCTCCAGAGGTTGCTAGGGGTTCCTTGAGCAATGGTCAATTTCTACTTCTCAGATAAATTCCCACTGATACCATTGATCTATTTAGCTATCTGTAAGGGGACAATTCTTTCCAAAGACCACAAGTGTGAGGAGCATTCTTCCCATTGACCATCACACCAATGCAGGGTTTCTCAGCCAGGCTTCCATGGATCCCTAGGGTTCCTCCAGAGGTTGCTAGGGGTTCCTTGAGCAATGGTCATTTTTCTACCTCTCTGATAAATTCCCAATGATACCATTGATCTTTTTAGCTCTCTGTAAGGGGGTAATTCTTCCCAATGACCACAAGTGTAAGGAGCATTCTTCCCATTGACCATCACACTAATGTATCATGAGTTGTAGATTTTTAATTTTTAGCAGGGGTTCCCAGAGACCGGAGAATTATTTCAAGGGTTCCTCGGTGTTGAAAAGGTTGAGAAAGGCTGCTCTATGGTATCAACAGACAGGAAGTCTCTATGGAAGACAGGAAGTGATGCCAGGTACAAACAGGAAGTGATGTCAGATACAGACAGGAAGTGATGTCAGGTATAAATAGGAAGTTCCGGGTAAGAGGCATGTCGGAGAGGAGACATTGCTGGAAGTGGCAGCAGAGGAGGTAATAAGATATAATTTTCCATTTACACCCAGTAACCCCGCCGTCATGTCCGTCCTCTTCCTCCATAGTCACTGTGACGTCTTTTATCTCCAGCAGATCCCGCTACTCTATGAGTAATAGTAAATGTATGGACCAATATCTACATATACATCGGGATCCCTTGGACATGTTATTTAATGGAGCTTTGCATCTTTAAGCATTACGAAAATCTTTGCCACCCAGCCAAACTATTTTTTAAAGAAGGTTTTTGGTTTGATACCTGTTCCCCAAGGGCCGTGGTCAGCCCGCCGTGCCGTTTGTTTGACAATCCTTTGTTCATTAGCCTAGAAAACGGCCAAGACTTGTTTTTAACATTCAGCTCCCATTGACTTCAAACAGGGTTGTTCGACACCTGGACTTTCTGGCTTTCTCTGAACCCTTCTCGAACCTAACCCAGTTGTGTTCATCCTTTACTAATGACCAATAAATGGTCTCAATTCATGCCACTGACCCGATACTGTCTACTCTCCTAACGTCACCACTAGGGTAGGGCGACCAGACGTCCCCGGTTTCAGGGGACAGTCCCCAGATTGAGGACACTGTCCCCGGACCAAATCTGTCCCTGGTTTTGTCCCCTGATTGAATTTCAACAGGGGCCCAAGCCATTTCAAAGACAGTCAGTGCCTTATCTGCATTAAATTAGCCTCAGAACCTGTGTATTTCATATGTGTCCTGAATTAAAGGGATGATGTGACAACCCTAGTCACCACACGATGTCCAACATGTGCTCTGTGTGAAGTATGGAAGACAACTTTAATTCCAATTCGAGCCAGATAATTCTCAGTTTATTACCCGTCTACAGAGAGGAGAGTCCTGTATAGATCACATAATCTGATCGAAGAAGATGGATGATGACTGGAGTCACATGACTGAGAAGATACTAAACCTCACCCTGGAGATCATCTACCTGCTGACCGGAGAGGTGAGGAGGATTCTGGGAGGTCACATGACATCACTCTTATCTCTATTAATAAAACACAGACCTGACCGGAGAGGTGAGGAGGATTCTGGGGGGTCACATGACATCACTCTTATCTCTATTAATAAAACACAGACCTGACCGAAGAGGTGAGGAGGATTCTGGGAGGTCACATGACATCACTCTTATCTCTATTAATAAAATACAGACCTGAGCGGAGAGGTGAGGAGGATTCTGGGAGTTGCCTATTATATTGTTGGTCATTCATTTACAGAGTTTTCCCCCTGTGACCATCACAGTGCCTCCACCAAACTCCACGATACACAAGAGACAAAACATACAAAAGGTCATAGAAGTCACCAAGAAGATGATGGAGCTGCTGACAGGAGAGGTGAGCGGTGCTGGGAATTCTGGGACATTATCCAGTAACAGACAAGGGATGTGTCTGGATGGTGACTGTTAGGAACACAGGAAGATTTATGAGGGTGAGGAGGTACCTCTTTATCTGTCACTGTAGGACTGTGGAATATCCTTGGACTGTGTGTGTTACTATGTCAGTGGTAGGTCTGTGTAGGGAACAGACAATGACCTATTACAGGGTCTTAAGGGTCGTGGCGAGTGGAGAGGACAGTCGTCGAGGTAGTAGAAGAACCACTGAAGATACTGGAAAACATACAAAACAGAGAACACATAGCACCTCAAACCACCTCCGTGACACTACCAGTGTCCCCCTTTTG
>BLSH010424590.1:152786-167139 GCA_018402905.1 Glandirana rugosa | reverse complement strand
GTAAGAAGGGTTACTGGTGTTCACATTCCTCGTAAGGAGGGTAACTGGTAGTGTGATTACATAGTACTCAACATCTAAAAATTAAAAATCGTCCCCAAGGGGCTCTGGCCTCTTAATAAAGAAAATGTGCGGAGGTGGCTGTCCCCCCTCTCTCGGACAACCTGACCTCAGAGGCCACTTTTCTTTTGCATGGTTGCCCAAGACGCAAATGCGCATACTGTTAAGCTGTTCTAGAGCTCTGCTATTTAGTAGCTCCACTGTCTCATGGTTGGCATCCTCTTTACATGACCGCTTGCTGACTATAATGGTTTCTTTTATCACCATTCATATGTTTTATGATTGCATTACAGATAACAAATGTCTCAGATGTTTGCCTACGTCTGTTATTCCATTATGCAATGTCATGTCTATTTTCACTCTGCTGTTTGATTATGCCTGTTTTTTCAATAAAACTCATTGTAAAAGAAATAATTCTCCGGTCTCGGGGAACCCCTGCTAAAAATTAAAAATCTACAACTCATGATACATTAGTGTGATGGTCAATGGGAGGAATGCTCCTTACACTTGTGGTCATTGGGTAGAATTACCCCCTTACAGATAGCTAAAAAGATCAATGGTGTCATTGGGAATTTATCTCAGAAGTAGAAATTGACCATTGCTCAAGGAACCCCTTGCAACCTCTGGAGGAACCCTAGGGCTCCATGGAAGCCTGGTTGAGAAACCCTGCATTGGTGTGATGGTCAATGGGAGGAATGCTCCTTACCCTTGTGGTCAATGGGAAGAATTACCCCCTTACAGATAGCTAAAAAGATCAATGATGTCATTGGGAATTTATCTGAGAGGTAGAAATTGACCATCGCTCAAGGAACCCCTAGCAACCTCTGGAGGAACCCTAGGGTTTCATGGAAGCCTGGTTGAGAAACCCTTCATTGGTGTGATGGTCAATGGGAGGAATGCTCCTTACACTTGTGGTCATTGGGAAGAATTACCCCCCTTACAGATAGCTAAAAAGATCAATGATGTAATTGGGAATTTATCTGAGAGGTAGAAATTGACCATCGCTCAAGGAACCCCTAGCAACCTCTGGAGGAACCCTAGAGTTCCATGGAACCCTTGTTGAGAAACCCTACATTAGTGTGATGGTCAATGGGAAGAATGCTCCTTACACTTGTGGTCATTGGGAAGAATTACCTCCTTACAGATAGCTAAAAAGATCAATGATGTCGTTGGGAATTTATCTCAGAAGTAGAAATTGACCATTGCTCAAGGAACCCCTTGCAACCTCTGGAGGAACCATAGGGTTCCACGGAACCCTGGTTGAGAAACCCTGCACTAGAGATATGACTACAGAGCTATGGCTACACAATAGTTATACCATGACCTGGATAAACGAGGACCTTCAAGAACACAAGAGCAAAGCAATTGAAACTCAAGCCTACTTATTAAAGCATTACTTGTCCACCCACTTACTGGGTGACATTCCCCTGAAAAGTTTGTACCATGACTAAACTGTGCAATGTTGGGTTCAGTTGGCCATAGCGGTCATAACCAGGTGGGGCAGGGGGTCTCAGGTTCCAATGTGCATTAGATAGAAAGCCCCAGTCTTCAGCTGAACCTCACCAGCTGGAGATTATCCTCATAAAACGTGAAGTCCCCTTGGAACCAAGCCCCAAGAGGACCATAACAACCACCAACATTGAAGGCTTCATACCATTAGATGTGCTCATCTTTCAAGGAATCACCTCACTGCTTAAGTATGGAGGATAGCCCCCCAAAATGATGGAAAGAATGTAAGCTGTGTTCTGGCCACCAGAGAGTTATGAAACCTCTACAGGAATCCATTGTTTGGCCATCATGGCAGTATCTCGAAAAAACCCCAACAAGTATCAAACACAACCGTCCACCATATTTTTTGTTGAGTTATATTCCCTTACAAGTTCATCCAATAGCATTCCATCTTTGTTAAGGTATCATCCAATAGTTATCCGACCCTTGATAGGGTATCATACAATAGTCATTTGATCCTTGTTAGGGTATCTATCAACCCCACAAATGTGAAGGCATGTATATGGGAACTTTTCTGAAACACTTGAGCTTGTATTCATCTTGGAGTCTAGAAGGACCTCTCCCGTAGTTTCTTTGTTCCCCTACTTTTTCCCTAGTAGTTCTACATCACTTCACTGCTTGTAAAGGCCAAAGACCCCATGCCAGCTTAGCGGCCATGACAGATTAAGCCCCATTATTCTTCACCCCAGTTATGGAGTCCCCCCATCTTTTCTTTTCCCTCTGGGACTCATAGTAAGGCCCTGTGTGGACGGTCTTTGGTCATATGTAAATGGCATCAATTTCAGATACCTCTGAGATAATCCAAAATCCATGGCAGGTTAGGGTTGCCACCTAGATGGTTTTTGGATGTTTTTTGGATTCCTGTAAAAGTCTGGAAAAACCTGATTTGGAGCAGGTCAGAAGAAGTTGACGGAAGGTCAGGTGGACCTGTCATAGGGTTGACAACTCATCCCTTTAAACCCAAACACACATGAATTACACAGGTTGTTCTGAGGCTAATTTAATACGGATAAGGCACCACGTGAGTTTAATTACCACCTTAATCAACCACAGAACCACCTGTGTAATTCATATGTGTTCGGGTTTAAAGGGATGAGGTGGCAATAGGGTTCCCACCTTATCCCTTTAAACCCGAACACATATGAATTACCCAGGTTCTGAGGCTAATTTAATGCAGATGAGGCACCACGTGAGTTTAATTACCACCTTAATCAACCACAGAACCCCCTGTGTAATTAATGTGTATTTGGGTTTAAAGGGATGAGGTGGCAACCCCATGACAGGTCCACCTGACCTTCCGTCAACTTCTTCTGACCTGCTCCAAATCAGGTTTTTCCAGACTTTTACAGGAATCCAAAAACCAGCGAGCAAAAGCCTGTCAACACGGGCCCAAAAAAATTTGCCAAAATTTGCCAAAATTCTGCAGAGTTAATTCAATTTTTAGCACAAATTTTATATATTTTTTTCTACCTCCAGAAAAACCTGGATTTATTATTTTTACCAGAAGCTCAACTGTAAGATAAGGAGGACTGCCAACTACGAGAGGTTGGACTGTTAACGTTGGCTGCCGTTCTTATATCCTCCACAAGATGGTGACCGCATTACTAAAAGGTGGAACGCACAAAGACAGGAAGTGATAACAGGCGCAGACAGGAAGTGATGTCAGGTACAGACAGGAAGTTCCGGGTGAGAGGTGGGTCGGGAGGAAGTAGAGAGGGGACATTGCTGGAAAGGGCAGCAGAGGAGGTAATAAGATCTTATTTTCTACTTACGTTCAGTAACCTCCCGTTGTGCCATCGTCTATTACCATAAGCTGGTAATAGTAGGCAATACAGTACGCTGATATATACTGTATATATATATATATATATATATAGCGCATAATAATATAGGCTAGGCTCACGCTAAGTGTCGGGAACATGCACCGCGTGGTTTGGTGGAGAGCATTTTTGGAAAAGGGGTCAAGGGACTTCTTTTCGGCGTTTCTTAAATGTTTGGCAGCCCGTTGAGATCATAGGACTGGCCTACACGCGGCGTGTGAAAATTGCATGGAGGCGTGCTCGTGCCTGTAGGTGGGAACCAAGCCTACCCGATTGCGACCCGAAAGACCCAACATGTGAGCCGCTCAGGCTCTCAAGCCTGGCACAAGTCCTTGACATCCACCGCCGAGAGTGCCGATCTGGGAGGGAGCTCCTCCCGACTCCTATGATCGCCCCCTATGGCCACACAACTAAACAACCCCATGGTGAGTGGCAACCTCAGCCTGGGCTCCAACCAGGCCACGCCACCGACGCGTTTCGTTCCGCCCTTCGGAGCTTAACAGGTTCCCCACCGCGCGCCGTCTTTTCACAGCGGCAGTCGGGGAGCCCTGCGCGAATCGCCATAAATAAGCGGCGATCTGCATTTGGCCACCAGGGGGCGCGCGCGCGCACCCGCCGATTCCTGGGGAGTGTGCCCGCGGCTCGGGCGGACCCGATGTGCCCCGGCGAGCCGCGATGAGCGGCTACAGGGAAAGAACGGGGAACCGCCGATGTAAACACGGCGGTTCCCCGCCCTGTCAGTGGGGCATGAGAGATCTACTGATCCCTGTCACTGGGATCAGTTAGATCTCTCATGCCCATGTTAGCCCAACCCCCCCACAGTAAGAACACACCCAGGGAACACGATTAACCCCTAGCTCTCCCCCCCAGGTTAACCCCTTCACTGCCAATGACATTTATACAGTAATCAGTGAACATTTAAATTTCTGATCGCTGAATAAATGTCATTGGTCCCAAAAAAATGTCAAAAATGTCCGACATGTCCGCCCCAATATCGCAGCACCGCTAAAAATCGCAGATCGCCGCCATTACTAGTAAAAAATAAAAAAAAATAAAAACCCCAGAAATGAATTCTCATCATCCGTAAACGCGGCCACTTTTGCGCAAACCAATCAATAAACGCCGATTGCAATTTTTTTATCGCAAATATGAGGAATTATATAAATCGGCCAAAAACGGTGAAAAAAAATGTTTTTTTATATATTTTTTTTTGGATTTGAATTTTAGCTAAAAGTAAGAAATTTAGGTTTTTTTTGCAAAATGGTCGCTCTTCTTTTGTTTATAGCGGCGATCAGAAATGACGCAGAGGGGATCAAATACCACCAAAAGAAAGCTCTATTTGTGGGAAAAAAAGGACGCAAATTTAGTTTGGGTGCAACGTCGTACGACCGCACAATTGTCAGGTAAAGCGACGCAGTGCCGAATCGCAAAAAGTGCTCCGGTCCTAAAGTGGGAAAACCTTCCGGAGGTGAAGTGGTTAATCATGGAGGTAGAATGCGACTCGGTATCAACTTTTATCGAGGAAGTCCCCCCTGAAGGGTTGGGATTTTCAAAGGCAGACCGATTGTTATTAAACAAAAGTTTTTTTTATATAAAAAAACTTTTGCTTAATAACAATCGGTCTGCCTTTGAAAATCCCAACCCTTCAGGGGGGACTTCCTTGATATTTTCAAGAAGGGATGACGGCAGTAGGGTCTTAACCCGGGTGGTTTAATCAACAATCCCGGTATCAACTTTTGTGCGGTCCCGGTAATACAGGGATGGAGTGGGGGAGGAAGAAGCAGTACAAGGAGCCAATCAGTGGAAAGTATGCTGATAGGAGGAGAGATCAGAGTGACAGAGGGATGAACTCGTTTCTCGTTTGTGCAGTCACAATCTGGGGGCGGGTTGACCTGGGCTCAGAGGAAGCGGGTTGTATGATTTTGGCCATCAGACTTAGGACATCTAGTGGCTAAAATCTCTGTATTGGAGCTAAATATTGAAGCAAAACTGGTTTTGATGGGTTTTTTTTTTGACGGGTGACTCATTTTTATCTCATTATTTTTGGCTGGAGTTCCGCTTTATTATTTAACTTATTACATAAGTTATTTAGTAGGGGTCCTAATCCAATCCCCCCAACCACCTTCACCCGGAGCCATTTCATTTGGTGCTGCATTTACCAGTGTCTGAAGTACAAACTGTCAGTATTGCCCATAGAAACCAATTAGCTTCCCTTGTGCAGTAGTGAAGGATATCACTGGGCGTGTGTCAGCCATCCAGACTCCTGCATAGGAGACTAATATTGTATCACCATTAGGTAGGGTCCCCCATGCTTAGTAGGCAGCACACCAACTCTGATAAGAGCACAGCACAGTGCCCCCTATGGGACATGAGGGAGTTATTGAAGATAATACTTGTCCCAGTACAGCCCAGATAATTCTCAGCTTATTGTCCTTCGATAGAGTGGAGCGTTCGGGATAGATCACGCCAATAAGGATGGACGATGTCTGGAGTCACATGAACGAGAGCGTAATAAACCTCACCCTGGAGATCATCTACCTGCTGACCGGAGAGGTGAGGAGGATTCTGGGAGGTCACATGACATCACTCTTATCTCTATTAATAAAACACAGACCTGACCGGAGAGGTGAGGAGGATTCTGGGAGGTCACATGACATCACTCTTATCTCTATTGATAAAATCCAAAAAGAGGTGGATTGCTTGGGTAGGATAGCTGTCCACAAAGTGGGGCTTCTCAAAAATGAGGGTCTTCCAAATCGGGTGGTCTACATACAATTGCACAATGGAATGGTTTAGGAACCCAGAAGTGGCACAGTCCTCAGGGTTTGATGGTTTACTTTGTTAAACGTTATGTTGATTCATTCACTGATTGGTGTCTTACCTAAGCCCTGAAGAACCAGAGATCTTTGGGCCCCCGAAACACGTTGGCTGTTTGTTGTCCTTTCTATGGTCATGGCCGGAGAGGGGAGGAGGATTCTGGGAGGGTCTCATAATATTACCCTTGTTCTTTCAGAGTTTGCCTCCTGTAAAGTCTGGTGACCAAGTGACCATCACAATCCCTCCATTTCACCTCTCAAAACCCAAGAGGCACAACATGCAGAAGATTCTAGAAGTCACCAAGAAGATCACTGATCTGCTGACAGGAGAGGTGAGCGGTGCTGGGAATTCTGGGACATTATCCAGTAACAGACAAGGGATGTGTCTGGATGGTGACTGTATCATTGTGTGTGTCAGGTTCCTATAAGGTGTCAGGATGTCACTGTCTATTTCTCCATGGAGGAGTGGGAGTATTTAGAAGGACACAAGGATAACCATATTGAGGACCACCAGACACCTACAGATGGATCCAGTAATGGGAACCCACCAGAGAGATGTCCCCGTCCTCTGTATTCCCGGGATTCCACTAAGGAAGATCACACCATCCCTCACCATCATCAGGTCGATGACTAACAATGTCAGAGAATTAACTTACAACCTGTAGGTTGGTTATTTTATGCTCAATTATATTTTTAATTATTGATTTAGAGTGGAAATCCGTGTGAACGCAATATTATTGTTAAAGAAGAGATAGAAGATGATGATGTCATAGAATTTTCTGAAGGACATAATGATCTCTACAAAGAACTCATTGTGGAATCGTCCTACTCCAGGAACCCACCAGAGAGATGTCCCCCTGCTCTGTATTCCCGGGATTCCACACAGGAAGGTCACCCCGTCCCTCACCATCATCAGGTAGGTGAGACTAAGGGTCTTGAACATGAAATGACCCAACAACGTCTTCAGATATCTTCAGACAATTCTTAGACCTTACAGGATGATATGCTTAGACCTTACAGGATGATATGCTTAGACCTTACAAGATGATATTCTTCTACGTGGTCTTGCTTCATACAGTATACGTTTGCTATTTTGGGTTTAGGTTGAAGATCTGATTAACATTAATGGGGTGATTAAAGAGGAAGAAGATGTTGTGTACGTGGCAGATGATCCCCCGTCTACAGAAGAGTTTGTCATGGTGACCATTCAAGGGGAGGACATTCCTACAGAGATTAGCCCAGGTGGGTAATAAACATTCGATTCTTCTCTTATTTCTGCTACTTCACAACCCAATTGGTCCATCACAGACTTTCTCAACATTTTCACTCTGGAGTAACCCTAGAAAGGCTGCTCTAGTGCATTCCATCATTGAGGGAGATAGCAGCTTAGGACCCGAACAAGATCCACATACACGATACATTCACCAGGGATCAGCATTTTTGAAGGAAGATGGACTTCATTGAAGATCCATCAGAACCAGTTCTCACTGTTCCAGTTCTATATCACACACACACAAGACATTTGAGTTATGAAGAATGGCGACCTCAAATTGGAGGTTGCAGGCAGAAAATGAATCCATTACAGTTCAAGGAACCTATAGCAACTTTTGGAGGAATCCTTGGGCTTGCCAGAACTCTGGTTGAGAAAGGTTGCCATAGTGCAGAACAAGATCCACATACACTATACATTCATCAGAGATCGAAGACCTACTTCATTGTAGATCCATCATCACCAATTCTTACTTCTACTGGTCCATATCACACACTCACATCAGACATTTGAGTTATGAAGAATGGCCAACACATGTTGGAGGTCAGGCAGGAGATCAATCCATCACAGCTCAAGGAACCTCTATCTGGAGGAACCCTAGAGTTCCATGGAACCATGGTTGAGAAAGACTGCTCTAGTTCTTTTCATCATCGAAAGGTAGGACCAAAACAAGGTCTACATACACTATACATTCACCTGGGATCAGCATCTTTGAAGGAAGATGGACTTCATTGAAGATCCATCAGAACCAGTTCTCACTGTTCCAGTTCTATATCACACACACAAGACATTTGAGTTATGAAGAATGGCGACCTCAACTTGGAGGGTGCAGGCAGAACATCAATCCATTACAGTTCAAGGAACCTATAGCAACTTTTGGAGGAATCCTTGGGCTTGCCAGAACTCTGGTTGAGAAAGGTTGCCATAATGCAGAACAAGATCCAC
The DNA here is from genome assembly GCA_018402905.1 of Glandirana rugosa. Taxonomy (NCBI): domain Eukaryota; kingdom Metazoa; phylum Chordata; class Amphibia; order Anura; family Ranidae; genus Glandirana; species Glandirana rugosa. The sequence goes on along the minus strand of BLSH010424590.1, from coordinate 158,722 downwards.
ATACACTATACATTCATCAGAGATCAAAGACGGACTTCATTGTAGATCCATCATAACCAATTCTTACTTCTACTGGTCCATATCACACACTCACATCAGACATTTGAGTTATGAAGAATGGCCACCACATGTTGGAGGTCAGGCAGGAGATCAATCCATCACAGCTCAAGGAACCTCTATCTGGAGGAACCCTAGAGTTCCATGGAACCATGGTTGAGAAAGACTGCTCTAGTTCTTTTCATCATCGAAAGGTAGGACCAAAACAAGGTCTACATACACTATACATTCACCAGGGATCAGCATCTTTGAAGGAAGATGGACTTCATTGAAGATCCATCAGAACCAGTTCTCACTGTTCCAGTTCTATATCACACATGTTATATAAAAAACACTGCGCTATCTAAGGTAAGCAGCAGCCAAATACCCAATCCACAGTATACTTCAAATATAGTAACACAAGGGCTGCGCTAACAATATGATAAGAAATAGTCCACATATATCATATGGAATGAATGGTATGAAGATCAACAATACGATAATGTCATCCTCCTCATAATCTCCTGGATAGTAAACACCCGGGTGTCGCACACAGCAACCGTGATCCACCACCAGTAAGGTAATGAGCTTACAAGACTTAAATTATAAATGCGCCTGATGATATAGGCATAAAATCCTTCTCCTGATAGTCTCCTTGACCAACCATCAACCAGGGTGGATAAGGCTAACGGCACCGTCTCTCCCTTGCTGGTGTGGAGCGATCTCCAAAGATATCCAAAGGTCTCGGTGGGTATCAAGAAGAGAAAAGGAGCCACATAGCCAAGTACCGTTTGGCAATTTTAATAATAAAATAGTAAACAACTCACATGAATCGAGTGAAAAGCAGCAGATTCGTGCAATAAAAGGCCGGCATAAATTTCCAAAAGGTGACGTCAGCGCGCCCTCCCGACGTACGTTTCGTCCTACACAGGCGTCGTCATGGGGGTAGGGTGCACACGCTGCTCGTCACCATTAAATAGATTCCCTTCCCTCCACCCGAAGTGAGAGCAAAAGGCGCAATCCACCATCTTAACTGGGAAGTTAATATGTCTTCCGTTCAAGAAGGTATCAAGAACTTTATTAACCTCCTGACACGGAACTTACCAATATCTATATCACACACACAAGACATTTGAGTTATGAAGAATGGCGACCTCAACTTGGAGGTTGCAGGCAGAAAATCAATCCATTACAGTTCAAGGAATCTATAGCAACTTTTGGAGGAATCCTTGGGCTTGCCAGAATTCTGGTTGAGAAAGGTTGCCATAATGCAGAACAAGATCCACATACACTATACATTCATCAGAGATCGAAGACGGACTTCATTGTAGATCCATCATAACCAATTCTTACTTCTACTGGTCCATATCACACACTCACATCAGACATTTGAGTTATGAAGAATGGCCACCTCGTGTTGGAGGTCAGGCAGGAGATCAATCCATCACAGCTCAAGGAACCTCTATCTTGGGGAACCCTAGAGTTCCATGGAACCATGGCTGAGAAAGACTGCTCTAGTGCTTTTCATCATCGAAAGGTAGGACCAAAACAAGGTCTACATACACTATACATTCATCAGGGATCATTTTCTTTGAAGGAAGATGGACTTCATTGTAGAGCCATTAGAACCAATTCTCACTTCCGCTGGTCCAGTCCTATATCACACACCCAACACATTTGAGTTATGAAGAATGGCAACCTCAGATTGGAGGTCAGTGCAGGCAGGAGATCAATCCATCACAGCTCAAGGAACCTCTAGCAATGTCTGGAGGAACCATAGGGTTTCATGGATCCCTGGTTGAGAAAGGCCGGTCTAGAGCATGAGAGGAACTGAGCCATAGTCACCTGTAATTGAATAATGATCCCTACTCTTACTACATCACTCGCCTTGCACATTAGATTGTCTTTCTCATGGATAAACCCCCATCTATTTACACATTAGAGGTCAGCGCAGGTATAAGATCAATCCATCACAGCTCAAGAAACCTCTAGCAACCTCTGGAGCAGGGTTTCTCAACTAGGGTTCCTCCAGAGGTTGCTAGGGGTTCCTTGAGCAATGGTCAATTTCTACCTCTCAGATAAATTCCCAATGACATCATTGATCTTTTTAGCTACCTGTAAGGGGGTAATTCTTCCCATTGACCACAAGCGTAAGGAGCATTCTTCCCATTGACCATCGCACCAATGTATCATGAGTGGTAGATTTTTAATTTTTAGAAGGGGTTCCCCGAGATCAGAGAATTCGTTTGAGGGTTCTTCTGTGTTGAAAAGTTTGAGAAAGGCTGCTCTGGAGGAACCCTAGAGTTCCGTGCAACCGTGGTTGACCAAGGCTGGTCTAGAGTATACCAAGAACTGAGAAATATCCACCTATAATTAGATAATGGTCACTGCTGTTATTAAGTCACCCACCTTGCACATTCAATTTCTCATACATAAACCCCCATCTCTTTACACAGCTTGTTTGTGCATGATAATGTGATAACATCTTTACATTTTGATACCTTTAATGGAAAGCAATAAAGAATGGAAAAAATAAAAAGCCCAGAACCTAATGATGGTGGACTTCGGAATCAGTCCAGTTTTCATCTTGGTTTGGCCTCCCATCTCATCACCCTCCGACCTCTGGTGCAGCTTAGCCTTCCCCCTGTTATTCATTAGTTACCAAGATAACAAATAATGAAATACACTATATTGTCAAAAGTATCGGGACGCCTGCCTTTACACGCTCATGAACTTTAATGGTATCCCAGTCTTAGTCCGTAGGGTTCAATATTGAGTTGTCCCACCCTTTGCAGCTATAACAGCTTCAACTCTTCTGGGAAGGCTGTCCACAAGGTTTAGGAGTGTCTATGGGAATGTTTGACCGTTCTTCCAGAAGCACATTTGTGAGGTCAGGCACTGATGTTGGATGAGAAGGTGTGGCTCGCAGTCCCCACTCAAATTCATCCCAAAGGTGTTCTATCAGGTTGAGGCCATTCAAGTTCCTCCACCCCAAACTTGCTCATCCATGTCTTTATGGGCCTTGCTTTGTGCACTGGTGGGCAGTCATGCTGGAACAGGAAGGGGCCATCACCAAAATATTTCCACAAAGTTCGGTCTTGGTATGTTGAAGCCTTAAGAGTTCCCTTCACTGGAACTAAGGGGCCAAGCCCAACTCCCGAAAAACAACCCCCACACCATAATCCCCCCTCCACCAAATGATTTGGACCAGTGCACAAAACAAGACATGGATGAGTGAGTTTGGGGTGGAGGAACTTGACTGGCCTGCCCAGAGTCCTGATCTGAACCCAACAGAACACCTTTTGGATGACTGCAAGCCAGGCCTTCTTGTCCAGCATCAGTGCCTGACCTCACAAATATTCTTCTGGAAGAATGGTCAAACATTCCCATAGACACTCCTAAACCTTGTGGACAGCCTTCCCAGAAGAGTTGAAGCTGTTATAGCTGCAAAGAGTGGGCCAACTCACTATTGAACCCTACGGACTAAGACTGGGATGCCATTAAAGTTCATGTGCATGTAAAGGCAGGTGTCCCAATACTTTTGGTAATATAGTGTATCTGAAGACCACTTAGCCATCTGTCTATGTCAAAGTCCAGCCTAAATAGGCAATAGTCTGTCTAGTTCCAATACGTTCTGGGCTTTTCTGACCCATCCACTTATCGGACACATTTTGAATTCCGGTCAAGATCAACCAACCATGTCTAGCAATAATCTTTGCATTTATTTTTAGTACATGGAAGTGACCTTAGGAGAACCTCAGATGGTCGTCTTTCTTGGTCTCCAGATTGGAAAGTAGATGTGGACACCGCTCGATATTGTCCTGAAGAAGACCTCTTCACCAGAAACGTGTACCCGTTGCCTCAAAGTGCGGATGGATCAACTCCGATCTTAATACCAAATGATGGTGCCGTCCTTCCTACGGATAAGATGTTTTCTTGTTCCGATTGTGGCCAAGGTTTTAGTCTAAAGTCCAGTCTTCAGGTCCACAAAAGATCTCACAAAGAAGATGGGCGGTATTCCTGTTCCGCGTGCGGGAAATGTTTTGCCAAGAGGTACGATTTCGATAGGCACCAAAGATCTCACACTGGGGAGAGGCTGCACCAATGTTTGCAGTGCGGGAAATGCTTCGTACACAGATACAACCTTACCATACACGAGAGATCTCACGCGAATGATAGCCTTCAGCCCTGTCCGCTCTGCGGGAAGTGTTTTCTAAATAAGGCAGAGCTGGCCAAACACGAGAGATCCCACATGGGAGAGAAGGCGTTTTCCTGTTCGGAGTGCGGGAAGTGTTTCGTGCGGAAACAAGATCTCATCAGGCACCACAGGTCTCACACAGGGGAAAAGCCGTTCTTGTGTCCCGAGTGTGGCAAATGCTTTTCGCAGAAGTCCCATCTTTCCAGGCATCAGCGGTGCCACACGGGCGAGAAGCCGTTTTCCTGCCTTGAATGCGGGCAGTGTTACCCGCGGAAAACGCAGCTGCTCAGGCATCAAATCTATCACACGGGCGAGAAGCCACATTCCTGCCCCGAGTGCGGGAAAAGTTATGTGCATAAATCGGACCTTGTCGTGCATCAGAGGTCCCACACGGGGGAGAAGCCGTATGAGTGCTCCAAATGTGGGAAACGCTTTATAAAAAAATCTGATCTCTCCAGACATCAGAGGTCCCACGAGACCCTGGTGGTGTATGAATTTTAAGAGTGTGGGAAATGTTTTGTGCATTACAGCCAGGGCCATCTTTAATACAAGGCAAAAGGGGCAGCTGCCCCGGGCCCAGTCATTGTCGTGGGGCCCAAGGAGCTGCCCCTTGAGCCTGCGCTACCTGCAAATAGCTGATAAGTGAATTTGGGTGAGCCCAAGAAAATATTTGCCCAGGGTCCAATCAATATAAAAAATGGCCCTGCTTACAACACAAATCTAATACTGAGAAGAAGACTTATTAGTGCTCTAATTGCGGGAAATGTTTGACATTTATGGACACTTTATAAAGAGGGCAGAGTTTGTTAGCAATGTTTGTAAGGTTCCATCTGACTGGAGAGACGAAACATGCCCCGATGACTCTTGCAGTGTAGTCTGATCTCCCCTGCCCTTTAGCTAAAAGCTTTACACTCCTGCCCCCAGCCATCCCTTGCTTCACTAGGCCCCTCCCCCCAATCCCATGACCTCACCCTACCGGGATCGTGTCCCAAGGGTCTACAGGACCAAAACAGGCTCCAGGCTGGTCCGCTGATACACCTCTACTTCCACCCTTTTCAGGTGGTGGCCGCGCTCTTCACAGGCAAAGGAAAAAAATTGATAGGCTTCCCAGGAGAATACAGAACAAAAACGAACGCGTTTCATGCGAAACGCGTTTGAATTTGTTCTGTGTTCCCCTCTGCTGTGTCTAAGATTCTATAATGAAGGTGATTGTAGAAGTGCGGCCGACCAATTCTTTTCCTTTTCCACTTCCTGCATCTGATGTGCCTCACGCACTGGGCAACAGGGGGCCAGCTGTGAGATATCAGGAAGTGACAGCCGGCTCCCGAAACTAAGATGGGAAGAACCAGCTGGAAGACCACGCTGGGCTCCATGGGCTGGTAGGTATCTACAGCATTGGTCGGCCGCACTTCTAAAATCACCTTCATTGTAGAATCCTAGACACATCCGAGGAGAATACAGAACAAAATCGAACGCGTTTCATGCGAAACGCGTTTGAATTTGTTTTGTGTTCCCCTCTACTGTGTCTAAGTTTCTACAATGAAGGTGATGTTAGAAGTGCGGCCTACCAATTTTCTTTCTTTTCCTGGTCTATATAAAACAAGACATAAGAGGAGCCTACACAGATCCTAAGATGTTACTTCCACTAAAATCTTCACGCCGGCTGGTTACGACATCTATGGATGGTCGGGTACCTCGGGTC
>BLSH010424590.1:129669-141688 GCA_018402905.1 Glandirana rugosa | reverse complement strand
TAACTCCCTGGTCAGCTGCCCCATGCCCGCCTGCACTGCTCTCTCTACTGCCTCGGCTATTGTTGGGGAGAGTAGAGCGGCTACAGATTGAGCCAGCTTCGCGTATTGCGCCTCTGATGCTTCCCACGGAGGGACAGGCAGGGCGGCCGGGAGAGGCGAGGTCGCGGCGGTGTCTGTGCCTTCCGCCATATTGGCCGCGTGTGCAGTCATACCTGAGGCCTCGGGTCTGGCCGGTGCGCTAGCGGGAGTTCCGCCATGGAGGACGAAGCGGTCCATCTGCTCCTTGTCAGGGAAGCTTCTGCGGGGCTTTGAGCCGTTTTGGGGTCGCTCGTGACCGATCTGTGGCTGATTTTATAGAGCCGAGGTCCGGAGCTGCCGCTGCTCACTCCCTCACCATGTGGCGCCGGAACCGGAAGTCGAACTGACTATTTTCTTAACTGCCACCTACCCAGAACCTCTGCCTCGACCTGATTATTTTCTTGCCTGCCACCTGCCCACAACCTCTTCCTCGACCTGACTATTTTCTTAACTGCCACCTGCCCACAACCTCTTCCTCGACCTGACTATTTTTTGCCTGTCACCTACCCACAACCTCTGCCTCGACCTGACTATTTTCTTAACTGCCACCTACCCACAACCTCTGCCTCGACCTGACTATTTTCTTAACTGCCAACTGCCCACAACCTCTGTCTCCACTTGATTATTTTTTTTCCCGTCACCTACCCACAACCTCTGCCTCGACCTGACTATTTTCTTGCCTGCCACCTACCAATGACCTCTGCCTCGCCCTGACAATTTTCTTAACTGCCACCTGCCCACAACCTCTGCCTCGACCTATTTTTTTGCCTATCACCTATCCACAACCTCTGCCTTGACCTGACTATTTTCTTGCCTACCACCCGCCTATGACCTCTGCCTCAACCTGACTATTTTCTTAACTGCCGCATGCCCACAACCTCTGCCTTGACCTGACTATTTGTCTGCCGTCTGCCCATGACCTCTGCCTTGACCCGACTATTTTCTTAACTAACACCTGTCCAAAACCTCTGCTCCAACCTGATTATTGCCTGCCACCCACCCACCACCTCTGCCTCTACCTGTCTGCCTTCTTGCCTGCCACCTGCCCACGACCTCTACTCACACCTGACTGTTCTGTTGCCTAGCATTTGGTGTACTGTCTCTATATTGTAGCTGATCTGTTCCAGCTACCCCCTTGGTGGGGCAATCCTGAAGATCTCATCTCTGTGACCGCTTTCAGAAAAGAAAACCGGAAGCACTAGGGTTTCTGATCCATCTCTGCCATCAGAAGAAGACCAGGGTGGTCCCATGTCACCTGCCAGGAGGCATCATAACACTGTGCCTCTTCTTCTCATCCCCTTTAAGTAATTGCACACCCAGGAATTGAAGGCTGTGAGCCACCTCCACTAACAAGGCACAGCAATTGGGTGCACACACCTAGTCCGGCCAGACACATATGGTCAGGGCACATACACACAAATTGTCAGCAGTGTTGCCAACCTCCCGCAGCATTTTTTACTGGCAAAACATGGGAAATTTACTGGCAGAGCACATTTTTTTACTGGCACCTTGAAAAATACCAGAACTCCTATGAAAAACTAAGACAATTGATATTTAAACACAACATGGAAACACTGACAATACCCATATCAAGTAATTTGCCTGGTTTACACTTAAAAAATCAGCATAGCATGACAAATTATCAGACCGTGATATTTATAGACAGTTGTAAAAATCACTGATTTTTACAAACTGTCAGTAAATTTACTGGCGGTTGGCAACCCTGATTGTCAGGCCGGACTCATACAGTCAGAACGCGCACACACTTGCACACATGATGAGGGTAGAAACATGCAGTTAGGGCACAATCACACACGGTCATCTCCAAATCAGATCTATTGAAGACACCTTTCAGTCAGATCCAGGCTGCTTCTAGGTCCCAGCATTGCAGCTCCTGAAACCTTGTAGAACAGCAACCCAATCCTTAAGCTGCCTCAAGGGCAACAGCGCCTCTCGGCCCGGGAACTCTCCTTTCCTGTGGAAGGGCAATCTCTCCAGGGCTTCAGAATATTTATCAGCTCCCCAGCCACCATCTGGGTGCACTGCCCCAAGAATAGGCCAGGCCTTGATCAATTCTCAGACTGGTTATTTGAATTTGCGCTCCCTAAGCTCTAGAAACTTCTTGTAGTGGCAGGGTGAAGCAATCAAACCCCCAGCTTGTGAAACCCAGAACAGACTAAAGCAAACAATCTCTGATACTTTAATTACAGAAGGAGCCAAGACTAAATTTGCTGAGCAACCTAACTGGGAAGGTGCTACACAAGCCATACCATGAAAAAGTATGTAGATATGAATGCACTACCTCAGGGTCATTGTGAAATCCATCGATATGTGTCAAGGGGCCCATTTAAGTCAAGAGGAGTGTATGAAAAGCATGGAAATGGATGCTCATCGATACTCACCTCTGGCAAAAGGATGTGAGATCTTTGTTTTGCTAAGTTTGGAGCATGCAGGATCTTCTCACGCCATTCTAGCTCAAATTTGAGAAAATGCATGACAATGGGAGCCCATAGGTGTGATGTCAGCCTTATAAAACACGTATGTAAGCCACATAATGAATACGTATCTAAAACCCATCACACTTCATTGTTTCATTTAAAAATGAAAAATAGAAGTAAAATAACCCTCAAAATCTGAGCTCCATGTGGTCTAGATTATAGAGCGCTCAGGATGGTCAGATTGCGTCAGAGACAATCACTGCCCAGCAACATCTATAACAGTGGTCTCCAAACTGCGGCTGGGGGCTGGATGTGGCCCTTTACTTGCTTTTATGATGGGACACTATTCCTCCCACTGATACCAATGATGGGACACTATTCCTCCCACTGATACCAATGATGGGACACTATTCCTCCCACTGATACCAATGATGGGAAACTATTCCTCCCACTGATACCAATGATGGGACACTATTCCTCCCACTGACACCAATGATGGGACACTATTCCTCCCACTGATACCAATGATGGGACACTATTCCTCCCACTGACACCAATGTTGGGGCACTATTCCTCCCACTGATACCAATGATGGGGCACTATTCCTCCCACTGATACCAATGAGGGGGCACTATTCCTCCAACTGACACCAATGATGGGGCACTATTCCTCCCACTGATACCAACGATGGGGCACTATTCCTCCCACCGATACCAAATGTGACCATGCGTACTCTCACTGATGCCAGGAAAACCCCCTAAATTTTGAAGGACGATAAACCGGCCCTTTATTTATAAATATTTATAAGCATCAAACTTTATCTTCATTTCCTTTTTTTTCTGATCTTTCCCCAATGTTAGATATTAGAGTTCAACAATTCAACTGTTTTTATTATGGGCTTACACAGCCTTTCTCAACCAGGGTTCTGTGGAACCCAAGGGTTCCTCCAGAGGTTTCTAGGGGTTCCATGGGCAATGAACAATTCCTGCCTCTCAGATAAGTTCCCACTGACATCATTTTTTTTTAGCTATCTGTAAGGGGGTAATTCTTCCCAATGACCACAAGTGTGAGGAGCATTCTTCCTCAACCAGGGTTCCATGGAACCCTTGGGTTCCTCCAGAGATTGCTAGGGGTTCCTTGAGCGATGAACAATTTCTGCCTCTCAGATAAATTCCCAATGACACGATTTTTTTTAGCTATCTGTAAGGGAGTCATTCTTCCCAATGACCACAAGTGTAAGGAGCATTCTTCCTTAACCAGGGTTCCATGGAAACCTTGGGTTCCTTCAGGGCAGTGGTTCTCAACTCCGGTCCTCGGGACCCCCCAACAGGCCAGGTTTGCAGGATAACTGAAATACATCACAGGTGATATCATTTGCTGCTCAGTGATTGCAGTATTCTAGTCTGCATCTCCCCGAGGTAATACTTAAAATCTGGCCTGTTGGTGGGTCCCAAAGACCGGAGTTGAGAACCACTGCTTCAGAGGTTGCTAGGGGTTCCTTGAACAATAAACAATTTCTGCCACTCAGATAACTTCCCATTGACGCCATTTTTTTTTATCTATCTGGGAGAATAGATAAGGGAGTATTCTACCCACTGACCACAAATGTAAGGAGCAATCTTCCCACTAACCACTATGCTAATGTAACCATAGGCTGTAGATATAGTAATTATTAGCAGTGATTCCCTGAGACTGAAAATGTTAATTCAAGGGATTCCTCCATGGTAAAAAGGTTGGGAAAGGCTGGTCTACCCAATGTGTGATATCGAAACGTAATAACATGCAGCTGGAATGAGCAAACACGCCACCAATCAGACCAGTAAGAGTTAATGAAGGCTGCAGTTTTCATATTCACCACAAGATGGCGGCCTCCATCGTGGAACGCACAGACAGGAAGCGCTGGAACGCATGGAAAGGAAGTGACGTCAGAGTATAAACAGGAAGTTCCGGGTGAGAGGTGAGTTGGGAGGAAGTAGAGAGGAGACATTGCTGGAACTGGCAACAGAGGAGGTAATAAGATATATTATATTATATATTATATTATATATTATATTAACATATGATGACTTTCATCACCGGCTGATGCTAAGACGCTGACGTATATACTGCATGGAAATGATGTTAACCACCTAAGGCCTCATGCACACTGCTGCCTCTAATCGGACCCCTCGAGGAATTTGGGCTTTTTTTCAGCTGCCCCTGAACTCATCTAATGATATCTTACCAGTCCATGTACGCAGGGTCGTTTAAGGTCGTTTCCAGGCTGTTCAGTTTAGAGGCTTTTTTTGGAAAGCAAAAAAAAAATGCGTTCAGACGGTCGCTCAGAGGCATTCGAAACGCCAAATGCCTGTAACAGCTTGTAAATGCGCCTAAACGCGGTAACTCGCGTCTAGGAGCGTTTAGTTTACAAGGCGTTTCCATTTAGAAAGGAAAAAATAATACATTTTTTTTCCAAAAATGCTCGACGTTGTAGACGCCGGGTTAGGGTTGCCACCTTTTCTTCAAGTGAAACCCGAACACTTTAGCGGCTCACAGCCATTTTTTTTTTTTATAGTATAAACTATACATATATTTTTCTATTAAATAACATTTCTAATCATATGAAGTTAATAACACGAGTCCCCTTTTACATCACAGTCCACAGAGTTCCCTTTTACATCTGAACTCACAGAGTTCCCCTTTTACATCTGAGTCCACAGAGTTCCCTTTCACTGTAAAGGGGGACTCTGCAGACTTTGATTTAAGGGGGAACACTGAGAACTCTGATGTATGGAGAGGACTCTGATGTAAAGGGAAACACTGTGACCTTTGGTGTAAAGGGGAACTCTGTGTAAGGGGTGCTCTGTGAACCCTGATTTACCTTACTGTACACACAATCCAGATGTATCTGAGGCTGCTGGACTTCACATTTCAGGCCCTCACTTTCCTTTTCTGAGGCACAGTGCTGGGGATTGGAATGTGGGCACAGAGGGGTAAGGGCGGGAGGAAGAGCTGTAGATTGAGCCCTCTCTCCTCTCCCATCTGTGTGTTAGTCCTGGCTTTGGGCAGTGTGAAAGAGAGTGTAACAGACTCTCTCGGCTTAGACAACTGCAGCCAGCAACCCTTCTGGGAAGCCATAGTCCAGTCTGAATGATGTGTCCGGGTTTCAGGTAGTCTGAAACCCGGACGCATGATTCTAAACCCGAACTGTCCGGGTGAATCCCGGACAGGTGGCAACCCTACGCCGGGTTGTAGCTGTCAAGGTAAAACGTTCAGGGGAGGTTGAAAAGCGTCCCGTGTGCATGGAGCCTAAGGGTGACACGCAGAATATTTTCCTCGATTTGGAAAAGTGTTGGATTTGTACAATGCCATGTTAGCAGTCTAACATATGACACTTTTTGGGGTGGAGGGTATGGTATTATCAGTTGGTTGCAGATTTTGTTGCATATGTCTTGACTGTAATGTTGGGGAAGGCTCTCGTTTTATCCAGGTCACGGTTTACCTAGTAGCAGTTGGTACCATGACCTGGATAAATGATAACATTTAGAGACACATAGGCTTGGCTTGACGTCCAGACGAAGCTATGTACATCAGTTGCGAAACGCGTTGACGTCACATCCGCCCGTGACGCCGGCCACAGCCTCGAACACAGAAGGAAATGGGAGAGAGAGCGGAGGATGGGACCAGTGGATGAGGAGGCCGGCACAGAACCCACCACATACCACACAAAGTGCGGCTCAGTGGACGAGGAGCGAGACCAGATGGGAAGTTGAGCGAATGGGCAATTAGCCCACAGCATACACCTAGATTGGGACTGCCACTAACTATGGTTAACGCTGGGTGAGCTAAGATCCTCCCGGGCTCTGCATCGATACAGATGCTCCCTCTGTATTCACACCATACACCACTTTGAGCAAGGATACTGTGTGCCTGTGTTGGTGCCACATGCTTTGTAGTGCATTGAGAGCCTAGACCACAGGGGCAGACTCGGATAGTGTATGGGGGGGTAGCTCCTTTTCTCCCCCCTTCTCTCTCTCCCTCCCCCCCCTTGATTCAAATGCAGCTTGGTTCTTTGCATAACACCTCAACAACCATCACAAATGGTCCCTTGACCCCGCAGCAGGTCATCTATTGAGATAGGCTACGATCATGTGAGTGTACTTATGGCATACCCCCACCAAGTATAGAGGCAACTCATTGCACAGAGTATCTTATCTGGAGGTTGCATATTTGATACCACTCAGATGGGCCACCCAGGCCCCCATAAGGCCTAGTTCATCGTCCACATTACCTGATACGCTCTGAAACATTCCATGAAGGATACCCTGGATGGGGCACTCCTATAAGGACAAAAAGGATAACCCTCGAAAAAACAGGAGTTAGCCCATCCAGCGTTCCCACTACCGGGACATATCTCCAAATTGCTCTTATCGATATCTTCTCTCCACACCTTCCTAGGGGATTCAGCAGTAGGGTGCACAGGGGCGTCCCTGACCACATATACCCTGGCCGGGGTTGTCCACTAGCACACACTGCTAGCCACGACACATGAGGCACTGGACTATCTGGAACCACCCACACTACAGACAATCAATTAAAAAGGGAGACAACATTATTTCTCCCCCTGTGGTGGTCCAGATGCTACAGTCTTTCCGGCGTCCAGACGTCGAATTATCGTTTTGTCTTGTTTGTTAGTCCATGGTCTATGTGTTATGTGTTACCCCATTTGTATTTATAGTCTGTGAGGGCACCCCACAACTGGGGGCTTCTCTCATTATTGTGTAATTTTAGCAAGGATACCAATAAAATATGATATTTTAATTTATTTCTCACCTGTCACACTTATAGTCGCTCTTAAAGCCACTTTGCCCTCTCTTGGGACTATTTCTCTATAATTGTGCTATTGGCTTACAGTGTTGACTTACCTGTATGGTATACAGGTCACTATAAATACTTAATATAAAGGCAGTTATACCACTGCACAAAGGTTTAGTTGGACACATAGGCTTGGCCTGAAGAAAGGGTTTGGAGCAACTATGAAACGTCTTCAACATTTAGGTCATGGTACATCTAGTAGTAGTTGGCCACATTCAACTGTGACTTATCCAGTAACGTTGAAGATATTTTGTAGTTTATCCAAGCCATTTCCTAAGTTGGAGACGCTACAAAACAAGAAAAACAAAAAGAATCGGTCTAATTCCTCCGCAGACCCGTTCCAGAGAATGAGCACATCGTCAATGTATCTGGCCCATAACAGTAATTGCGGTTGTTGTAGGGCATACCATGACCTGGATAAATGAAATCCTTCAGAGACACGTAGGCTTGGCCTGAAGAAAAGGCTTGGAGAAGCTATGAAATGTCTTAAACCTTTAGGTCATGGTACATCAAGTAGCAGTCGGTTACATTCAACTGAGATTTTTCTGTAATTTTGAAGATATTTTGTAGCTTTCCCAACTGAAGACGTGGCTTTGGAGAAGATAAAAATCATCTTCAACGTTACAGGTCAAGCCCAGTTGAACGTGACTAATTACTACCTGATGTACCATGTATGTTGAACACATTTCATAGCTTCTCCGAGCCCTTTCTTTAGGCCAAGCCTGTGTGTTTCTGAACGTTCTTATTTATCCAGGTCATCGTATAGCTAGCAGTAGTTGGTCACAATCAACTGAACCTGTTGTGTAATGTTGAAGATGTTTTTTTAGCCAACTTAGTAAATGGCTTGGATAAATTATGAAATATCTTCAACATTGAATGTGACTAGTTACTATTGGATGTACAATGACCGAAATGTTGAAGATGTTTTGTACCTTCTCCAAGCCACTTCTACAGGCTAAGCCTCTGTGTCCTCAATTATCCAGGTGATGATACAGTATATCTAGTATTTGTTGGTCACATTCAACTGGATTTGTTCTGTAATGTTGAGCTTTTACAAGTCACTTTTTCAGGCGAAGCCTATGTGTCTGCGAAGGTCCTCATTTATCCAGGTCATGATTTATCTAGTAGTAGTTGGTGACATTTAACTGGACTTCTTCAGCAATGTTGAAGACTTTTCACAGCTTATCCAGGCTTCTTCTTCAGGCTAGGTCCCTCTATCTATGAAGGTTCTCTTGCATCCGGGTCACGGTATATCTAATAGTAGTTGATACCATGACCTGGATAAATGATAACTTTTAGAGACACATAGGCTTGGCCTGAAGAAAGGGCTTGGAGCAGCTATGAAACATCTTCAACATTTAGGTCATGGTACATCTAGTAGTAGTTGGTCACATTCAACTGGACTCATCCAGTAACTTTGAATATATTTTGTCGTTTATCCAAGCCGTTTCCTAAGTTGGAGACGCTACAAAACATTTTCAACATTACAGAAGAAGTCCATTTGAATGTAACTAGCTACTACTAGATGTACCATGACCTGGATAAATGAAATCCTTCAGAGACACGTAGGCTTGGCCTGAAGAAAAGGCTTGGAGAAGCTATGAAATGTCTTTAACCTTTAGGTCATGGTACATCAAGTAGTAGTCGGTTACATTCAACTGAGCTTTTTATGTAATGTTGAAGATATTTTGTAGCTTTCCCAACTGAAGAAGTGGCTTTGGACAAGATAAAGATAATCTGCAACATTACAGGACAAGCCCAGTTGAACGTGACCAATTACTACCTGATGTACCATGTATGTTGAAGACATTTCATACCTTCTCCGCGCCCTTTCTTCAGGCCAAGCCTGTGTGTTTCTGAAGGTTCTTATTTATCCAGGTCATCGTATAGCTAGTAGTTGTTGTTCACATTCAACTGGACCTATTCTATAATGGTGAAGATGTTTTGTAGCCAACTTAGTAAATGGCTTGGATAAATTATGAAATATCTTCAACATTGAATGTGACTGGTTACTACTAGATGTACAATGACCGAAATGTTGAAGATGTTTTGTATCTTCTCCAAGCCACTTCTACAGGCTAGGCCTCTGTGTCTGTGAAGAACCTCAATTATCCAGGTGATGATACAGTATATCTAGTATTTGTTGGTCACATTCAACTGGATTTGTTCTGTAATGTTGAAGACATTTCATAGTTTCTGAAGGTTCTTATTTATCCAGGTCATCGTATAGCTAGAAGTAGTTGGTCACTATCAACTGAACCTGTTCTGTAATGCTGAAGATGTTTTTTTAGCCAACTTAGTAAATGGCTTGGATAAATTATGAAATATCTTCAACATTGAATGTGACTGGTTACTATTGGATGTACAATGACCGAAATGTTGAAGATGTTTTGTATCTTCTCCAAGCCACTTCTACAGACTAAGCCTCTGTGTCCTCAGTTATCCAGGTGATGATACAGTATATCTAGTATTTGTTGGTCACATTCAACTGGATTTGTTCTGTAATGTTGAGCTTCTTCAAGTCACTTTTTCAGGCCAAGCTTATGTGTCTGTGAAGGTCCTCATTTATACAGGTCGTGATTTATCTAGTGGTAGTTGGTCACATTCAACTGGACTTCTTCAGCAATGTTGAAGACGTTTCACAGCTTATACAGGCTTCTTCTTCAGGCTAGGTCCCTGTGTCTGTGAAGGTTCTCTTGCATCCAGGTCACGGTATAACTTATAGTATTCAGCCACATTCAATTTGGACTTATTCCTGAATGTTGAAGACCTTTCCTAATTTCTCCAAGCCTCTTCTTCAGGCTTGACCTTGTGTCTGTGAAGGTTCTCATTTATCCAGGTCATGGTATAGCTAGTAGTAGTCAACCACATTCAAATAGATTCATTCTCTAATAAAGATTTTTCCTAGCGTTTCCTAGCTACTTCTTCAAGCTAAGCCTCTGTGTCTGTGAAGGCCCTCTTATATCCAGGTCATAGTATATCTAATAGTAATTAGCCAAAATCAACTGGATTTGTTCTGTAATGTTGAAGATGTTTCTGAGCTTCTCCAAGCCACTTCTTCAGGCCAAGCCCATGTGTCTGTGAAGGTTCTCCTTTATCCAGGTCATGGTACATCTAGTAGTGGTCAGTCAAATTCAACTAGACTTGTTCTGCAATGTTGGAGACATTTTATAGCTTCTCCAAGCCAATTATTTAGGCTAAGCCCGTGTCTGAAGGTTCTCATTTATCCAGGACTTTGGAATATCTACTAGTAGTTTCTCACATTCTATTGGACTTGTCCTATAATGTTAAAGATGTTTCATAACTGAAAAAGGGGCTTGGAGAAAGTCTTGCAGACCATTATAGAACACGTCCAGTTGAATGTGGCTAAGTGCTGCTAGATATACCATGACCTGGATAAATGGGAACCTTCACAGACACAATGGCTGAGCCTGAAAAAGTGGCTTATGAATTGTTTTTAACATTACAGAACAAATCCAATTGAATGTGACTAATACTACTAGATATACCACGGCCTGGATAAATGAGGACCTTCAAAGGCACAAGGGCTTAGCTTGAAGAAGCAGCTTTCATAAGCTACGAAAGATCTTCGATAATAAAAGTCTAATTGAATGTGACTAACTACTACTAGGCACTTTATACCAAGACCTGGAAAAATGAGAACCTTCACATACACATGGGCTTAGACTGAAGAAGTGGCTTGGAGAACCTATGAAACATCTTCAACATTACAGAGCACATCTAGCTGAATGTGACCAACTACTACTGTCTGTCTTTATTTTATGGTCTGTTATTTATAAGACAAAATGAACAGAGAGAAGCAAATTCAACAACTTTTTCTTACACTAATTTTTCCATAATTACCCAAATGAAGCCAGAGGAGTTGTTCACCTATCATTTTATGAGTGTTAGGACACACGTGGGAGAAATGATTTGGTTTGCAGAGGAGCCTCCTACAGCACCCCTCACAGCTCTTTCAGTGACCCTTAATACTGAGTTAGCATGTCCTATGATATCACGCTGACCTCACAGCTTCAATGTGCCTTTGTTTAGAGTCAGCATGTCCTATAACATCATACTGACCCTACACTGACCTCACAGCACCCCCTCCCAATGTCCCTCAATCCAAAGTCAACCCATCCTATGATGTCACATTGACCCTACAATGAGCTCATAGCTCCTCCTCCCAATGTCCCTCAATCCAAAGTCAACCCATCCTATGATGTCACATTGACCCTACAGCGAGCTCATAGCTCTTCCTCCCAGTGTTCCTCTGTCCAGAGTCAGCACATCACATGGCTTCACACTCACCCTACACTGACCTCACAGCTCCTCCTCCCAATGTCCCTCAATCCAAAATCAACCCATCTTATGATGTCACACTGACCCTACACTGACCTCACAGCTCCTCCTCCCAATGTCCCTCAATCCAAAATCAACCCATCCTATGATGTCACATTGACCCTACACTGACCTCACAGCACCCCCTGCCAATGTCCCTCAATCCAAAGTCAACCCATCCTATGATGTCACACTGACCCTACAGTGAGCTCATAGATCTTCCTCCCAGTGTTCCTCTATCCAGAGTCAGCACATCACATCTAACTCCCTGTAACCGTCCCCCACGACACTCCAGTCACATCCCAGTT
>BLSH010424590.1:116847-129280 GCA_018402905.1 Glandirana rugosa | reverse complement strand
CTACGGTACACTACACGACTGAGACCTATCGACCTCACAGCACCCCCTGCCAATGTCCCTCAATCCAAAGTCAACCCATCCTATGATGTCACACTGACCCTACAGTGAGCTCATAGATCTTCCTCCCAGTGTTCCTCTATCCAGAGTCAGCACATCACATGGCATCACACTGACCCTACACTGACCTCACAGCTCCTCCTCCCAATGTCCCTCAATCCAAAATCAACCCATCTTATGATGTCACACTGACCCTACACTGACCTCACAGCTCCTCCTCCCAATGTCCCTCAATCCAAAATCAACCCATCCTATGATGTCACATTGACCCTACACTGACCTCACAGCACCCCCTGCCAATGTCCCTCAATCCAAAGTCAACCCATCCTATGATGTCACACTGACCCTACAGTGAGCTCATAGATCTTCCTCCCAGTGTTCCTCTATCCAGAGTCAGCACATCACATGGCTTCACACTCACCCTACACTGACCTCACAGCTCCTCCTCCCAGTGTCCCTCAATCCAAACTCAACCCATTCTATGATGTCACACTGACCCTACAGTGAGCTCATAGCTCATCCTCCCAGTGTTCCTCTATCCAGAGTCAGCACATCACATGGCTTCACACTCACCCTACATAGACCTCACAGCTCCTCCTCCCAATGTCCCTCCATCCTGAGTCAGCACATCCTATGACATCACACTGACCTCACAGTTACTTGCATGTTAAGGCAGAAGTCAAACAAATTAAAATCTGCTTTGAGCATCATCACATCAGAAGCAATAGTACAGAACCAGGAAATTCTGAATGTAACATAAACCCTCATGTTAACCCCAATACATCTTCATCCTAATATTGTATAACCAGTACAGTCCAGATAATTCTCTATTATCGGTCTACAGAGAAACCCGCATAGATCACATGACCACATCAATGAGGATGGAGGAGGATTGGAATCACATGACTGAGAAGATACTAAACCTCACCCTGGAGATCATCTACCTGCTGGCTGGAGAGGTGAGGAGGATTCTGGGAGGTCACATGACATCACTCTTATCTCTATTAATAAAACACAGACCTGACCGGAGAGGTGAGGAGGATTCTGGGAGGTCACATGACATCACTCTTATCTCTATTAATAAAACACAGACCTGACCGGAGAAGTGAGGGGGATTCTGGGAGGTCACATGACATCACTCTTATCTCTATTAATAAAACGCAGACCTGACCGGGGAGGTGAGGAGGATTCTGGGATTCTAACATGATATTCCTATTGGTTTCTCAATACAGAGATTTCCTCTTGTGAAGTCAGGAGATCACATGACCATCACAGTGCCTCCATGTGACTCCCTAAAACCTGAGAGACACAACATGCAGAAGATTCTAGAAGTCACCAAGAAGATGATGGAGCTGCTGACAGGAGAGGTGAGCGGTGCTGGGAATTCTGGGATATTATCCAGTAACAGACAAGGGATGTGTCTGGATGGTGACTGTATCATTGTGTGTGTCAGGTTCCTATAAGGTGTCAGGGTGTCACTGTCTATTTTTTTATATAGGGTTGGAGATCTTTAGAAGACAGTAAGGACTTCTTTAAGGATCTCAAAATAGAGACATGCCAAACCTTCACATCACCGGGTAAGAGGAGACTTTATTGTAAAGGAGAGAGCAGTACGGAGGGTCCACCTAGACCCCCCATCATCTGATAAACACATAGAAACAATGTATTCAGTCAGTGTTGTGTTTCCTACAGATGGATCCAGTAATGGGAACCCACCAGAGAGATGTCCCCATCCTCTGTATTCCCGGGATTCCACACAGGAAGGTCACACCATCCCTCACCATCATCAGGTAGATGGGACTGGCCAACTAGAACATGAAAGCCATCAAAAGTCTGATATGTGTAAAGTAAAACTTATACATTACTAAAGTTATTTTCTATCATTTTCTTGATTTAGGGTGAAGATCTGATAGATATAAAAGTTAAGATTAAGACAGAAGAAGATGAGATGTATGTGAGGGATGATCAGTTGTATACAGAGAAGGATGGAATGATGAGGACAGTCATAGAGGAGGACACTCCTACAAAGACCAGTGCAGGTGGGTCAAATAATCCTAAATATATTTCAAAAGGTCTTCAAAAGCTTATTGAGTCATGAACCCAATGACAGTGGTCTTCAAGATATTACTGAGTCATGAACCCAATGATGGTGGTCTTCAAAACCTTATTGAGTCATGAACCCAAAGTTAGTGGTCTTCAAGATCTTACTGAGTCATGAACCCAATGATGGTGGTCTTCAAAATCTTATTGAGTCATGAACCCAAAGCTAGTGGTCTTCAAGATCTTATTGAGTCATGAACCCAACGATGGTGGTCTTCAAAATCTTATTGAGTCATAAACCCAATGATAGTGGTCTTCAGGATCTTATTGAGTCATGAACCAAATGATGGTGGTCTTCAAGATCTTATTTGTGTCATACATGCTCCAAGTTGGCTGTGCTCCCTGCACCCCCACTCTCTGATCTCCAGTTGGGCTCTTCTTCACTGTTATTAATTGCTACATATTGATCATATATGTCATAGAAAGTGATAATAGAAGTCATGAACCCAATGATGGCAGTCTTCAAAATCTTCCTTTCGTGGTTTAGGTCCTTATATGTGTTGTTTATACTCCAAGTCGGTTGGGCTTCCTGCATCCTTGCTCTTTGGCCTCCGTTTGGGCTCTTCCCCACTGGTATTCATTATTGATCATATAAGGATATGAGAAAGTGATGAACAAAATCGTATTAATTAACACATAGGTATTGATCATAAATATCATTATAAAGTGATGGAAGGAGTCATGAACCCAATGATAGTGGTCTTCAAAATCTTATTGAGTCATGAACCCAATGATAGTGGTCTCCAATATCTTATTTGTGTCATACTCCAAGCTCCAAGTTGGCTGTGCTCCTTGCACCCTCACTCTCTGATTTCCAGTTGGTCTATTCTCCGCTGTTAATAACTACTACATGTTGATCATATATGTCATTAGAAAGTGACAATATGTGAAGAGTCGTGAACCCAATGATAGTGGTCTTCAAGACCTTATTGAGTCATGAACCCAATGATCGTGGTCTTCAAAAGCTTATTGAGTCATGAACCCAATGACAGTGGTCTTCAAGATATTACTGAGTCATGAACCCAATGATGGTGGTCTTCAAAATCTTATTGAGTCATGAACCTAATGATAGTGGTCTTCGAGATCTTATTGAGTCATGAACCAAATGATGGTGGTCTTCAAGATCTTATTTGTGTCATACATGCTGCAAGTTGGCTGTGCTCCCTGCACCCTCACGCTCTGATCTCCAGTATGGCTCTTCTTTACTGTTATTAATTGCTACATATTGATCATATATGTCATAGAAAATGGTAATAGAAGTCGTGAACCCAATGATAGTGGTCTTCAAGATATTACTGAGTCATGAACCCAATGATGGGGGTCTTCAAAAGCTTATTGAGTCATGAACCCAATGACAGTGGTCTTCAAGATATTACTGAGTCATGAACCCAAAGCTAGTGGTGTTCAAGATCCTACTGAGTCATGAACCCAACGATGGTGGTCTTCAAAATCTTATTGAGTCATAAACCCAATATTAGTGGTCTTCAAGATCTTATTGAGTCATGAACCCAATGATGGTGGTCTTCAAAATCTTAGTGAGTCATGAACCTAATGATAGTGGTCTTCGAGATCTTATTGAGTCATGAACCAAATGATGGTGGTCTTCAAGATCTTATTTGTGTCATACATGCTCCAAGTTGGCTGTGCTCCCTGCACCCTCACGCTCTGATCTCCAGTTGGGCTCTTCTTCACTGTTATTAATTGCTACATATTGATCATATATGTCATAGAAAGTGGTAATAGAAGTCATGAACACAATGGTTGCAGTCTTCAAAATCTTCCTTTCATAGTTCAGGTCCTCATTTGTGTCATGCACAATACAAGTTGGTTGGGCTTCCTGCATTCTCACTCTCTGGCCAACTGTTACCAACAATTATTCATATTACTACATCATTGGCCGTATATGGAACTGTACTACATAAATGAATAATAGAGGGGTTGGAGACCACTGTTACCATTGCCATTCCAATAAAAGAACAGTTCCTATTTTCTGAAGAGGTTCTGTAAATGTATAATTGTGCTGGTAGACCATCCAAACTGCCCGTTTCCTGGTTTACTTGAGGGCGGAAGCATAAGATACTCAGCGCTCCCTTTAAAGCTGTCTGGTGTAGGTTGAACCCTGGTTGAGGTTAACTAACAATAAACCTTTTCTTTCATTGTTTTGTATTTCTATTTTAGTAGATGGACGGGAGATGAGGAAAACCTCAGAGGATCGTCTCACTTTGTCTCCAGACTGTAAAGTAGAAGATGAGGACATCACACAGTATAGTCCAAGAGAAAACCCAGCCACCCAACAATATTGTCCAGGAGAGAACCCCAACACCCAACAATATTATCCAGGAGAAAACCCAGCCACCCAACAATATTGTCCAGGAGAAAACCCAGCCACCCAACAATATTGTCCAGGAGAAAACACGGCCACCCAACAATATTGTCCAGGAGAAAACCCGGCCACCCAACAATATTGTCCAGGAGAAAACACGGCCACCCAACAATATTGTCCAGGAGAAAACCCGGCCACCCAACACTATTGTCCAGGAGAAAACCCGGCCACCCAACAATATTGTCCAGGAGAAAACCCGGCCACCCAACAATATTGTCCAGGAGAAAACCCGGCCACCCAACAATATTGTCCAGGAGAAAACCCGGCCACCCAACAATATTGTGCAGAAGAAAGCCCCACAACCCAACAATATTGTCCAGAAGAAAGCCCCACAACCCAACAATATTGTCCAGAAGAAAGCCCCACCACCCAACAATATTGTCCAGGAGAAAACCCCGTTACCCCAGATATCCATCTGGTGCCACCTAATGTGTGTAGACCATTGTATCCCTCTTATCCTAAGGAACCTCCGACTGTAAGAGATGAAGCCATCCTTCAGGCACATAGCATGATTACCTTTACAGAATCCCATAAATCCCATCTTCAAGAGCAAAAAAGTTCATGCATGGGTCAGCAGTCTTATTCCTGTCCTATGTGCGGAAAGTGCTTTGTCAGAAAGTCACACGCTGATAGACACCAAAGGTCTCACACTGGGGAGAAGCCATTTTCCTGTCCCGACTGCGGGAAATGCTTTTCGCAGAAGTGCCATCTTACCAAACACCAGAAATATCACACGGGCGAGAAGCCGTATTCTTGTCCGGAGTGCGGGCGATGTTACTCACAGAAATCACTACTCGACAGACATCACAGATCCCACACGGGGGAGAAGCCATATTCCTGCCCCGAGTGCGGGAAATGTTTCACGCAGCAGGCCCACCTTTCCAGACATCAGAGGTCCCACACGGGCGAGAAGCCCTATTCCTGCCCCGAGTGTGGACAGTGCTATTCACAGAAATTACAACTTGTCGCCCATCAAATATATCACACGGGCGAGAAGCCGCATTCCTGCTCCGAGTGCGACAAAAGCTTTGTGCGTAAACAAGATCTCGCCAGGCATCACAGGTCTCACACGGGGGAGAAGCCCTATTCCTGTCCCCTGTGCGGAAAATGTTTCTCGCAGAAGTCCCATCTTCCCGGACATCTGAGATCCCACACGGGCGAGAAGCCGTATTCCTGTCCTGAGTGCGGGAAAAGTTTTGTGTATAAAGTAGACCTCACTATCCACCGCAGAACTCACACGGGGGAGAAGCCATATTTATGTCCCGACTGCGGGAAATGTTTTTCAAAAAAAGCAGATCTTTCCAGACATCTAAGATCCCACGCGTCCCCCAAAGCAAATGAACGTGCGGGAAATGTTTTCTGAGAGGTCAGAAGCTTAACGATATTAGGAGGACAGCTCTGAAACCACATGGCAGAGGAACCTACTGTTGTTCATAGTGTAATAAACCCTTCATAAGGAAATTAACACCAGAAATGGGCATCTGGTTGGCTCTGCTAGATAAAAGGAGAAGGAAGGATTTACTGCTAGTTGAGTTCTTCGTGTAGTCTGATCTCCCCTGCTCTACAGCCAGAGGCAATATTTAGCTCTTCTCCCACCATCAACCTTCACTTAGAAGCTTTGCCTGATTTACCCGTGTTTGTACCAACCGGGACACATACAGTATCTCCAAAAGTAAGTACACCCCTCACATTTGTGTAAATATTTTATTCTATCTTTTCATGTGACAACACTGAAGAAATGACACTTTGCTACAATGTAAAGTAGTGAGTGTACAGCTTGTATAACAGTGTAAATTTGCTGTCCCCTCAAAATAACTCAACACACAGCCTTTAATGTCTAAACCACTGGCAACAAAAGTGAGTACACCCCTAAGTGAAAATGTCCAAACTGGGCCCAATTAGCCATTTTCCCTCCCCGGTGTCATGTGAACCGTTAGTGTTACAGGGTCTCAGGTGTGAATGAAGAGCAGGTGTGTTAAATGTGGTGTTATCACTCTCACTCTCTCATACTGGTCACTGGAAGCTCAACATGGCACCTCGTGGCAAAGAACTCTCTGAGGATCTGAAAAAAAGAATGGCTGCTCTACAGAAAGATGGCCTAGGCTATAAGAAGATTGCCAAGACCCTGATACTGAGCTGCAGCACGGTGGCCAAAACCATACAGCGGTGTAACAGGAGAGGTTCCACTTAGAACAGCGCCTCACCATGGTCGACCAAAGAAGTTAAGTGCTATGCTCAGTGTCATATCCAGAGGTTGTCTTTGGGGAAATAGACGTATGAAAGCTGCCAGCATTGCTGCAGATGGTGAAGGGGTGGGGGGTCAGCTTGTCAGTGCTCAGACCATACGCCGCACACTGCATCAAATTGGTCTGCATGGCTGTCGCCCCAGAAGGAAGCCTCTTCTAAAGATGATGCACATGAAAGCCCACAAACAGTTTGCTGAAGACAAGCAGACTAAGGACATGGAGTACTGGAACCGTGTCTTGTGGTCTGATGAGAGTGTCATTTCTTCAGTGCTGTCACATGAAAAGATAGAATAAAATATTTACAAAAATGTGGGGGGTGTACTTTCTTTTGTGAGATACTGTATATCGCAAGAAGAAGAGGGCAGCTTGGTGAAAAATTTAGGTGAAATTAGTTAAGAAATACATTATATTGTCAAAAGTATTGGGACACCCGCCTTTACACGCACCTGAAATTTAATGGCATCCCAGTCTTAGTCCGTAGGGTTCAACATTGAGTTGTCCCACCCTTTGCAGCTATAACAGCTTCACCTCTTCTGGGAAGGCTGTCCACAAGGTTTAGGAGTGTCTATGGGAATGTTTGACCGTTCTTCCAGAAGAGCATTTGTGAGGTCAGGCACTGATGTTGGAGAGAAGGCCTGGCTCGCAGTCTCCACTCTAATTCATCCCAAAGATGTTCTATCGGGTTGAGGTCAGGACAGTCAAGTTCCTCCACCCCAAACTCGTTTATGGACCTTGCTTTGTGTTCTGGTGTGCAGTCATGTTGGAAAAGGAAGGGGCCATCCCCAAACTTTTCCCACAAAGACAACCCCACACCATAATCCCCCCTCCACCAAATGATCTGGACCAGTGCACAAAGGAAGGTCCATAAAGACATGGATGAGCGAGATTGGGGTGGAGGAACTTGACTGACCTGCACAGAGTCCTGACCTCAACCCGATAGAACACCTTTGGGATGAATTCGAGTGGAGACTGCGAGCCAGGCCTTCTCATCCAACATCAGTGCCTGACCTCACAAATGTTCTTCTAGAACAGGGATATGCAATTAGCGGACCTCCAGATGTTGCAGAACTACAAATCCCATGAGGCATAGCAAGACTCTGACAACCACAAGCATGACACCCAGAGGCAGAGGCATGATGGGACTTGCATATCCCTGTTCTGGAAGAATGGTCAAACATTCCCATAGACACTCCTAAACTTTGTGGACAGCCTTCCCAGAAGAGTTGAAGCTGTTATAGCTGCAAAGGGTGGGCCAACTCAATATTGAACCCTACAGACTAAGACTGGGATGCCATTAAAGTTCTTGTGCGTGTAAAGGCAGGCGTCCCAATACTTTTGACAAAATACCGTATTTCACCGAAATTTTTCACCTAGCCAAAAAGATTAGAATTGTGTCGATGTCCCAATATTTATGGACCTGACTGTACGTCCCGGTTGGTACAAACACGGGTAAATCGGGCAAAGCTTCTAAGTGAAAGACCACACTGAAAGACGATTTGGTGCAGCAGCATTTGCCATTGGCCGGCTGTATGTGGTCAGCGTGAATTTTTGTTCGATATATTATTTCATTTTTATATCTAATAAAAATGTAATTGTATTTACAAAGCTTTTTGGTTTATTCTCTATAAAGATTAAAATTTCTACATACTTAAAAAAATCATTAATCAGGTGACTGAATAAATGGGGCCTTTATGATTTTCCCACCTGATAAGTCAGCTGTGCAGATGACTTTTGTCCTTATCGGAGGTAAAAGAGCACCTGGGGGGGTGTTAAGTCAGAAAAGTTTAGGGGGCTTTACTTAAAGAGGAAGCTTTTAAGGTGTCTGCACCATCACAATCTCTATGGGGGTCTAGTTATAAAACGTTTGTTGCGCGAATGTTAGAAGCAGGTAAAGGAGATACAATGGTGAAGGAAGGCTGGATGCTGGCAGGAGGGCATGGGGGTGATTGAAGCAGGAAACAGGCTGGAGAACATGAGGATCACAAGGGCATGCTCAAGTCCACAGGTAGGAGTACCCAAGACCTGGATACAGGCTGGATAGACACTGGGAACACTGGGACACGCAGGGACTGGGTAGAGGCTGGATGGACACTGGGACACGCAGGGACTGGGTAGAGGCTAGATGGACACTGGATGGACACTGGGACACGCAGGGACTGGGTAGAGGCTAGATGGACACTGGGACACGCAGGGACTGGGTAGAGGCTGGATAGACACTGGGAGGCACTGGGACACGCAGGGACTGGGTAGAGGCTGGATGGACACTGGGAACACTGGGACACGCAGGAACTGGGTAGAGGCTGGGTGGACACTGGGAACACTGGGACACGCAGGGACTGGGAAGAGGCTGGGTGGACACTGGGAACACTGGGACACGCAGGGACTGGGAAGAGGCTGGATGGACACTGGGACACGCAGGGACTGGGTAGAGGCTGGATGGACACTGGGAACACTGGGACACGCGGGAACTGGGTAGAGGCTGGATGGACACTGGGAGGCACTGGGAAAAACGTAAGAAAATGCTTGGTAACACAGGGTGGGGGTTGCAGGTTGCTCGTGTTTGGATTTGTTGCTTGTACACTAAGCAAGCTACACTCTAGCACTTTAAGACAGCGCCCCCTTCTGTGATTAGTGCAATGCTGGCAGAAGCAGGAATCCTGCGACCAAACACAGAGCAAGGCCCATTGTTGGTATCAGTGGGATCAAATAATTCTCATTGTTGGTGTCAGTGGGATAAAATAAGCCCCATTGTTGGTGTCAGTGGGATAAAATGAGCCCCATTGTTGGTGTCGGTGGGATAAAATAAGCCCCATTGTTGATGTCAGTAAGTTTAAATTCAATTGTTGGTATCAGTGGGATAAAATAAGTCTCATCATTGGTGTCAGTAGGATAAAAAAAAAGGTCCCATCATTGGTCTAAGATAAAATAAGTCTCATTGTTGGTGTCAGTGGGATAAAATATGCCTCATTGTTGGTATCGGTGGGATAAAGTACTGTAAGTCCCATTGTTGGTATCAGTGGAATAAAGTACTTTAAGTCCCATTGTTGGTATCAGTGGAATAAAATAGGTCCCATTGTTGGTATCAGTGGAATAAAGTACTTTAAGTCCCATTGTTGGTATCAGTGGAATAAAATAGGTCCCATTGTTGGTATCAGTGGAATAAAGTACTATAAGTCCCATTGTTGGTATCAGTGGAATAAAATAGGTCCCATTGTTGGTATCAGTGGAATAAAGTACTATAATTCACATTGTTGGTATCAGTGGAATAAAGTAGGTCCCATTGTTGGTATCAGTGGAATAAAGGAGGTCCCATTGTTGGTATCAGTGGAATAAAGGAGGTCCCATTGTTGCTATCAGTAGAATAAAGTACTGTAAGTCCCATTGTTGGTATCAGTGGAATAAAGTACTATAAGTCCCATTGTTGGTATCAGTGGAATAAAGTAGGTCCCATTGTTGGTATCAGTGGAATAAAGTACTATAAGCCCCATTGTTGGTATCAGTGGAATGAAGGAGGTCCCATTGTTGGTATCAGTGGAATGAAGGAGGTCCCATTGTTGGTATCAGTGGAATAAAGTACTATAAGTCCCATTGCTGTTATCAGTGGAATAAAGTATGTGCCATTGTTGCTATCAGTGGAATAAGGTACTATAAGTCCCATTGTTGGTATCAGTGGAATAAAGTGTGTGCCATTGTTGGTATCAGGGGAATGAAGTAGGTCCCATTGTTGTTATCAGTGGCATAAAGGAGGCCACATTGTTGGTATCCGTGGAATAAAGTAAGTCCCATTGCTGGTATCAGTGGAATAAAGTACTGTAAGTCCCATTGTTGGTATCAGTGGAATAAAGCGTGTGCCATTGTTGGTATCAGTGGAATGAAGTAGGTCCCATTGTTGGTATCAGTGGCATAAAAGGGGCCCCATTGTTGGTATCCGTGGAATAAAGTAAGTCCCATTGCTGGTATCAGTGGAATAAAGTACTGTAAGTCCCATTGTTAGTATCAGTGGAATAAAGTATGTGCCATTGTTGGTATCAGTGGAATGAAGTAGGTCCCATTGTTGTTATCAGTGGCATAAAGGAGGCCCCATTGTTGGTATCAGTGGAATAAAGTATGTGCCATTGTTGGTATCAGTGGAATGTAGTAGGTCCCATTGTTGGTATCAATGGAATAAAGGAGGCCCCATTGTTGGTATCAGTGGAATAAAGTAGGTCCCATTGTTGGTATCAGTGTGTAGCGCCCTCCTAGGTAGGTGCTAGTAAGTGTACATAGGGTTTGGGTTCTCTGGTAACAGACTGACAGCTAGACAAATGTTTTCTATTGTCTGAGAGGGGTGATCGTTTAGTGAGGTCTGCTCAGTGAGCTCTGGTGCAGCTCATGTGGTCTCGATGTTTCACACCGGTCCAATAGCTATGGAGTATACGGGATGGTGGGTGGAGACCTGCCAGATGAGAGCATGGATGTCTGTACAGTCCTGGCCAATTAGAAGGGGATGTGCCCCAAGGCATGCTGGGTAGCTGTATTTATATCTGAGGAGCACGTGGGCTCGTGGTCCAGTCTTCCTCTGGAGAGAGTGAGAGGTCCAGGTGGGGAAGGGGGCCGCTGCCTCTCCCCAGCACAGGCTGCCATGGTGGCCTCAGGTGGTCGACCTGAAACACTGAAGAAGCAGCCAGTGGTGAAGTTTTAAGATGTTTGGGCGCCAGACCCCGCCCTTCCTTTTTGCCCCCTCCCACTTCTAAGAAGCCACACCCCTTATATGCCCCACCCACTCTGTACACAATGTACTGTATAACTCAGCTGTCAGTCTTAATTCTCAATAACATTTTGCTGGCTCATTCATCCATTAAATCCCAAAGGTAAAGAACTTCATGAGCTGTGAGGTCTGCACAGGAACTCGGCACAGGCTGGCATTCTTTGGGGCTTTCATGTCCCATCAAGCTCCATCCTAATTCCTTATTTTATAATAGGAACACTGGAAATCCTCCACTAACCCCTGACACAAGGTGAGCCATAGAAATGCCTCTGGTTTTTGGAACTGACCAGCTTCAACCAACACAGCAACTCCACTCCTGGTGACTTCTTGTTCCCTGCATTGGAAGTCATGAATCATTGCTTACAATGCACTGAATGCAGGGGTGAAGAAGTCACCAGGAGTGGAGTGGTTGCTGTGTTGGTTGAAGCTGCCTGTTAAACGGTAAAGTATGAAGAGGGTGTGCGGTGCTGCTGAGCTCTGTGGTTCCCCAACGTCAGCAGACTAATTGCAGATCAATTACTGCCTGTGTATCCCTGAGAACTCCCTGTGACTTACATGCCGGCTCAGAGTTCTTATCCTACTGCTGAGCTTTGGAAGGGACCTGTTCAGCCTTATCTGTTATCTATGGATGCAGACTAATCACTGCCTGTGTATTGCTGGGAGCTCCCTGTCATTTATGCTCAGAGATCTGACCTTGCAGACACTGCTGTGCTTGAATCTTTCCCTTGATCCCTCATGTCCTCCTCCTCTGCTCTGTACAGGATGGTGGGTGGGGGAAGGGTCCCTGGTGGAGAGTGGAAACACTGCTGGAGAGGTAGAGACTAAGTGTCGGATTGCGACTTGTGGAGGGGGGGACCTGGCTAGACAGCAGGCTTAGACGTTAATCAGACGACTGCAACC
>BLSH010424590.1:98163-113451 GCA_018402905.1 Glandirana rugosa | reverse complement strand
ATGGACTACTACCACTCCCTACCCCACTGGAAGGACACACCTTAGGGCCCTTATGTCTCCTGCCCCTGTAGAGAGACCACCCAAGGGTAATGACCTAGGTAGACATCCTTTGTGTTGTGACTGACTTATGTAACAAAGATACACAAATAGTCTACTACCCCCCAGATCCACCTGGGAGACATGACGAGAGAGGAAATGTTATTTCAGAGGAGAATGGGCCACTACACTCCCCGCCGACTAACAGGTAGTACTGCAGGAACATCTCTAGGAACACAGGAAGATTTATGAGGGTGAGGACCCACCAGAGAGATGTCCCCGTCCTCTGTATTCCCGGGATTCCACACAGGAAGGTCACCCCATCCCTCACCATCATCAGGTAGATGAGGAACAATCACTGATAGTATCATTAGGATCTGTACATTATCTGCATTGTTACCATTGATGCCATTTTTTTTATTCAGAGTGGAAACCTGAGAGATTCTGAAGTTGATATTAAAGAAGAGATAAAAGAGGAGGAGGCGATGGAGGAGTTTCCAAAAGGACACAAAGATCTGCACCAGGACACCATGGTGGAGTCCTCCAGCTACAAAAACCCACCAGAGAGATGTCCCCGTCCTCTGTATTCCCGGGATTCCACACAGGAAGGTCACCCCATCCCTCACCATCATCAGGTAGGGGATCAAGAATTATTAGTAGTTCTGAATTATACACAGGCATGTTGGTTACAATCAAAGTTTTATTATATATTCAGGGTGGAAACCTCGGGGATTATAATATAATTGTGAAAGAAGATTATAAAGAGGAGGATGAAGAGTATGGAGTGATGGAGGAGTTTTCAGAAGAACCCAAGGATATGATGGAGCCACCTAATAACAGAAACCCACCAGAGAGAAGTCCCCGTCCTCTGCATTCCCGGGATTCCACACAGGAAGGTCACCCCATCCCTCACCATCATCAGGTAGGTGGGGTTGAGGGTCGGGAACTTAAAGTGATTGAACCCTCTGACATGTGGAGACGATGTGTGGACTCTACAAGATGATATTTTCTCTGTGATCTCACATCATAAATACTTCTATGTTACAGATGTTATTTTCTGCCATTCTGTTGGTTTAGGGTGAAGATCTGATGATCATAAAAGTTGAAGGTGAAGTAGAAGAGACGGATGTGAGGGATGATCAGCAATATACGGAGGAGGCTGGAATGAGGAGGACATTCATAGAGGAGGACTCTCCTACAGAGATCAGCACAGGTGACCCATAATATATTCTTCTTTTATCTCTGCTCTGTTACTGCTCACTGATTGGTCCAGGGTAGGGTGGGAGCTGAGTGATATCAGCCAATAATAGGTTGATAATGGTCCCCTCCCTGTCCTGGGGTTCAGCTGGCAGTATTAGGTTGGGTGTCACTCCTAGTTACAGTAGCACAGATATGAGAACACAGATTGAACCTTTCTTAGGTCGGTTCCTCTTCTTCCAGCAGACTTATAACCAAATGTCACCATAAAACTCTATTACTGGTCAGGCTGGGATGGAAAGGAATCAGTAGGAGAGCGACTTAAAGCACTTCTCTTTCCTGGAGAAAAGGCTTCTCCAAGCTCTTACCAGAAGCCTAGGCCTTTCACAACCAGTTCTCTGTTGAAGAGCTGGGTGTGCCGAACTAAACTCTGATCCTCCTCGGTACACCACAGTACCTAGGGATGTGGTTGAGGGGGACATCATGCAACCTCCTTGGTTTCCTCATTTTCCGAGAAGGTTTCATGAATGCGTAAGTGATCTGGGAGGAGGACCGAAGGCCCTTGGACTGAAGAGGGGAAGAGTCCCAGCTGGTTGGGACCTCCACAGAGATGTCCTCCTCCTTCCAGCAGACTTCTAGCTAAATGTTACCATAAAACTCTATTAACGGTCTTGTTGGGATGTAAAGCCTAGGCTTGTGGTTGTGTAAAGAGCATGGACCTCCCAGCCCCCATTGGTTGCGGCTCTTCTGATAAAGCTGTGTAAATGTAGAAGGGATCTGGGAGGAGGACCAAAGGCCCTTGGACTGAAGAGGGGAAGAGTCCCAGCTGGTTGGGACCTCCACAGAGATGTCCTTCTTCCAGCCGACTTCTAGCTAAATGTTACCATAAAACTCTATTAACGGTCTTGTTGGGATGTAAAGCCCAGGCTTGTGGTTGTGTAAAGAGCATGGACCTCCCAGCCCCCATTGGTTGCGGCTCTTCTGATAAAGCTGTGTAAATGTAGAAGGGATCTGGGAGGAGGACCAAAGGCCCTTTGACTGAAGAGGGGAAGAGTCCCAGCTGGTTGGGACCTCCACAGAGAACATCTGCTCACTCCTATCTCCCTGATCCAGATGGGATGTTGATGGAAGTGAAGGAACCCTCTCATATCTATTGATGATGTTTTTATATTTTTCCAGGACCGGCCATGGAGAAACCCTCAAAGGATCGTCTCACTTTATCTCCAGATTATAAATTGGAAGATGAGGACATCATAACAGTTTTTACAGGAGAAACCACAATGGGCTCAGCTATGGATGGTGGACTTCAGAGTGTAGTTGGACCCTCAAACCCCTCTGATTCTGACCAACCTCCTACTGTGGGGGTTGGTGCCGGGATTCAGGAGGAGGAGACCTATCCCTGTCCTGAGTGTGGGGAAAGTTTTAGCTCTGAATTAAATCTTTCTGTACATCAGAGATCTCACACGGGTGAGAAGCCACATTCCTGTCCTGAGTGCGGGAAATGTTTTCTATATAAATCATTTCTGATCAGACATCAGAGCACTCACACAGGCGAGGAGCTACATTCCTGTCCTGACTGTGGGGAATTATTTCTACGTAAATATCACCTTAGTGTACATCAGAGATCGCACACGGGTGAGAAGCTTCATTCCTGCCCTGAGTGCGGGAAATGTTTTCTTTATAAATCAACGCTGGTCAGACATCAGACAACTCACACGGAGGAGAAGCCGTTTTCCTGTCCTGAGTGCGGGAAATGTTTTTCACAAAAGGCCCATCTTTCAGCACACGAGAAATACCACAGGAGTGAAAAACCGTATTCCTGTTCGCAGTGCGGGAAGTGTTTTACACAGAAATCGTTACTTGCCAGACATGAGCGATTTCACACAGAAGAGAGGAAATATTCCTGTTCCGATTGTGGGAAACGTTTTTTGTGGAAATCTGAACTCACCGTACATCTGAGGTCTCACACAGGGGAGAAGCCGCATTCCTGCCCTGAGTGCGGGAAATGTTATCGATTGAAATCAAACCTAGTCATACATCAGAGATCTCACACTGGAGAAAAGCCGTATTCTTGCCCTGAGTGCGGGAAACGTTTTTCAAATAGATCTATTCTCAACGTACATCTGATATGCCACACAGGCGAGAGGCCGTATTCCTGCCCCGAGTGCGGGCAGACTTTCCCACGGAAATCAGAACTTGTCATACACCAGAGATCTCACACGGCTGAGAAGCCGTATTCCTGCCCCGAGTGCGGGAAATCGTACAAACGGAAATCGGTACTTGTTGAACATCAGAGGTCTCACACGGGGGAGAAACCGTACTGCTGCTCTGAGTGCGGGAAGTGTTATCAACAGAAATCACAACTTGTCATACATCAGAGGTCTCACACGGGGGAGAAGCCGTATTCCTGCCCTGAGTGCGGGAAACGTTATCAACGGAAGTTTCAGCTCGTCACGCATCAAAGATCTCACACGGGGGAGAAGCACCCGTATTCCTGTGCTGATTGCGGGAAATGTTTTTCACAGAAATCCAATCTTATCAGACATGAGAGGTCCCACACAAACCTCAAGGTGCAGTAGCATTAGTGCGGGAAATGTTTTCTGTATGATTTATAGTTTGCCGTGCATCAGAGATCTCCCACACCTCCATTATTTTATTTTTTTTCATTTACTACGTCACTCAGAACCAAGAGTATTAGCCCAGTCTTGTAGTGAATAGAGGAGTGTTTCTCGGACACCAGGGAAGTCCTGGTGTTTCTATCACATTTCCTGGTGAAGGCTAGAAGGTTGTGGAGGCCTCTTTCTGCACCCTTGATGAAGGTGGAGACAAAGTGTGAGGGCACGTGAGTGGCACGAGTGCCGGAATAGCTGGCTGGTGATGTCCGTAGAGCTGGAAGTCACAGTTCTCAGGATAGGATCCTGAAGCAGATTGGCACCAGAGCAGGGAGGCAGCGACAGGGCTGGCTCTACCACTAGGCGGAGTAGGCGGCCGCCTAGGGCGTCCAGCCCCTGTCCATATACTACCCTAGGCTGTCCATATACTACCCTAGCCTGTCCATATACTACCCTAGCCTGTCTATATACTACCCCAGCCTGTCCATATACTACCCCAGCCTGTCCATATACTACCCTAGCCTGTCCATATACTACCCCAGCCTGTCCATATACTACCCCAGCCTGTCCATATACTACCCCAGGCTGTCCATCTACTACCCCAGGCTGTCCATCTACTACCCCAGCCTGTCCATATACTACCCCAGCCTGTCCATATACTACCCCAGGCTGTCCATATACCTGTGTACCACGGCTGGCATGAGGAAGCGAGAAAATAGAGAGGCACTGCAAAAATCTCCACCTCTGCCACCTCCATCGTATACATGCACAAGGCAAAGGGGGTGGAGTAAGGGGCGGAGCCAAATGGGGTGGCAAAATTAGGTTTCGCCTAGGGCAGGGATATGCAATTAGCGGACCTCCAGCTGTTGCAGAACTACAAGTCCCCTGAGGCATAGCAAGACTCTGACTGCCACAAGCATGACACCCAGAGACAGAGGCATGATGGGACTTGTAGTTTTGCAACAGCTGGAGGTCCGCTAATTGCATATATCTGGCTTAGGGTGTCAAAAATCCTTGCACCAGCCCTGGACAGCGATAGCCAGATAGCGAGGGACCGAATCAACAAGCCCAAGAAGCAGGCCAAGGTCGGTAACGACTGGGCAAAGCAGTATAGACCAGTTCAGTGAACAGGTCGGGTTCAGAGTAACCAGATGAGCAAGGTAGAGGGAAGGAGCCGAGGCGAAGTTCAGGAGAAGCGGGGTCACCATAGCTCGCCTGGTACTGCCCTTTCGCCCCAAAAGTAAAAGGGATAGAACTAGAATCCTGCCACTTTATAAAACCCTGGTTAGACCACATCTGGAGTATTCCATCCAGTTCTGGTCACCGGTCCTCAGAAGGGATGTGCTGGAGCTGGAGAGAGTCCAAAGAAGGGCAGCAAAACTAATAAGGGGACTGGAGGACCTAAGTTACGGGGAACGGTTGCAAACGTTAAAATGTATTCTCGCTGGAGATGCAACGCTTGAGAGGGGACATGATAGCGATCTACAAATACCTCAATGGGGGTCCCAGCATAGGAAAAAACTATTCAGTCTCGGAGTGTAAGAGGACACGGGGGCCACACAATGAGACTGGAGGAGAAGCTGTTTAGCCTTAAACTGTGCAGGGGGTTTTTCACTGTCAGGGCAATAAGAATGTGGAACTCCCTCCCACAATTGGTGGTGGACACGAGGAGTATGGATATTTTTAAGACTCTTGGATGTATATCTTAGAAAACACAACATACAGGGATATGGGAAATAATTAGACACTGACACAACAACAACTGGGCAAAGCAGTATAGACCAGTTCAGTGAACAAGCCAAGCTCAGAGTTACCGGATGATGAAGGCAGAGGCAAGGAGCAGAGGTGAAGTCCAGGAGAAGCCAGGTCATCATAGCTCGTCTGGTGCTGCCCTTTCGCGCCAAAAGTAAAAGGGATAAAACTATAATTTTGCCACTTTATAAAACCCTGGTTAGACCACATCTGGAGTATTCCATCCAGTTCTGGTCACCGGTCCTCAGGAGGGATGTGCTGGAGCTGGAGAGAGTCCAAAGAAGGGCAGCGAAACTAATAAGGGGACTGGAGGACCTCAGTTACGGGGAATGGTTGCAAACATTAAAATGTATTCTTGCTGGAGATGCGACACTTGAGGGGGGGCATGATAGCGTTCTACAAATACCTCAAGGGGGGTCCCAGTATAGGAAAAAAACTATTCGGTCCCAGGGATTGTATGAGGACTCGGGGGCCAAACAATGAGACTGGAGGAGAAGCGGTTTAACCTTAAACTGTGCAGGGGATTTTTCACTCAGTCAGTGAGGATGTGGAACTCTCTCCCACAATTGGTGGTGGACACGAGGAGTATGGATATTTTTAAAAGACACTTGGATGTATATCTTAAACACAACATACAGGGATATGGGAAATAATTATAGACACTAGACATTATATATACACGTACCCCTACACAGGTTGAACTCAATGGACTATTGTCTTTTTTCAACCTTACCTACTATGTAACTAAGTATAAGCACCAATGCAATGCGCATGAGCACCAGCATAAGTCCACACTGGTTTCCTGAGAATCCAGCCCACCTTAGGCTACATCAGTGGTTCTCAACTCCGGTCCTCGGGCCCCCCCAACAGGCCAGATTTTAAGTATTACCTTGGGGAGATGCAGACTAGAATACTGCAATCACTGAGCAGCAAATGATATCACCTGTGATGTATTTCAGTTATCCTGCAAACCTGGCCTGTTGGGGGGGCCCGAGGACCGGAGTTGAGAACCACTGGGCTACATGTACCCCAGCCTACCCTGAATGTGGCCATGGGGAAACACAAAACGCTGCAAGAAATCAGCAGGCAGCGCAAGACCAAGGAGCAGGCCAAGGTCGGTAACAACTGGGCAAAGCTGTATAGACCAGTTCAGTGAACGGGCCAAGTTCAGAATAACCACATGATCAAGGCAGAGGTGAAGCCCAGGAGAAGTGTGGTCATGCTCAGGTAGGCACACACACACAGACGAGGTCTCAGGACCAAGCTGAAGACAATTCAGCAGCTTCTCCCAGTGACCCATTCATTTAAAGAGGCTACTGGATGCCAAGCGTGCATGGCAATTACTACGTGCACGTGGGCGCACCGGGTCATAATAGCTCATCTGGTGTTGCCCTTTCGCCCAGTAGTATGAGCACCAAATGAGCAGGGAAGGCAAGTCCAAGAAGCAGGCCAACAACTGGGCAAAGCAGTAGAGACAAGTCCAGTGAACGGGCCGAGTTCACAGTAACCAGATGAGCTAGGTAGAGGCAAGGAGCAGAGGAGAAGCCAGGTCATACCCATGTAGGCAAATACAAGAGATCAGGTCTCAAGACGCACAGAAGAAGCTGAAGACCATTCAGCAACTTCTCCCAGTGATGCATCCATTAAAAGAGGCTTCTGGGCGCCAAGTGTGCACGCCAATTAATACGTGCGTGCGCCGGGTCATAATAGCACGTCTGGTGTTGCTCTTTCATCCAGAAGTATGAGCAGCAATGGGCATGAGCATGAGCATAAGTCTGCACTGGTTTCCTGAGAATCCAGCTCACGTTAGGCTACATGTACGCTAGCCTACCCTGAGCGCGGCAGTGGGGAAATGCAAAACGCTACAAGAATCAGCAGGCAAAGCAAGTCCAAGAAGCAGGCCAAGGTTGGTAACAACTGGGCAAAGCTGTAGAGACCAGTGAAGGGGCTGAGTTCACAGTAACCGGATGAGCAAGGTAGAGGCAAGGAGCAGAGGCGAAGTCCAGGGAGAAGACGGGTCACACCCAGGTAGACAAATACAAGGGATCAGGTCTCAAGCACAGAAGAAGCTGAAGACCATTCTTCAGAAGACCACAGCAATGGGAAACTCAAAACCCTGCAAAAATTGGCAGGTGGAGCAAGTCCAAGAAGAAGGCCAACTCGTTTTTTTTCCCCGCGTTTTGCGTTTTCCCTCGGCTGGCTGTCAAAACTTTCCTATCCTGAATGGGATTCTCCCACGTTCTGGAGAGGGATATTTAGGCTTCACGTACACTGGCAGCTCCTAAACTTCTGTTAAGGCGCTCTTGGCATTTTTTTTGCCAAGGCTCCTAAACTCAGCTCCATAAAAGCCTATGTGCCCATTTACACGGAGGCTTTTAGCAGAGTTTCGGAGCTGCTGCAATTAGGTGAGCTTCACCCTCCCTCTCCTGAATGAGGAAGAATCGCGTTCAGGATAGGAACGTTTAAACCGTTTTGCGTTTTCCTGCGGCCACAGTAAATGTAGGCCAATGTACACAAAGCCTAACAGAAATGTCAAGGTGTCCCTTTTTGCAATCCTACTTACTGGCTTTTTGCATAATGATTTACTTTACTATGTGTCTTTAAACTGTTATAACCTTCCACCACCATCTCTACGCATTTCATCCTCTGGTAATGTCTTACCCCCCCATCTGCTCTATTAACCCCCATTGCTCTCCCTTCCAACCCATTTCAATGACTCATTCGACCATCCCAAAACCGCTTCCTTTAGCATTTCAATTGTATTTTTCAACTATTTAGGGATTTTGAGTGCATAAAATCCATGGAGTATACACAATGCATAAGTTCCAAGGTAATGTGAACTGGCATCAACATTGTGTCATACATGCAATAAAGATATTTGAATGCAAAAGTGTCTGAGGTTTCTTATTGTACCCCCATAGATAGACATCAAGAATATTCAGTACAGTGGAACCTTGGATTGCTAGTAATGCGTTTAACAAGCGTTGCGCAATACGAGCAGTTTTTTTAAAAACAAAATCCTGACTCGGTTTGCAAGCGCTGTCTCGCAAAAGGAGCAGGATTAAGCCTCTGTGCATGCAATACCGCATGTGGCCAGAGGAGCGGGGGCGTTGGTGAGGCTCGGAAGCATTCGGAAATACCAAAAGTGTAAACAGTTTCCGAGCCTCACCAGTGCCCCCACACCTCTGGCCACATACGGTGTTGCATACACCAGCGCCTCCAGACCTCTGGCCACACAGAGTACTGCAGGGTTTCTCAACCCGTGGTATGCATACCCCTGGGGGTACGTGCACCAAGGACGGGGTACGCCCAGTGCTGTCTCTCCCGAGTACCGCCTCCTGCACACATACAATCCCTGGCGTCTGTGGGGGGCGGGGGTTTCAGGCCGGCGGTAGGTGCCTGGGGTCCTGTCAATGGAATGGAGCCCATCGTGCATCCTGGCCAGGGCTGACTGACCGGGTGGCGCCATGTCCTTCCATCTCCCGGCTCCTCCCCCTCTCCAGCGCGACTTGGATGTCCTGCCTGCCATCTGTGAAGATGCCTGCTGCGGCTCCCTGAACTACAAATGCCAGCATGCCCAGCCATCAGTGCCTCCTATCAGTGCAGCCCATCAGTACCTCTTATCAGTGCAGCCCTTCAGTGCCTCCTATCAGTGCAGCCCATCAGTGCCTCCTATCAGTGCAGCCCATCAGTGCAACCCATCAGTGCCTCCTATCAGTGCAGCCCATCAGTGCCTCCTATCAGTGCAGCCCTTCAGTGCCTCCTATCAGTGCAGCCCATCAGTGCCTCCTATCAGTGCAGCCCTTCAGTCCCTCCTATCAGTGCCTCCTATCAGTACAGCCCATCAGTACCTCCTATCAGTGCAGTCCATCAGTCCCTCCTATCAGTGCCTCCTATCAGTGCCCATCCCTTTCTCGAGACAGGGTACTTAGGAAATCTTTTTAGATCTCTCTTTAGACTTGCGGGGGTACTTCGCCGTAAAAGGTTGAGAAACACTGCAGTACTGCATTGACAAGCAGTGCTGTGGAACGAATCACCTGAGTTCCCATTGTTTCCTATGGGGAAACTTGCTTTGATATACGAGTGATTTGGATTACAAGCATTCTCCTGGAACGGATTATCCTCGTAATCCGAGGTTCCACTGTATATTCCAATGATAAGCATTGGTGGGGTTGATACAATTATGTCTTCCGTTAGATTCATCATTAGTATCAACATTATGCAAAGTAAGAACTAGTAACTCGGTTGGGATGGTGATTAAGATAAAAGGGAAGGTTGGGTGGGGGTAAAAGTGACAGAAAAAAAAACCCTTCTGCTCTCTCCCCACCAAGGTCAGTGGGTGGCGGTGTAGTATTAGTAGCAATGAATGGACAAAACTACAGCAGAAGTAGGGAGCTGGTTCTAAAGAAACACGTTGACCAATAAAGATGAGCCGAAGTTTCGGAATTTCGGAAATAAGAAAGAAAATTTGAAATAAAAATAAAAAACTATTAAACTATAAGTATTGGAATTTCCTTGAAAATATGGCTGTTAAGGAACTTAAATATGAAATTTTATCACTAACAGCCACATTTTCAAGGAAATTCCAATACCTATAATTTAAGAGTTATTTATTAGTTCGTAATTATTTCAGTCTATTATTTCTTTGTTATTTTCGGATTTCCGAATTTTCGGCTGTTCCGATTGCCGAATTTACAAAATTGCAGAATTAACGCGAATTTACGCAATTACTGCGAATTTCCGAATTACCGCAATTGCTGAATTACCACGATTCGGAAAAACGAGAATTCTGAAAAATGCGGAAATTCAAAATTCGGAATTCATCCGAATTTTCCAAAATTCGGTAAAAGCGAAACAAATTGCACAAGCCTAATTATGTGAGTGGTTGGAAGAGGGGCTACTTTCTCGTATATGGAATATAGTATTGCCGGATCCACTGGGGTGGGGCAGATATACATTCACTAACGCCCACAGAACCAAGTGGATCTCTAGCAGTAATATAATGAAGCTCCCACCCGGGTCAAGGATAACCTTGTGAACTGCGGCTCTGCCGCACAGACCCCTCACCGCTCACCCTAATAATGTATTAACATTAGAACATCTTAAAGGTATGGGGAGTCCGTCGCACTATATGCCCATAGAGTGCTTAGCCCACTACTACTTCACAGACCCCCAACTCAGCGGGTCCTACACTACCATAGAATGGGAGATCCTGCCTCTTAACTATGGGAGCCATACACTCCTCCTAATGGGAGGACTAGAGAACTCTTCCTGTGTCTCAGATGGGCACTGATTAGAGGTAATTATGGATAGGTGGGGTGCTCCAGCCCAAGGGATCTGGTCAGGATCATACAATACTTGGGGGGCACACCCTAATAATGTATCACATTATTAGTAGTGGGCTAAGCACTCTATGACCATATAGTACGAAGGACTCCCCATACCTTTGTTTAACCACTTCACCCCCGGAAAGATTTCCCATGTTAGGACCACAGCACTTTTTGCGATTCGGCGCTGCGTCGCTTTAACTGACAATTGCGCGGTCGTGCGACGTTGTACCCAAACAAAATTTGCATCCTTTTTTTCCCCCCACAAATACAGCTTTCTT
Source organism: Glandirana rugosa (assembly GCA_018402905.1). NCBI lineage: Eukaryota > Metazoa > Chordata > Amphibia > Anura > Ranidae > Glandirana > Glandirana rugosa. Next base: position 102,246 of record BLSH010424590.1, on the reverse strand, counting down.
TTGGTGGTATTTGATCCCCTCTGCGTCATTTCTGATCGCCGCTATAAACAAAAAAAGAGCGACCATTTTGCAGAAAAAACAATTTTTCTTACTTTTTGCTAAAATACAAATCCAAAAAAAAATATTTAAAAAAAACATTTTTTTCATCCGTTTTGGACGATTTATATTCTTCCTCATATTTTTGGTAAAAAAAAAATCGCAATCGGCGTTTATTGATTGGTTTGCGCAAAAGTTGCCGCGTTTACGAATGATGAGAATTCATTTCTGGGGTTTTTATTTTTTACTAGTAATGGCGGCGATCTGCGATTTTGACACTTTTTTGGGACCATTGGCATTTATACAGCGATCAGTGCTATGAAAATGCACTGATTACTGTGTAAATGTCACTGGCGGTGAAGGGGTTAACCTGGAGGGGGCGCTCTAAGGGTTAACTGTGTTCCCTCAGTGTGTTGTAACTGTATGGGGGCTGGGCTGGAGGGCAGTGATCATGGCTCCCATATACAGGAAGCCTGTGATCACAGCCCTTTCCCCTCTGTCAGAACGGAGATCCGTGTTTACATACGCCCACCTCCGTTCTATTGCTCCGGGGAGGTGATCGCGGGTAGCCGGTGGTGATCGAGTCCGCCCCACCCGCTACCTGGCCCCCCCGGACACAGTGAGCGCGAGAGTGCACCTCCAGTAGTGCATGCACGCTCACAATACTCGTTATTGCGTTTTCGCAATAACGAGCCACTTTGCCGCCGTCACACTGCCGCGGGTGGTCGGCAAGCGGTTAAGATGTTCAGGTACTTCTAAATAACCTTGCAGGACTTAAATGTCATTATTGCATGTGTGCGCTGTAATATGCTGTTATGTTAAACTTCCAGTGACCAGTATGAGAGAGTGGGAGCGATAACACCAAATTTAACTCACCTGCTCCCCATTCACACCTGAGACCTTGTAACACTAACGAGTCACATGACACCGGATCCAGACCCGTTAGGATCGGTCAGAAAGGGGCGCAGTAGCCCTTTCCTATCTGCAAGGGGACCGGCTGAAATATCAGCAGACGCATTAGCTGACCCATTTAGGCTCAGCTGTGCGTCATCTAGAAGAGGAGATATGTAACATAAATGTAAGCACAAGGATAGTTTGCCGTAGCGAGATGTGATGTGATCTGTAGAAGTAGTAGAATTATAGATGTAGTTTAATTCTGTGTTATTAAAAATATAATATTCAATGTCAGTCATGCACACATGCCTTTTCATTAGCATTTGAAAAGAACAGAGCCAGCTCCAGGGATTGAGCTGACACCTAGGTGGCAATAAAAATTTCACCAGCAGGGTAAACATAAATTGTCGCCTTCTTGAAGCTTCAAAAAGAAGCCCTAGGCTTTTTGCCTGCAGGGACCCGCAGGGGGCATCTCTTAGGCCTCAGAAGGTCTACAAGCTTTGATTACTATCAAAAGAATAAATGTTATCTCTCATAAAAGATGAAATATTAGTGGCAGAGAGATGAAAAGAATTCCTTTTGATCGTACACGTGATGGGCTACAAATACGTATCAATCTGTGTTTATAGCGTGTGTAGAATCTTAGCAAATCACGCAAAACCTTTAGATGGCGCTGGATTGCGGCAGGCAGACCGTGATTGGTACTGTTGCGATCGGAGCAATGTGCTGGTTTTGTAAACCCTATCCATGACCCAGCGATCAGCTCCGATCCGGCCCAATTTGATGCTAGTCATTTCAGAACACAAAACATTCTGTGGGTTGAGACGGGAACACCCCCCCAGGGTTGATTGGCCAGGGGATAATGTCCAGCCCACATCCATATTTCAATAAATCAAGGAGCCTGAGATATAGATGGGGTGCTTCCACAAAGTCATTTCTAAACTGGAGAGTCTCCATAAAATTCTCCGACATATTTCTGTCCAGGGATAAGCTAGTCGCCCGTGGGCGTGTGTAATCCATGACACCTAGTTATGGGGGATCAAGGAGTTTAGTTACGGGGATAGAGGACCCTAGTTATGGAGGATCAAGGAGTTTAGTTACGGGGATAGAGGACCCTAGTTATGGGGGATCAAGGAGTTTAGTTACAGGGATAGAGGACCCTAGTTATGGGGGATCAAGGAGTTTAGTTACGGGGATAGAGGACCCTAGTTATGGGGGATCAAGGAGTTTAGTTACGGGGATAGAGGACCCTAGTTATGGGGGATCAAGGAGTTTAGTTATGGGGATAGAGGACCCTAGTTATGGAGGATCTCAGTTAAGCTGATAGAGGACCCTAGTTATGGGGGATGGAGGATCTCAGTTAAGGGGTGTAACCTGGGTGCATCCCCGGTGTCCTGTACACATCCCCCCCCTGCCTCGACGCGGAGGTGTCCGAGGTAATGTGGGACACCCTACAGTGTACCCTAGAGAGAGCATCCGCGTTCTGGTGTTGCTTTCCTGGTCTGTGTTCAACTACGAATTTGAACTCTTGCAATGCCAAAAACCACCTGGTAACGCTGGCATTTGTGTGTTTGTTCTGTCTCATCCAGGTCAATGGGGCATGGTCTGACACCAGGTGAAACTTCCTACCGAGGAGAAAATAGCGTAGTGAGTCCAAGGCCCACTTAATGGCCAGGCACTCCCGCTCCACCACAGCGTAATTTCTCTCGGCGGCTGTCAATTTCCTGCTTAGGAAAACTATGGGGTGTTCCTCCCCATTGACCTCTTGGAACAGAACAGCTCCCAAGCCTTCACTGGAGGCATCTGTTTGAACCACAAATTCCCTCGAAAAGTCGGGAGCGACCAGTACTGGATACTGACACAAGGCTGTTTTAAGCTCCTGGAAGGCCTTCTCAGCCTTGTCATCCCATTTTATCATGACTGACTTTTTCCCCTTTGTCAGGTCTGTGAGAGGTGCAGCAACAGTGGCGAAGTTGGGTACAAACCTGCGGTAGTACCTCACGATGCCCAAGAAGGCTCGCACCTGTTTCTTTGTGACTGGGCGGGGCCAGGCCTGGATCGCCTCAACCTTGTTCACTTGTGGTTTCACCAACCCTCTACCCACAATGTACCCCAAGTAGTTGGTCTCTTCCATAGCAATGGCGCACTTTTCTGGGTTCACAGTGAATCCTTCCTCCTTTAGAGAGTCTAAGACCGCCTGCACTCTGGGGAGATGGGATTCCCAGTCTGTACTAAAGATGACAATGTCATCTAGATACACTGAAGTGTATTTCTGATGTGGGCGTAAAGTTTTATCCATAGCTCTCTGGAAAGTAGCTGGAGTGGAATGCAAACCAAACGGCATTCTTTTGTACTGGAAATGGCCATCTGGGGTAGAAAAGGCTTCCTTAGTTAAAGGTATTTGCCAGTAGCCTTTAGTGAGGTCTAAGGTAGTAATGTACCGGGCTGGTCCCAACCTCTCTATCAGTTCGTCTACTCTGGGCATTGGATATGCGTCGAACTTCGATACCTCATTGAGTTTTCTGAAATCATTACAAAATCGCAGAGTCCCGTTGGGTTTCGGTACCAACACAATCGGGCTCGACCACTCACTCTGTGATTCCTCAATGATATCAAGTTCGAGCATGGTCCAGACTTCCTCCGACACTGCCTTCCTATGTGCCTCAGGGATACGATAGGGTTTCACTCGAACCTTCACATTCCGTTCGGTGACAATGTCATGCTCAATAACCCTGGTAAGACCTGGCAATCCTGAGAACTTCTCTCTATTCCTATGTAAAAACTCCTTTACCTGCTGTGTTTGTGGCTTGGATAGTTTGATCAAGGTCCAACCTCTGGCCCACAGGCACGAATATGGGTGCCATCTCTCATTCAAGGACCGGTCCACCGTCCCCGGTAAACTCCACCATCTTTTCCAACCCCTCCAATTGATATTCTATGTGGTTGGACCTTTCTCCTTCGGGATGGTCTATATGGTACATTTAGAGGACTTCGTAACCTTTCTGGCCCTCGTCCTTCAACGGGACCGACTCTAACCAAGATTCGGGGGCTATCCCCTCTTAAGTTAGGGTCAAAGATGGAGGGATAGGTTCGGTGTTTGTGTCGTCCATTTCCTCAAAAATGTATCCTTATCTCTCTTCAAGAGTCCTAACG
>BLSH010424590.1:75847-86051 GCA_018402905.1 Glandirana rugosa | reverse complement strand
CAAGTCTGAACTTTGACCATCAGAGGTCACATGACCCAGTGCCTAGGCTTGTGGTTGTGTAAAGAGCATGGACCTCCCAGCCCCCATTGGTTGCGGCTCTTCTGACAAGGCTGTGTAAATGTAGAAGGGATCTGGGAGGAGGACCAAAGGCCCTTTGACTGAAGAGGGGAAGAGTCCCAGCTGGTTGGGACCTCCACAGAGAACATCGGCTCACTCCTATCTCCCTGATCCAGATGGGATGTTGATGGAAGTGAAGGAACCCTCTCATATCTATTGATGATGTTTTTATATTTTTCCAGGACCGGCCATGGAGAAACCCTCAAAGGATCGTCTCACTTTATCTCCAGGTTGTAGAATGGAAGATGAGGACATCACAGGAGATTGTGGAGGAGAAAAGACAATGAGCTCAGCTATGGATGGTGGACTTCACAGTGTGGGGAGACCACGGAGTCCCTCCGACTCTGAGCAACCGCCTACTGTGGGGGATGGAGCCGGGATTCAGGGGGAGAAGCCATTTCCCTGTCCTGAATGTGGGGGAAGTTTTAGCTCTGGTTTAGGTCTTACCGTGCACCAGAGATCTCACAAGAAGGAGGAGCTTCATTCCTGCCCTGAGTGCGGAGAATCTTTTTCACGGAAGTATCTCCTCACCGTACATCAGCGATCGCACACGGGTGAGACGCTTCATTCCTGCCCTGAGTGCGGGAAATGTTTTCTTTATGAATCAGAACTGGTCACACATGAGAAATCTCACACAGGGGAGAAGCCGTATTCCTGTGCCGAGTGCGGGAAACGTTTTGCACGGAAGTCCAGTCTTTCTGCACATCAGGCATCACGCACCGGCGAGGAGCTTCATTCCTGTCCTGAGTGCGGGAAACGTTTTTCAAAGCAGTGCAACCTTTCTGTACATCAGAGATCTCACTCGGCTCAGAATAAATATTCCTGTGCCGTCTGCGGAGAAAGATTTTTCTATAAATCGGAACAGGTCAGACATCAAAGATCCCACAGGGGGGAGAAGCCGTTTTCCTGTCCCGAGTGCGGGAAATGTTTCTCAGAGAAATGCAAGCTTTCTGCACATCAGAGATTGCACACGGGTGAGAAGTCTCATTTTTGTCCTGAGTGCGGGAAATGTTTTCTTTATGAATCGGAACTGGTCGTGCATCAGAGATCTCATTTAGGGGAGAAGCCGTTTTCCTGTTCTGAGTGCGGGAAATGTTTTTCTAAGAAAAGCAATTTTTCGGCACATCAGAGATTGCACACGGGTGAGAAGCTTCATTCCTGTTCTGAGTGCGGGAAATCTTTCCCCTATGAATCAGATCTGGTCACACATCAGAGGTCTCACACGGGTGAGAAGCCGTATTCCTGCCTTGAGTGCGGGAAATGTTTTACACAGAAGTCTACTCTTAACAAACACCAAATAACGCACGCAACCCTCGAGAAGGTTCATTCCTGTACTGAGTGCGGGAAAAGTTTTTTTTATAAGTCAGAACTGGTCACACATCAGAGATCCCACATGGGAGAAAAGCCGCATTCCTGTTCTGAGTGCGGGAAATGTTTCTCGTGGAAGTACAGTCTTCATGAGCATCAGCGATGCCACACTGGAGAGAAGCCATTTAATTGTTCGGAGTGCGGAAAATGTTTTTCAAAGAAAAGCAATTTTTCTAAACATCAGAGATTGCACCGGGGTGAGAGGCCTCATTGCTGTGCTGAGTGTGGGAAATGTTTTCCTTCAAAATCAGAACTGATCAGACATCAGAGATCTCACACGGGTGAAAGGCCGTTTTCCTGTCCTGAGTGCGGGAAATGCTTTACACAGAAGTGTTATCTTATCAAACATCAGAAAACCCACACAACCCTCGAGGTTTATTAGTGTCCTGAGTGCGGGAAATGTCTTTTATATGGATAATATTTTGCCATACATCAGAGTGCGGGAAATGTTTTCCTTCTAAATCAGAACTGATCAGACATCAGAGATTTCACGCGAGTGAGAAGACAACCCAGTCAAGTTCCTCCACCCCAAACTCGCTCATCCGTGTCTTTATGGACCTTGCTTTGTACAGTGGTGCTCAGTCATGTTGGAACAGGAAGGGGCCATCCCCAAACTCTTCCCACAAAGTTGGGAGCGAGAAATTGTCCAAAATGTCTTGGTATGCTGACGCCTTAAGAGTTCCCTTCACTGGAACTAAGGGGCCAAGCCCAACCCCTGAAAAACAACCCCACACCATAATCCCCCCTCCACCAGTGCACAAAGCAAGGTCCATAAAGACATGGATGAGTGAGTTTGGGGTGAAGGAACTTGACTGGCCTGCACAGAGTCCTGACCTCAACCCGATAGAACACCTTTGGGATGAATTAGAGAGGAGACATGCGAGCCAGGCCTTCTCGTCCAACATCACTGCCTGACCTCACAAATGCTCTTCTGGAAGAACGGTCAAACATTCCCATAGACACTCCTAAACCTTGTGGGCAGCCTTCCCAGAAGAGGTGAAGCTGTTATAGCTGCAAAGGGTGGGTTAACTCAGTATTGAACCCTACGGACTAAGACTGGGATGTCATTAAAGTTCATGTGCGCATAAAGGCAGGTGTCCCAATACTTTTGACAATATAGTGTATGTGTGTATAGATACAGTATCTCACAAAAGTAAGTACACCCCTCACATTTCTTCTATCTTTTCATGTGACAACACTGAAGAAATGACACTTTGCTACAATGTAAAGTAGTGAGTGTACAGCTTGTATAACAGTGTAAATTTGCCGTCCCCTCAAAATAACTCAACACACAGCCATTAATGTCTAAGCCGCTGGCAACAAAAGTGAGTACACCCCTAAGTGAAAATTTCCAAATTGGGCCCAAAGTGTCAATATTTTGTGTGGCCACCATTATTTTCCAGCGCTGTCTTGGGCATGGAGTTCACCAGAGCTTCACAGGTTGCCACTGGAGTCCTCTTCCCCTCCTCCATGACGACATCACAGAGCTGGTGGATGCTAGAGACCTTGCGCTCCTCCATGACGACATCACAGAGCTGGTGGATGTTAGAGACCTTGCGCTCCCCCATGACGACATCACAGAGCTGGTGGATGTTAGAGACCTTGCGCTCCTCCATGACGACAACACGGAGCTGGTGGATGCTAGAGACCTTGCGCTCCTCCATGACGACATCACAGAGCTGGTGGATGTAAGAGACCTTGCGCTCCTCCATGATGACATCACGGAGCTGGTGAATGTTAAGAGACATTGCGCTCCTCCATGACGAAATCACGGAGCTGGTGGATGTAAGATACCTTGCGCTCCTCCATGACGACATCACAGAGCTGGTGGATGTTAGAGACCTTGCGCTCCTCCATGACGACATCACAGAGCTGGTGGATGTTAGAGACCTTGCACTCCTCCATGACGACATCACGGAGCTGGTGGATGTTAGAGACCTTGCACTCCTCCATGACGACATCACAGAGCTGGTGGATGTTAGAGACCTTGCACTCCTCCATGACGACATCACAGAGCTGGTGGATGTTAGAGACCTTGCGCTCCTCCATGACGACATCACAGAGCTGGTGGATGTTAGATACCTTGCGCTCCTCCATGACGACATACTCCGTTCTCTCACTGCGGGGGGGGGGGCATCGCGGGTAGCCGGCGGAGATCGAGTCCTCCCTACCCGCTCCCAGTCCCTCCCACCTTTCCGTAACACAGTGAGCGCGCGTGCGCTCACGATGCCCGTCAGGCGATAACGCACCGCTTTGCCGCCGTCAAGCCACGGCGGGCGGCCGGCCAAGGGGTTATACAAGCTGTACTCTCCCTACTTTACATTGTAGCAAAGTGTCATTTCTTCAGTGTTGTCACATGAAAAGATAGAATAAAAGATTTACACAAAGGTGAGGGGTGTACTTACTTTTGTCAGATGCTGTGTGTAGTATTGAAAGTCACATATCCTTTGCAGAGTTGATAATAAAAGGTTTTTTTTTGGATTTCATACCATTGGATGGTTTTTGTTTGCAGGTGTTCATTGTTTATTTATTTCAGGTACTTATATAGTGCCTTCAATTTACGCAGCACTTTACATATACATTGTACATTCACATCAGTCCCTGCCCCCAAGGAGCTTACAATCTAAGGTCCCTAACTCACATTCTAGGGCCAATTTAGACAGGAGCCAATTAACCTACCAGCATGTCTTTGGAGTGTGGGAGGAAACCGGAGCACCCGGAGGAAACCCACGCAAGCACAGGGAGGACATGCAAACTCCAGGCAGGTAGTGTCGTGGTTGTGATTTGAACCAGCGACCCCTTTGCTGCCAGGCGAAAGTGCCATCCACTACACCAATGTGCCACCCTGGTTTATGGTTTTTGGTCGTTGGACGGATGCCGAGGCTCTTTTGCGTTGTCATTGTCTAACGTATTTCCTGAATATGAAAAAACCTCACCCACCTACGTGCGGGTAAACGATGCAAACAAGCATTGGCATTTAGTACGATGGCATTCAACCAGGAACTTTTAAGTGGCATTGTAAAATTGCATGCCATAAACCTCTAGTCAGAGGGGCAACTAGAACCTTCGGGGCTCCGGGGCAAGAAATTATGAAGGGACCCCCTGGCCAGGGCCCTTCCCGCTGATCCTGGGGCCCTTTACCCCCCTTTATTACGGTACCGCAGCAGGGCCCCCTTTCTGCCATCTTCAGGCCTCCCCCCATGGGCTCGGTCCCAACTGCAATCCTGATAGTTCCCTCACTGCTGTCGGTCGTTTTTAATTTTTATTTATTTTACAATTTTTTTATAATTCTTTTTTCAGTTTTTTTTAGGAGCTCCGTTGGGGGGGCTTTGATGAGATATCGGGGGGTCTAAACAAACCTCAGCCCTCGATCTCCATCTTTGTAGCCTCAGCTGCACAGAATGAATGGACAGGAATAGCTGTGCACCGAGCCTCCCATTCATTCAGAAAGGGAAGTATAGTAAAAAACAGTTTGCTATGCTTCAGTTATGAATGAACCAATTGGTACCAATCACTGACTCTGTCCATTCAGAAAAGGAAGGAGGCGGTAAATGACAAATTTACCGACCCGTTCCCATCTCTCCATCATGACTCATCTTTTACAGCAGGAAGTGGGGAAGACAGCAGCTCTGTGGGGGGGGGGGGGGGGCACAGGGACCCTGGGAACAGCAGAAGACAAGTTAACAGGATAGGAGGGGCGGCGGGGGCAGCGTATAGAGCAGGGATATGCAATTAGCATCCATTTTCCTCCTAATGGAGGAGATTAGTTCCTCTAGATCAGGGATATGCAATTAGCGGACCTCCAGATGTTGCAAAACTACAAGTCCCATTATGCCTCTGGGTGTCATGCTTGTGGCTGTCAGAGTCTTGCTATGCCTCATGGGACTTGTAGTTCTGCAACAGCTGGAGGTCCGCTTATTGCATTTCCCTGATCTAGAGGAACCAATCTCCTGCATTAGGAGGAAAATGGAGGAGAATCGTTCCTCTAAATGCCGCCCCGCCATCCCTTCAATCCAGGTTTACAAGGGAGCCACACGGGCCCCCTGGAGCATGGGGCCCGGTTGCAATTGCTACCCGCCCCTGCCTCTAGTAGTGCTTAAGAGGCCTTAACGCATTTCGTATTTGGCTGCCATGAAGCCATTAGGAGCAATACATAGCTCTACTTGACCTGAAGCTGACTTTATCTTACATCCCAAATCCATAAATCCTGCTATGATACAATTACAGTCATAACGAGCTTCCTCCTGAATAGGAAAACAAGAAAGAGTAAGAGAAAAAGTGTATAAGAACCTAATGGTCAGTCAGAAATCCAACGCCCGTTAGATTACATGGTGCAGAATGCCAATGGGGCACATTACATCTCCTAAGGAGAACTGGCATGAGGTCAGTTTGTTGGCGGCACAGGGGGACCGCATGCCGCCCAACTAAGTTTGATGTTTTCTCACTTATTGTATCAATTAGCAGCCTCCTGAAGCCAATGGATGAACCACTTTACCAGTAGACAGTAGAAGGAATAAGTCCTGTCCCGGCCTTGGCATAAGACAAGAGACAACAATGCAGACCACTTATTATCCTCCATTTGTCCTTTTACGCATGAAGCTTTACTTAATCTTAGCCCCAAGGCATGGAGGGAAGCCATCAAACAACTTTGCAAGGCCTTGCGTACTCGTGAATCGGGCCCAGTCCCTGAAAGCTCCATTCCACAGCGAGCTCTAAGATAGGGACCCAGCTGCTGGGAAGGTCGGATCAAATGGTCATCAACTCAACCCTCGGACAGGGCTTCATTACCGGCCACCACCGCTCCCTCTCCCGAACCCCCTCCGACAGGACCTTCGTTACCGGCCATCACTGCTCCCTCTTCCGAACCCCCTCCGACAGGGCCTTCATTACCGGCCACCACGGCTCCCTCTCCCGAACCCCCTCCGACAGGGCCTTCATTACCGGCCACCACCGCTCCCTCTCCCGAACCCCCTCCGACAGGACCTTCGTTACCGGCCATCACTGCTCCCTCTTCCGAACCCCCTCCGACAGGGCCTTCATTACCGGCCACCACGGCTCCCTCTCCCGAACCCCCTCCGACAGGACCTTCGTTACCGGCCACCACCACTCCCTCTCCCGAACTCCTTCTGACAGGTCCTTCGTTAGCGGCCACCACCGCTCCCTCTCCCAAACCCCCTCCAACAGGACCTTCATTACCGGCCACCACCGCTTCCTCTCCCGAACCCCCTCCGTCAAGACCTTCGTTACCGGCCACCACTGCTCCCTCTCCCATACCCCCTCCGACAGGACCTTCATTACTGTCCACCACTGCTTCCTCTCCCAAACCCCCTCCGACAGGACCTTCATTACTGTCCACCACCGCTCCCTCTCCCGAACTGGCTGTGCTTCTTTCTTGTTGCAGATAACACTCGCAGAGTGGGCTGCAGATGTGGACTTGACATAGGAGCCATTTTAAGGGACAGCAATGCAGAAAACGAATTATCCTCCATTAGTCCTTTTACGCTTTACCTTACTTAGCCATTAGACATGGAGGGAAGCCATCAAACAATTTGCAAGGCCTTGCATACTCCTGAATCAGGCCCAGTCCCTGAAAGCTCCATTCCACAGTGTGCACTAGATAGCGACCCAGCTGCTGGGAAGGCCGGATTGTATGGTCATCAACTCACCCTTCCAATAGGGCCATCGTTACCGGCCACCACCACTCCCTCTCTTGAACTGGCTGTGCTTCCTTCTTGCAAACAACACTTGTTCTCTTGCGTTTACCTCCCAGGAAGAGGGAGGGAACCAAAAGACAGAGTGGGCTGCAGGTCTGGACTTGACATAAAAGTAATTTTCAGGGACAACAATGCAGAACACTGATTGTCCTCCATCAGTCTTTTTCACATTACACTTTACTTAACCGGTTCCGGACCGGCTCGCGTACATTTACTGCCGCAGATTGGCACGGTGCCGCGAATCGCCGTCTATAAACGGCGGCTCGCACGTGCCCGCCGCACTCTCCAGCAGTATGGCTGTGGGCCGGCCGGACTCGATGTCTACCGGCTACCTGCCATTGCCTGTCACAGAAGAAAAACGGGGGAACCACCGATGTAAGTGTCCCTGTCACTGGGATCAGTTAGATCTCTTGTGCCCCTGGCAGCCCAGCCCCTCACAGTTAGAACACGCCTAGGGAACACAGTTATAGCGGTTTTCTACCGGAGGGGGAACCTGTAAGGCAAAGGCATAATGAGCTAGTATGCACCGCATACTAGCCCATTAAGGAATACTTACCTTAGAATGAAGATCCGACCCGGTGGCCCGGTCCCCACAGAGGGAGCTAACATCTTGCCTTCGCGGCTGTGAGTGGCCGGAGCCGCGAGAGCTCTTTTTCTGGCGGACTTTCCGGCAAGGTCCAGCGCTATGCACTGGGCCTTAGCTGGGACATCACAGCGCATGCGTCGGGACATCAACGTCTGCTTGCAGGGGGAATATCTTCTAAACCGTACAGGCTTAGGAGATATTCCATTTACCTACAGGTGAGCCTTATTATAGGCCAACCTGTAGGTAAAAATGCCTTTTGGGGGTATACAACCGCTTTAACCCCTAGATCGCCCCCTGCAGGTTAACCCCCTTCACTGCCAATGACATTTATACAGTGATCAGTGGATATTTAAATTTCTGATCGCTGTATAAATGTCAGTGGTCCCAAAAAAGTGTAAAAAATGTCCGACATGTCCGCCGCAATATCGCAGTCCCGATAAAAATCACTGGGCCGAATCGCAAAAAGTGCTCTGGTCCTAAAGGGGGAAATCCTTCCGGGGCTGAAGTGGTTAATGATGAATGCTGTAAAGGGGAAACCTGGAAGATAACTGACCCCAGTGATGATCACTCCTAGCATACTGGTGCTTCTATTGCTCTCCCATATTAGAGACCTCCCACCATCACAGGGGTAATATAAAGAGGAGAGGGCCCTTTATATCTTTTTCATACTGCCTATTTTACTACTAATGAGGGCATCAGGAACCCTTCTAGATCTTAGTTTAAAAAAAAAACAAGGAAGAGGAGGGATAAAACCCCATAATTGGTTGGCATAGTAGGGTTGCCACCTTTTCTTCAAGCCAAAACCCAAACAATTTAGCGGCATGGGAAACCTTTGGGTGCCCCAAGGAGAGGAGTAATGCGGTGGGCATCGAAAATTGGGTGCGGCCAAATTGCTCTTGCTGACGTCATCGCCCCCCCCCCAGTGATGTTGAACCCACCCCCAGACAGCTGCCCACAGCTCCTTGGCGGCAACAGGTTTGTGTGTGACTGTCTTGGTTACTTGGGGAGCCACAGCCCGGTCTGAATAATCTGTCCGGGTTTCAGTCTACTTGAAACCCGGACACATGATTCGAAGCCTGGATAGTCCAGGTGGCAACCCTATGGTGTACATAGCTCCGTAAAATGAATCCCTGGTATCAGTAGATACATAACATAGACTAGGCAGTAATATATTTCTATCGCCCTTGGTGGGAGTGGAGATGACCCCATCTATAAGGATATACAGTACATACACAGCACAAGGGCGACGTTCCTTGGGGCTGCAATTCCTCTGAACTCCACAAGGTGGCGATCTCCCTTTTACTCAGACAGGAAGTCTCTATGGAAGACAGGAAGTGATGTAAGAGTATAAATAGGAAGTTCCGGGTGAATGGTGAGTCGGGTGGAAGTAGAGAGAAGACATCGCTGAAACTGGCAGTAGGTAATAAGATCTTATTTTCTATTTACACTCTTCTGCGATTTTTTTTCTATTGGTTGGGGTGGGTGAAATATATCTACAACCCAAACTTTTTGGATGGAATGCAGAAGAATTAGAACCCCTCTGTCAGGTTCTTATTACTGTCTAGACTGATCAGCCATAACTTAAAGACCACCCACCCACCCACCCAATATTTAGTAGGTCCTCCTTTTGCCACTAAAACAGCCCTGACCTGTTGAGGCATGGATTCCACGAGACCTCTGAAGGTACGATGTGGTATTGGCACCAAGCCATCAGTAGCAGATCCTTTAAGTCCTGTAAGTTGGGAGGTGGGGCCTCCATGAATCGGACTTGTTTTTCTAGCACATCCCACCGATGCTTGATTGGATTGAGATCTGGAGAATTTAGAGGCCAAGTCAACACCTCAAACTTGTTGTGTTTCTCAAACCATTCTTGAATTCATCACACCAGGCCACCTTCTTCCATTGCTCCGTGGTTCAATTCTGAGCTCATGAGCCCATTGTAGGCACGTTTGGCTCTGGACACGGGTCAGCATAAGCACCCTGACTGGTCTGGGGCCACAAAGCCTCATACACAACAAACTGCGATGCTCTGTGTGTTCTGACACCTTTCTATTAGAACCAGCAGTACCTTTTCCAGCAATGTGAGCACCAGTAGCTCTTCTATTGGATCAGAGTACATGGGCCAGCCTTCACTCCCCACCATCAATGAGCCTTCACTCCCCACCATCAATGAGCCTTCGCTCCCCACCATCAATGAGCCTTCCCTCCTCACCTCCATCAATGAGCCTTCCCTCCTCACCTCCATCAATGAGCCTTCCCTCCCCCACCTCGATCAATGAGCCTTCCCTCCCCACCTCCACCAATGAGCCTTCACAGTCTTGTGTGTCTCGTAGCGTCAAACAACACATACTCCGAAACACCGGGGTCTGGTCAGTCCCACGAATACGACTGGGCACAGGTCTCGGTTTGCACGGATGTT
>BLSH010424590.1:53003-70226 GCA_018402905.1 Glandirana rugosa | reverse complement strand
AGGGTCTTAGGAGGAGTGGAGAGGCCAGTCCAGACACAAAATAATTGGACAGGTCTAGACGCGATATCCGTTTTCTGCAGATGTCGCGCCTAGACTTTTAGGCCCACCTGCATAAAACACAGACCTGACCGGAGAGGTGAGGAGGATTCTGGGAGTCTAACATGATATTCCTATTGGTTCTCCAATACAGAGATTTCCTCTTGTGAAGTCAGGAGATCACATGACCATCACAGTGCCTCCATGTGACTCCCTAAATCCTGAGAGACACAACATGCAGAAGATTCTAGAAGTCACCAAGAAGATGATGGAGCTGCTGACAGGAGAGGTGAGCGGTGCTGGGAATTCTGGGACATTATCCAGTAACAGACAAGGGATGTGTCTGGATGGTGACTGTATCATTGTGTGTGTCAGGTTCCTATAAGGTGTCAGGATGTCACTGTCTATTTCTCCATGGAAGAGTGGGAGTATTTAGAAGGACACAAGGATCTCTACAAGGACGTCATGATGGAGAATCAGCCGCCCCTCACATCACCGGGTAAGAGGAGACTTTATTGTAAAGGAGAGAGCAGTACAGAGGGTCCACCTAGACCCCCCATCATCTGATAAACACATGTTGGCGGTATTGGGTTGTGTGTCGCTCTTAGACACAATGGTAACTGTGTATTTGTGTGGCAAAGGTGAGAAAAATCTCAGAACTGGATGGACGAAATACAAATCCTGTGACACTTTAAACTCCTCCTCCATGGGTCGGACGAAACGCGTCGGAGGGGGTGTAGGCTGAGACTGAGGCTGCTGTCATCTCTTTGATGTACGGGATTCCTCAGTGTTCCACTTTTGGGACTCCTATTTTTCGAGTTTAACCACTTCAAGACCGCCTGCAGATAGCTACCATAACCCCGGTATCTATTTTTTCTGCAGGCGATTCCACGTCTGATAAAAGTGGTCTTAGCGGTGGATTCGCTGCACGATCACTTTTATCAGCGGCGGGAGAGGTGCCCCCCGCCGCTTTCCGGTTATCTCCACCGCTTACTGGACCCGAGATGATTGGCTCCTCTCCCCCCAGTGTCCATTCACCCGGCTCCATAACGTGGCTGGGCGGAAGCGACGCCACGAGTCACTTCCACCCAATGCTCTTAAAGGGCCTATTTTTTTTTTTTTTTGCAATGCCACTTTTTTCAAATTTTTTTTTTTTTTGCATCTAAGTGTAAATATGAGATGTGTGGGAGAGGGGAGGTCTTTTTGACCCCCGGATCTCATATTTAGGAGGTCCTGTCATGCTGTTTTCTATTACAAGGAAAGTTTACATTTCTTGTAATAGGAATAAAAGTAATCAAATTTTTTTTTTAAAAAAAAAAGACCAGTGTAAAAATAAAAAGTAAAATAAATAATTAAAAAAAGAAAGAAAAATCTAAAGCGCCCCCTCCCCGCCGAGCTCGCGCGCAGAAGCGAACGCATACGTAAGTCCCGCCCACATATGAAAAGGGTGTGCAAACCACACATGTGAGGTATCGCCGCGATCGTTCGAGCGAGAGCAATAATTCTAGTGCTAGACCTCCTCTGTAACTCAAAACTGCTAACCTGTAGAATTTTTTAAACGTCGCCAATGGAGATTTTTATAAGTTGCAAAGTTTGTCGCCATTCCGCGAGCGGACGCAATTTTGAAGCATGACATGTTGGGTATCATTTTACTCGGCGTAACATTATCTTTCACAACATGGAAAAAAATTTACTGTTTTCTTATTTTTTAACTAAAAAAAACTGAATTTATTACAAAAAAGCACGCTTGTAAGACCGCTGCGCAAATACGGTGTGACATAATTTTTTTTCAATGACCGCCATTTTATTCTCTAGGGTGTTAGGAAAAAAAACAATATAATGTTTGGGGGTTCTAAGTAATTTTATAGCAAAAAAAACTGTTTTTAACTGGTAAGCACAAAATTCAAGAAACAGGCTCGGTATTGAAGTGGTTAAAGTTTGTCGCCATTCCGCGAGCGGATGCAAATTTTGAAGCGTGACACGTTGGGTATCTATTTACTCGCCCTAACATTTATCTTTCACAATATGGAAAAAAATTGGCCTAACTTTACTGTTGTCTTATTTTGTTTGACTCCAAAAAACTGCATTTTTTTTAAAAAAAATTGCGCTTGTAAGACCGCTGCGCAAATAAGGCGCGACGTGAAGTTTTGCAACGGCCGCCATTTTATTCTCTATAATGTTTGGGGGTTCTAAGTAATTTTATAGCATAAAAAAAAAACCTGATTTTAACTCGTAACCACCGAACTCCAAAGAGAGGCTCGGTCTTAAAGCGGTTAAACTCCTCCCTTCTCTTGATGGAAGTGAAGGAACCCTCTCATATCTATTGATGATGTTTTTATATTTTTCCAGGACCGGCCATGGAGAAACCCTCAAAGGATCGTCTCACTTTATCTCCAGGTTGTAGAATGGAAGATGAGGACATCACAGGAGATTGTGGAGGAGAAAAGACAATGAGCTCAGCTATGGATGGTGGACTTCACAGTGTGGGGAGACCACGGAGTCCCTCCGACTCTGAGCAACCGCCTACTGTGAGGGTTGGTGCCGGGATTCATGGGGAGGAGACCTATCCCTGTCCTGAATGTGGGGAAAGTTTTAGCTCTGAATTCAGTCTTACTGAACACCAGAGATCTCACACGGGGGAGGAGCTTCATTCCCGTTCCCAGGGCGGGAAACGTTTTTCACGGAAGTCCAATCTTTCTGTACATCAGAGATCTCACGCGGCTCAGAATAAATATTCCTGTGCCGTCTGCGGAGCAAGATTTTTCTATAAATCGGAACAGGTCAGACATCGAAGATCCCACACGGGGGAGAAGCCGTTTTCCTGTCCCGAGTGCGGGAAATGCTTCTCGGAGAAGTGCAGACTTTCTGCGCATCAGAGATTGCACACGGGTGAGAAGCTTCATTCCTGTCCTGAGTGCGGGAAATGTTTCCTTTATAAATCAGAGCTGGTTGAACATCAGAGATCTCACATGGGGGAGAAGCCGTTTTCCTGTTCTGAGTGCGGGAAATGTTTTTCCAAGAAAAGCAATTTGTCTGCACATCAGCGATCGCACGCGGGTGAAAAACCTCATTCCTGTTCTGAGTGTGGGAAATCTTTTTTTCGTAAATCAGAACTGGTCATACATCAAAGGTCTCACACGGGTGAGAAGCCGTATTCCTGTCCTGTGTGCGGGAAATGTTTTACACAGAAGTCTTATCTCATTAGACATCAGATAATCCACACAACCCTTGAGAAGCTGCATTCCTGTGCTGAGTGCGGGAAATGTTTTATTTATAAATCGGAAATGATTACACATCAGAGATCTCACACCGGGGAGAAGCCGTATTCCTGTTCTGAGTGCGGGAAATGTTTTTCATGGCAGTACAGTCTTTATGAACATCAGCGAAGCCACACTGGGGAAAAGCCATTTTCCTGTTCTGAGTGCGGGAAATGTTTTATAAACAAAACCAATCTCAATGTGCATCTGAAACACCACATGGACGAAAAGCCGTATTCCTGCTCTGAGTGCGGGAAAAGTTTTGTATGCAAAACAAATCTCACTACACATCAACGGTCCCATACAGGGGAAAAGCCATATTCCTGTCCTGAGTGTGGGAAATGTTTTTCACGGAAACACAAACTTTATGAACATCAGAGATGCCACACGGAGGAGAGACCGTATTCCTGCTCTGAGTGCGGGAAATGCTTTTCATATAAATCCATTCTCGCGATGCATCTGAAATGCCACACGGGCGAGAAGCCATATTCCTGCTCTGAGTGCGGGAAATGTTTTGCATGGAAGTACAGGCTTTATGAACATCAGAGATGCCACACGGGGGAGAAGCCACATTCCTGCCCTTCATGTGGGAAATGTTTTTCTCGAAAGTGCAATCTTGATAGACATCGGCGATGCCACTGCTCTGAGTGAGGGAGATGGTTTTCGCAAAGGTCCCATCTTTCCAGTCTTCACAAATCCCACATAAACCTCAAGGTATTTTCGTGTCCTGAGTGCGGGAAATGTATTCTACTGTGTAGAGTTAATAATAAAAGCTCCGAAACGCGTAGCCAAGCCCTTCTACTTTAGTGTGCTGACGTCACCAGCCGAGTCCAGCTGAGCCTTAGGCCACCTCCTCTTCAGCTTGCGTCCCAGAGTGGTTCCCGACAGCCGCTTTCAACGCAGGAGCTTCCTGGTGCAGCTCGGCATACGCTGTCCCTCTCCCTGCTGAACTCTGCTATTCCTGGCCACTTTCCTGGACGGACACTGATGATTATCATTGATATGCCTACTGATGACCAGATGCAGCGAGTGCATATATGTTTTTATATTTAATAATAAATGGCTACACTTAGGTGGTGGCGCCCTCTTTCTTCTATTCACTATATGTGCATTAGAGTTTACTCAAGACTCCAAAAATGGCAAACTTCATTCAGTGGCCATGGCTGATTTCATATCTATTACCAACCTCCTCTGTGTAGCAGCCCCCCTCTCATCATGGAATCCTCTCACCACATCAGAAGCCTCCCATCACATCAGAGGTCCCTCTATCACGCCAGAGCCCCCTCATCACATCAGAGGTCCCTCTATCACGCCAGAGCCCCCTCATCACATCAGAGGTCCCTCTATCATGCCAGAGTCCCCTCTATCACGCCAGAGTCCCCTCATCACATAAGCAGTGCCCTCTCATCATGGAATCCTCTCATCACATCAGAAGCCTCCCATCTCATAAGAGGTCCCTCTATCACGCCAGAGCCCCCTCATCACATCAGATGTCCCTCTATCACGCCAGAGTCCCCTCATCACATCAGAGGTCCCTCTATCACGCCAGAGCCCCCTCATCACATCAGAGGTCCCTCTATCACGCCAGAGTCCCCTCATCACATAAGCAGTGCCCTCTCATCATGGAATCCTCTCATCACATCAGAAGCCTCCCATCTCATAAGAGGTCCCTTTATCACGCCAGAGCCCCCTCATCACATCAGATGTCCCTCTATCACGCCAGAGTCCCCTCATCACATAAGAGGTCCATCTATCATGTCAGAGTCCCCTCATCACACAAGCAGTTCTCTCTCATCATGGAATTCTCTCATCACATCAGAAGCTCCCCATTTCTTAAGAGGTCCCTCTATCGCGTCAGAGTTCCTTCATCACATCAGAGGTCCTTCTATCACACCAGAGCCCCCTCATCACATCAGAGGTCCCTCTATCACACCAGAGCCCCCTCATCACATAAGCAGTGCCCTCTCATTATGGAATCCTCTCACCACATGAGAAGCCTCCCATCACATCAGAGGTCCTTTTATCACATAAGCAGTGCTCTCTCATTATGGAATCCTCTCATCACATCAGAAGCTTCCGAACACATAAGAGGTCCATCTATCACGTCAGAGTCCTCTCATCCCATACGAGGTCCATCTATCACGTCAGAGTCCCCTCATCCCATAAGAGGTCCATCTATCACTTCAGAGTCCCTTCATCACATAAGAGGTCCATCTATCACGTCAGAGTCCCCTCATCACATCAGAGGACCCTCTATCACGCCGGAGCCCCCTCATCACATCAGAGGTCCCTCTATCACGTCGGAGCTCCCTCATCACATCAGAGGTCCCTCTATCACGTCGGAGCTCCCTCATCACATCAGAGGTCCCTCTATCACGCCAGAACCCCCTCATCACATCAGAGGTCCCTCTATCATGCCAGAGTCCCCTCATCACATAAGCAGTGCCCTCTTATCATGGAATCCTCTCACCACATCAGAAGCCTCCCATCACATCAGAGGTCCCTCTATCATGCCAGAGTCCCCTCATCACATAAGCAGTGCCCTCTCATCATGGAATCCTCTCACCACATCAGAAGCCTCCCATCTCATAAGAGGTCCCTCTATCACGCCAGAGCCCCCTCATCACATCAGAGGACCCTCTATCACGCCAGAACCCCCTCATCACATCAGATGTCCCTCTATCACGCCAGAGTCCCCTCATCACATAAGAGGTCCATCTATCATGTCAGAGTCCCCTCATCACACAAGCAGTTCTCTCTCATCATGGAATTCTCTCAACACATCAGAAGCTCCCCATTTCTTAAGAGGTCCCTCTATCGCGTCAGAGTTCCTTCATCACATCAGAGGTCCCTCTATCACACCAGAGCCCCCTCATCACATCAGAGGTCCCTCTATCACACCAGAGCCCCCTCATCACATCAGAGGTCCCTCTATCACACCAGAGCCCCCTCATCACATCAGAGGTTCTTCTATCACACCAGAGCCCCCTCATCACATAAGCAGTGCCCTCTCATTATGGAATCCTCTCACCACATGAGAAGCCTCCCATCACATCAGAGGTCCTTTTATCACATAAGCAGTGCCCTCTCATTATGGAATCATCACATCAGAAGCTCTCCATCACATTAGAGGTACATCTATCACGTGAGAGTCCCCTCATCACATAAGCAGTGCATTCTCATCATGGAATCCTCTCATCACATCAGAAGCCTCCCATCTCATAAGAGGTCCCTCTATCACGTCAGAGTTCCTTCATCACATAAGCAGTGCCCTCTCATCTTGGAATCCTCTCATCACATCAGAAGCCCCCCATCACATCAGAGGTCCCTCTATCACATCAGAGTTCCTTCATCACATAAGCAGTGCCCTCTCATTATGGAATCATCACATAAAAAGCCCCAACCGTTCCATTAGAAGATCCCCTGTACATTAGAATCCCCCAATAGTGTATATCATAGTTCCCCCATCACAGAGTCCCCTCTTCCCATCAGAGCCCTACCTTCCACCAGCAGCATTGAAAAGGGTGGGATTCAGTACAGGTCTGGATGGAGGTGCACTCTGCCCTCTCCCAAAAGCTGGGGGTGGCACTGGAATCCGTGTGTTCTGGACTAGCACCATGGTGGGGCTTGGACAATGTGCATCCTGGTCGTTGCTAGGGTGCTGGTGGCTGCCCTGCACCATGGCAGAGCGATGCTCATCCAGAGCAAACCGAGTTGCATATTTACAACAACCCAGGGGAACCCTAGCAGAAACACAAGCTGAGCTCACTAAATAAATCGCTAATATACAAAAAAAAAAAAGAAATTGGAAAAATACAACATCCATACACATCCTACCCTGCTGTGCTATTGTATTCTGACAGCAGGGAAGCCTCCTCTATCAGGATACAATTGTAGCACACAAACTGGATTGATCTGGTGATGTGATCCTAGGTTCTGATCGCTTGGAAAAAGCAGCCAGACACAGGGTATTTTCAGCCAGATACATAAAATCTCACCCAGTACTCAGACACTAATCAGGCAGATAGTCTTTTATATTGTTTTGTAGGACTGGGATAGGGATTGTAAAAAAAGCTTGGGATGTCCAGAACTAAATAACTTGAATGAGGACAATATCTTGAAGTATAGTTTCCCCGTAAGTAAAACAGAGTTTTCTGTACAAACGGTAGCACAGTGGCCTCCTCCAAGGCACAACCCTGGAATCAAGTTTGGAACAGTCCTTCTCTCTCTTTAGAAGGGTCGTTCAGGAAACAGTCTCTCTCCTGAGAATTCTCTAAGGCCTACTCACTGTGACCCAGACAATCTGAAGGCCTTCTTCCAGCTGCAGTTTGACTCTGCGATTGATTCTTCCAGGAAGATCCCCTCTGGGTGTTGCCTTTGGTGTTCCTGCGACTTTAGGGGTGATCCTTTGGCTCCTTGCTGAGCAGGAATCATCCAGAACTTCTTAACACTCCTCCGGAGCGAGAGTCATCCAGGACTTCTTAAGTCTTCTCCTGAGCAAGAATCATCCAGGAGTTCTTAAGGCTCCTCCTGAGCAAGACTCATCCAGGGCTTCTTAAGGTTCCTCCTGAGGGAGAATTATCCAGGACTTAAGGCTCCTCCTGAGCGAGAATCATCCAGGACTTCTTAAGGCTCCTCCTGAGCAAGAATCATCCAGGACTTCTTAAGGCTCCCCGGAGGGAGAATCATCCAGGACTTCTTAAGGCTCCTCCTGAGGGAGAATCATCCAGGACTTCTTAAGGTTCCTCCTGAACGAGAATCATCCAGGACTTCCTAAGGCTCCTCATGAGCGAGAATCATCCAGGACTTCCTAAGGCTCCTCATGAGCGAGAATCATCCAGGACTTCTTAAGGCTTCTCCTGAGCAGGAATCATCCAGAACTTCTTAAGGGTCATCCTGAGTGAGAATCATCTAGGACTACTTAATGCTCCCCCTGAACGAGAATCATCTAGGACTTCTTAATGCTCCCCCCATGAGCGGGAATCATCCAGGACTTCTTAAGGCTCCCCCTGAGCGAGAATTATCCAGGACTTCTTAAGGCTCCTCATGAGCGAGAATCATCCAGGACTTCTTAAGGCTTCTCCTGAGCAGGAATCATCCAGAACTTCATAAGGGTCATCCTGAGTGAGAATCATCCAGGACTTCTTAATGCTCCCCCTGAGCAGGAATTATCCAGGATTTCTTAAGGCTCCCCGGTGCGAGAATCATCCAGGACTTCTTAAGGCTCCTCCTGAGCGAGAATCATCTAGGACTTCCTAAGGCTCCTCCTGAGCAAGAATCATCCAGGACTTCTTAAGGCTACTCCAGAGCGAGAATCATCCGGAACTTCTTGAGGCTCCTCCTGAGCGAGAATCATTCAGGACATCTTAAGGCTTCTCCTGGGCAAGTAACATCCAGGACTTCTTAAGGCTCCTCCTGAGCGAGAATCATCCAGGACTTCTTAAGGCTCCTCCGGAGCGAGAATCATCCAGGACTTCTTAAAGCTTCTCTTGAGCGAGAATAATCCAGGATGTCTTAAGGCTCCTTCTGGGCGAGCATCATCCAGGACTTCTTGAGGCTTCTCCTGAGTGAGAATCATCCAAGACTTCTTAAGGCTTCTCCTGAGTGAGAATCATCCAGGACGTCTTAAGGTTCCTCCTGGATGAGAATCATCCAGGACTTCTTAGCACCACAAACCAAAAATGCTATGTAATTCATTTTTAATAACCATAGCAAACTCCCCCATCCATCCATGTCTCATGCTTTATTTTGTTGAGAAATCACTTATACACTATATTACCAAAAGTATTGGGACACCTGCCTTTACACGCACATGAACTTTAATGGCATCCCAGTCTTAGTCCGTAGGGTACAATATTGAGTTGGCCCACCCTTTGTGACTATAACAGCTTCAACTCTTCTGGGAAGGCTGTCCACAAGGTTTAGGAGTGTCTATGGGAATGTTTGACCATTCTTCCAGAAGCGCATTTGTGAGGTCAGGCACTGATGTTGGATGAAAACACTTGGCTTGCAGTCTCCGCTCTAATTCATCCCAAAGGTGTTCTATCGGGTTGAGGTGCAGGCCAGTCAAGTTCCTCCACCCCAAACTCACTCATCCATGTCTTTATGGACCTTGCTTTGTGCACTGGTGCGCAGCCATGTTGGAACAGGAAGGAGCCATCCCCAAACTGTTCCCACAAAGTTGGGAGCATGAAATTGTCCAAAATGTCTTGGTATGCTGACATCTTAAAGTGATTGTAAAGTCTTATTTTTTAAAAAAAATAATAAACATGTTATACTTGCCTCCTCTGAGCAGTTGGTTTTGCACAGAGCAGCCCAAATCCTCCTCTTCTCTGTACCCTCTTCATTGCTCCTGGCCCTTCCCTCCTGTTGAGTGCCCCCACAGCAAGCAGCTTGCTATGGGGCCACCCAAGCCAAGCTGCAGGTCCGTGTGTCCATTCAGACATGGAGCCATCGTTCAGCCCCATCCCCTCTCTCCTCTGATTGGCTAACTGACTTTAATTGACAGCTGCGGGAGCCAATGGCGTTGCTGCTGTGTCTCAGCCAATCAGGAGGAGATTCCCAGATGGCCGAAGGGATCGTGGACAGAGATGGGGCCCATGTATATATTAAGGGGTGCTGGGGAGGCTGCTACACACAGAAGGTTTTTTATCTTAATGCATATGTAGCTGTACCCCCAAAGGAGCTGCTGATTTATATGACCTGGCCCTTCCTCTGATTATCCTGCAGCCAGTCACAACTGATTTCCACCCTGTCAGGTGCATACACACAATCCTGCTCTTTATTCCAATGACCAGTCTAGGGGATGAGTTTTGATGCTTTATTGTGGAACTTGGATAGGAGGAGGGAATGGATGGGATACTTCAAGATAACTGACTCCAAGTGAGGACAACTTCTCCTTATCTCAATACATCCGACCGTCAGTGACACTACATAGCAGACCGATCTCAGTGATGCAGGTAGCAGACCGATCTCAGTGATGCAGGTAGCAGACTGATCTCAGTAATGCAGGTAGCAGACTGATCTCAGTGATGCAGGTTGCAGACTGATCCCAGTGACACAAGTAATAACCTGATCCCAGTTAAACAAGTCCCTTTTTAAGCAGAAGAGGATAAGCCGGACTTAGTTTCTTCAAGACACTTACCAGTGTCTCCTTTCTAGCTCACACACCCAGTTAGCTGACTATGCGGAGCAGGAGGGGGATTCTATCAACTCAGTCTCAGGGATCCCTTCACAGGTCTGTACTCACACCAAGTCCCGGGACAGCCGGTAGCCTCATTCCAACTGCCAAGTGACACTTTGCCACTGTGATACCAGACAGGATCCGAGGACGTCCCCCTCTGCCAGCTTTAAAGGAACTCTGGGCTGTAGTTTTAGCAATTACAGCTAGGCCTCGACCAGGCCCAGCATCTGGCAGCCTACTGGATAGGCCTCAAGCCTAGCAGCCAGGAGCTGAACACACACCTCCACCCCTGAGGTCTGGGTGGGCTGGAACTCCTGACCTTGAGCCCATGTACTCTTTTTTTATATGAATGTGTCCACCAAAAATGCAGTGGGGCACCTCCCTTGCTAATTGGTTAGAACTACATCCACATACACCTGCTGTCACTGGCTGGGTTTCCCTCCCACTGTCCAATAGGAACCCATACTACCAGACAGTGTAAAACTTTCCAGACCACATGAATCAGCACCAAAGCACACTGAGCAGACCTTACTCAAATCAAGGCTCTCTGATAAGCAGACAGCATCTAAATTTACCTATCTGCTCTCCTGTTAATCAGAGAAAGCCAAAAACTGTATACACTCACTAACCGAAACTAATGGGGCACTACACATAGAATGCATTAAGATAAAAAAAAAAGTTTTGCCTTTACAACTCCTTTAACCACTTCAGCCCCGGAAGGATTTCCAGCTTTAGGACCGGAGCCCTTTTTGCGATTCGGCGCTGCGTCGCTTTAACTGACAATTGCGCGGTCGTGCGGCGTTGTACCCAAACGAAATTTGCGTCCTTTTTTTCCCACAAATAGAGCTTTCTTTTGGTGGTATTTGATCACCGCTGCGTCATTTCTGATCGCCGCTATAAACAAAAGAAGAGCGACAATTTTGCAAAAAAACCCAAATTTCTTACTTTTTGCTAAAATACAAATCCCCAAAAAAAATATATATAAAAAAACAGTTTTTTTTCACCGGTTTTGGCCGATTTATATTCTTCCTCATATTGTGATAAAAAAAATCGCAATCAGTGTTTATTGATTGGTTTTACTAGTAATGGTGGCGATCTGAGATTTTTAGCGGTACTGCGATATTTCAGCAGACATGTCGGACTATTTTGACACTTTTTTGGGACCATTGGCATTTATACAGCGATCAGTGCTATAAAAATGCACTGATTACTGTGTAAATGCCATTGGCAGTGAAGGGGTTAACCTGCAGGGGGCGCTCTAAGGGTTAACTGTGTTCCCTGGGTGTGTTCTAACTGTGGGGGGACTGCCCTAGCTGGGGAAGGGAAGTGGTCACAGCCTCCATGTAGAGGAAGGCTGTGATCACAGCCCTTCCCCCTTCACAGAACGGAGGTCCGTGTTTACTTACACGGACCTCCGTTCTTTCACTCCGGGGGGGGGCATCGCGGGTGGCCGGCGGAGATCGACTCCGCCGCACCCGCTCCCTGGCCCTCTCCGAACACAGTAAGTGCGCGGGCACGCCTCCGGCGGCGCGCGCGTGCTCACTAAGCTCGATCCCGCAGCCGCCGTCATATGACGGCGTTTTGCGGGAAAGAGCCACCTTGTCGCCGTCAATTACTGACCAGTGGTCGGCAAGCGGTTAAGGGTTCCCTTCACTAGAACTAAAGGGCCAAAAACAACTCCACACCACAGTCCCCCCTCTACCAAACTTTACACTTGGCACAATGCAGTCAGCAAGTATTGTTCTGCTGGCAATCGCCAAACCCAGACACATCCATCGGATTGCCAGACAGAGAGGCGTGATTGGTCACTCCAGAGAACACGTCTCCGCTGCTCTAGACTCCAGTGGTGGCGAGCATTCTGCATCTGACGCTTTGCGTTGCACTTGGTGATGGAAGGCTTGGATGCAGCTGCTCGGCCATGGAAACCCATTCCATGAGGCTCTCTACACACTGTTGTGCTAATCTGAAGGCCACACAAAGTTTGGAAGTCTGTAGCTATTGACTAGTCTGTAGACCAGGGTTTCTCAACTAGAGTTCCTCCAGAAGTTGCTAGGGGTTCCTTGAGAAATGGTCAATTTCCACCTCTCAGATAAATTCCCAATGATACCATTGATCTTTTTAGCGATCTGTAAGGGGGGAATTCTTCCCAATGACCACAAATGTAAGGAGCATTCTTCCCATTGACCATCACACTAATGTATCATGAGTTGTAGATTTTTAATTTTTAGCAGGGGTTCCCTGAGACCGGAGAATTATTTCAAGGGTTCCTCTGTGTTGAAAAGGTTGAGAAAGGCTGCTGTAGACAGTTGGCGACTTCTGCGCACTGTGGACTTCAGCATGCGCTGACCCCGCTCTGTCATTTTACGTGGCCTACCACTTCCTGGCTGAGTTGCTGTCGTTCCCAGTGGCTTCCACCTTGTTATAACACCACTAACAGTTGACCGTGGAATATTTAGAAGCAAGGAAATTTCGGGGATGGACTTATTGCACAGGTGACAACCTATCAAGCTTGAATTCACTGAAGCTCCTGAGAGCGACCCATTCTTTCACAAATGTTTGTAGAAGCCGTCTGCACGTCTAAGTGCATAAGGATGAAAAATAATCAATGTTGATAGAGAGAGTGAAGTTCCGATGTAGGATGTTTCTTAGGGCTGCAGTTCCTCTGAGCTCCACAAGTTGGTGATCTCCTTTAGTGGGAGTGGAGATGACCCCATCTATAAGGATATACAGTACATCCACACCCAGCACAAGGCCGTGTTCACACTACCAGACGTTTCTTGGGTCGCCAGTTCCTCTGAGTTCCACAAGTGGGTGATCCCCCTTGGTGGGAGTGGAGGTGACCCCATCTATAAGGATATACAGTCCATACACACACAGCACAAGGCCGTGTTCACACTACCAGACGTTTCTCGGGTCGCCAGTTCCTCTGAGCTCCACAAGTTGGTGATCCCCCTTAGTGGGAGTGGAGGTGACCCCATCTATAAGGATATACAGTCCATACACACACAGCACAAGGCCGTGTTCACACTACCAGAAGTTTCTCGGGGCGGCAGTTCCTCTGAGCTCCACAAGTTGGTGATCCCCCTTGGTTAGGGTTGCCACATCATCCCTTTAATCCAGGACACATATGAATTACTCAGGTTCTGAGGCTGATTTAATGCAGATAAGGCACCAAGTGAGTTTAATTACCACCTTAATCAGCCACAGAACCTGTGCAATTAATATGTGTCTTGGATTAAAGAGATGATGTGGCAACCCTACCCTTGGTGGGAGTGGAGATGACCCCATCTATAAGGATATACAGTACATACACACACAGCACAAGGCCGTATTCACACTACGAGACGTTTCTCGGGGCGGCCGTTCCTCTGAGCTCCACAAGTTGGTGATCCCCCTTGGTGGGAGTGGAGATGACCCCAACTATAAGGATATACAGTCCATCCACACACAGCACAAGGCCGTGTTCACACTACGAGACGTTTCTCGGGGCGGCCGTTCCTCTGAGCTCCACAAGTTGGTGATCCCCCTTGGTGGGAGTGGAGATGACCCCAACTATAAGGATATACAGTCCATCCACACACAGCACAAGGCCGTGTTCACACTACGAGACGTTTCTCGGGGCGGCAGTTCCTCTGAGCTCCACAAGGTGGTGATCTCACCTCTACCAAGACAGGAAGTCTCTATGGAAGACAGGATGTGATGTCAGGTACAGACAGGAAGTGATGTCAGATTATAAATAGGATGTTGCGTGAGCAGTGAGTCGGGAGGAAGTAGAGAGGAGACATCGCTGGAAGTGGCAGCAGAGGAGGTAATAAGATCTTATTTTATATTTACACCCAGTAACTCCTCCCGTTATGTCGTCTTCTATGACTAGTAGAGAGGACTACGTCTATAGAAAAATATATTTGTGACCCGTTATCTTATGCATTTATCTGAAGCATATGTGGTGGTTCCTCACACCTCCATCTAGTGCAGGGTTTCTCAACCAGGCTTCCGTGGAACCCTAGGGTTCCTCCAGAGGTTGCTAGGGGTTCCTTGAGCAATGGTCAATTTCTACCTCTCAGATAAATTCCCAACAATACCATTGATCTTTTTAGCTATCTGTAAGGGGGTAATTCTTCCCAATGACCACAAGTGTAAGGAGCATTCTTCCCAATGACCATCACACTAATGGATCATGAGTTGTAGATTTTTAATTTTTAGCCGGGGTTCCCCGAGACCGGAGAGTTATTTCAAGGGTTCCTCGGTGTTGAAAAGGTTGAGAAAGGCTGATCTAGTTGTTGGTCAGACATCCACCGTTGCACGTAAGTGGACTTAAAGTCATGACGCAGAGACTTTTATTTTTTTAGTGCGGTGGTTGGGTGCGCTTGGTTGGAGTTTTCTGTTCGCTCAGGTTAATCCAACAAAAGCAGTGATCGTTTATTGGGTCTTCCATACTATGTTAGCTGGAGAAACCATTTAAGACAATGGGTGAAATTCGCTGCCACTGTCTGTACCTCCAGGTCAACAGCCCATCTACTGTTTATCGTAGCACGCAGTTATTACTGCGGTTGGGACAATCTGTTTGGGTTCCATTCATGGACACGATCGGCAAATACTGCTGTAAATCAGTCATTCACCATTGAGGTTAAGGGGGAGGCAATCCTTGAAAATCAATTCTGGCCACTTTCAAGGCTGATAGAAACAAAGAAGAGTGACGGCAGAGAAAAGTGGTCCATCCAGTCTGCACAGATGTACACCATATTGCTGAAAGTATTGGGACGCCTGCCTTTACACACACATGAACTTTAATGGCATCCCAGTCTTAGTCCGTAGGGTTCAATGTTGAGTTGGCACACCCTTTGCAGCTATAACAGCTTCAACTCTTCTGGGAAGGCTGTCCACAAGGTTTAGGAGTGTCTATGGGAATGTTTGACCATTCTTCCAGAAGTGCATTTTGTGAGGTCAGGCACTGATGTTGGATGAGAAGGCCTGGCTCGCAGGCTCTGCTCAAATTCATCCCAAAGGTAGGGTTGCCACCTCATACCTTTAAAACCGAACATATATGAATTACACAGGTTCTGTGGCTGATTAAGGTGGTAATTAAACTCACTTGGTGCCTTATCTGCATTAAATTAGCCTCAGAACAACCTGTGTAATTCATATGTGTTCAGGTTTAAAGGGATGAGGTGGCAACCCTACCCAAAGATCTTCTGTCTGGTTGAGGTCTGGACTCTGTGCAGGCCAGTCAAGTTCCTCCACCCCAAAGTCGCTCCTCCATGTCTTTATGGACCTTGCTTTGTGCAGTGGTGGGCAATCATGTTAAACAGGAAGGGGCCATCCCCAAACTCTTCCCACAAAGTTGGGAGCATGACATTGTCCAAAATGTCTTGGTATGCTGACGCCTTAATAGTTTCCTTCACAGGAACTAAGGGGCCAAGCCCAACCCCTGAAAACAACCCCACACCATAATCCCCCCTCCACCAAATGATTTGGACCAGTGCACAAACAAGGTGGGACACCAAGGAAAAAAAATGCAAGGTTGCCCCTAAAAATTCATACCAAACCCTTACCCTTGATGAGGGTCTGGCATGGATTGTAAGAGGGAACCCCATGTAAGAAAAAAAAAAAGAGAAAAATTTGTAAGGTCCTCCCAGATATAGGCATGCAACCTGCCTGGTAAGCAAGCTGGGCAGCAAGTGTTGAGTTCCCGTCCCCATAGCATTCTGAACCATACCAAGCTAAATTCCCTAAATATGGAGACAACCCCCTCCTTCCCTGGCAAAGCACCTTGTCCCCATGTTGATGAGGACAAGGGCCTCTTCCCCACAACCCTGGCCCAGTGGATGTGGGGGGTTGAGGGAGGAACTTATTGGAATCTGGAAGCTCCTTTAAAATAAAGTGGCCTCAGTTACATTTCCCGGCCTGGAAGTTGGATGTGAAGACAGTGACATAAATACTGACATGACATCACTCTTCTCTTATTGACAAAACACAGACCTGACCGGAGAAGTGAGGAGGATTCTGGGAGGTCACATGACATCACTCTTATCTCTATTAATAAAACACAGACCTGACCGGAGAGGTGAGGGGGATTCTGGGAGGTCACATGACATCACTCTTATCTCTATTAATAAAACACAGACCGGAGAGGTGAGGAGGATTCTGGGAGGTCACATGACATCACTCTTATCTCTATTAATAAAACACAGACCTGACCTGAGAGGTGAGGAGGATTCTGGGAGGTCACATGACATCACTCTTATCTCTATTAATAAAACACAGACTTGACCGGAGAGGTGAGGAGGATTCTGGGAGGTCTCATGATATTACTACTGTTATGTCATTCAATTTTTCCTTGCAGGAGTGGGAGTATTTAGAAGGACACAAGGATCTCTACAAGGACCTCATGATGGACAATCAGCCGCCCCTCACATCACCGGGTAAGAGGAGACTTTATTGTAAAGGAGGGAGAATGGGCCACTACACTCCCCGCCGACTAACAGGTAGTACTCCAGGAACATCTCTAGGAACACAGGAAGATTTATGAGGGTGAGGACGTTCCTTTTTAACTTACTGTATTGTCATCATTATAGTACTCTGGAGGGTCTTAGGAGGAGTGGAGAGGCCAGTTCAGACACAAAATAATTATCTCTATTCTCACTACAGTACACTGGAGGGTCTTAGGAGGAGTGGAGAGTCCAGTCCAGACACAAAATAATTATCTCTATTCTCACTACAGTACACTGGAGGGTCTTAGGAGGAGTG
>BLSH010424590.1:33472-51838 GCA_018402905.1 Glandirana rugosa | reverse complement strand
AAGTCAGTTTCCCGGAAACCACCCAGTGCCTAGGCTTGTGGTTGTGTAAAGAGCATGGACCTCCCAGCCCCCATTGGTTGCGGCTCTTCTGACAAGGCTGTGTAAATGTAGAAGGGATCTGGGAGGAGGACCAAAGGCCCTTTGACTGAAGAGGGGAAGAGTCCCAGCTGGTTGGGACCTCCACAGAGAACATCTGCTCACTCCTATCTCCCTGATCCAGATGGGATGTTGATGGAAGTGAAGGAACCCTCTCATATCTATTGATGATGTTTTTATATTTTTCCAGGACCGGCCATGGAGAAACCCTCAAAGGATCGTCTCACTTTATCTCCAGGTTGTAGAATGGAAGATGAGGACATCACAGGAGATTGTGGAGGAGAAAAGACAATGAGCTCAGCTATGGATGGTGGACTTCACAGTGTGGAGAGACCACGGAGTCCCTCTGACCAACCTCCTACTCACACAGGTGAAAAGCGGCATTCCTGCTCCGAGTGCGGGGAAACCTTTCTACATAAATACCGTCTCGCTGTCCACCAGAGGTCGCACACGGGCAAGAAGATCTACTCGTGTCCCGAGTGCGAGAAATGTTTTCTCAGTAAATCAGACCTGGTCCTTCATCAGAGGTCCCACACGGGAGAGAAGCCCTATTCCTGCGCTAAATGCGGGATCTATTTTTCGCAGAAGTCCAGTCTTTCCGCACATCTGAGAAGGCACGTCGGTGAGGAGATGATCTATTCCTGTCCTGAGTGTGGAGAACCTTTCCAGTATAAAAAAGACCTCATCGCACATCACCGATCGCACCCGGGTAAGGGGCTCCACTCCTGCCCTGAGTGCGGGAAATGTTTCCCTCAGAAGTTTAAACTGATGAGACATCAGAAGTGTCACGAGGAGAAGAAGTATTCCTGTTCTGAGTGCGGGAAATGCTTTCTACAGAATTCCCATCTTACCGAACATAAGCTACGCCACACAGGCCAGAGGCTGTATTCCTGCTCCGAGTGCGGGAAGAGTTTTGTCTGTAAATCGGATCTTACTAAACACGAGCGGTCCCACAAAGGCACAAAGCCAAAATCCTATACCTGCGCTGAGTGCGGGAAATGTTTTTCACATAAGACCAATCTCAATGTGCATCTGAAATACCACACAGGCGAAAAACCGCATTCCTGCTCCGAGTGCGGGAAATGTTTTGTATCTAAACTTAATCTCGACGCGCATCTGAGGTCTCACACGGGGGAGAAACCATATTGCTGCCCTGAGTGCGGGAAACGTTATTCATGGAAATCAACTCTTGTCCTACATCAAAAAACTCATGCAGGGGGTGATGGGCCGTTTTCCTGCACGGAGTGCGGGAAACGTTATCAACTGAAAGCCCAACTTGCCATACATCAGAGAACGCACACAGGGGTGAAACCATATTCCTGCTCTAAGTGCGGGAAACATTTCATGACGCATTCCCATCTTGCTAGACATCAGATAGCTCATGCCAAGGAGAAGCTGTTTTCCTGCTCTGAGTGCGGGAAAAGTTATCTAGATAAATGTAATCTCGTTGTGCATCAGAGGTCCCACACAGGTGAGAGGCCGTATGCTTGCTCTGAGTGCGAGAAACGTTTCTTGTGCAAGTCTCATCTCACTAAGCATCAGAGGTCTCACACGGGGGAAAAGCCGTATTCCTGCTCCGAGTGCGGGAAATGTTTTCGAAAGAGGCCGCAACTCGTCAGGCATGAAGGAATCCACACGGGGGAGAAGCCATATTCCTGCTCCGAGTGCGGCAAACATTTTTTACGCAAGTCTGATCTCACTAAGCACCAGAGGTCTCACGCGGAGGAAAAGCCGTATACTTGCTCTGAGTGCGGGAAATGTTTTGAAAGGAAACCGCAACTTGTCAGACACGGGAGATCCCACATGGGGGGGAAGCCAGATCCCTTTTATTCCTGCCGTGAGTGCGGAGAATCATTTTCGCGGAAATACCGTCTTGCTGTGCATGAGAGATCGCACACGGGTGAGAAGCTTCATTCATGTCCTGAGTGCGGGAAGTGTTTTCTTTATAAATCAGACCTGGAAACGCATCAAAGATCTCACATGGGTGAGAAGCCGCAGTGAGGGAAATGCTTTTCATGGATGTACAGCCTTTGTGAGCATCAGAGATTCCATGTGGGGGAGAAGCTGGAAATGTTTTTCGCAAAGGACCCAACCGTTGGGGCTTATGCAAGGAAGTGTCTTCTACACTATATTGCCAAAAGTATTGGGACGCCTGCCTTTTCACGCACATGAACTGTAATGGTATCCCAGTCTTAGTCCGTAGGGTTCAATATTGAGTTGGCCCACCCTTTGCAGCTATAACAGCTTCACCTCTTCTGGGAAGGCTGTCCACAAGGTTTAGGAGTGTCTATGGGAATGTTTGACCATTCTTCCAGAAGAACATTTGTGAGGTCACAAGAAGGCCTGGCTCGCAGTCTCCGCTCTAATTCATCACAAAGGTGTTCTGTCGGGTTGAGGTCAGGACTCTGTGCAGGCCAGTCAAGTTCTTCCACCCCAAAACTGGCTCATCCTTGTCTTTATTGACCTTGCTTTATGCACTGGTCCAAACCATTTGGTGGAGGGGGGAATATGGTGTGGGGTTGTTTTTAAGGGATTGGGCTTGGCCCCTTAGTTCCAGTGAAGAGAACTCTTAAGATGTCGGCAGATCAATTTCATGCTCCCACCTTTTATGGAAGTAGTTTGGGGATGGCCCCTTCCTGTTCCAACATGACTGCGCACCACTGCACAAAGCAAGGTCCATAAAGACATGGAGGAGCGAGTTTGGGGTGGAGGAACTTGACTGGCCTGCACAGAGTCCTGACCTCAAGCCAGTTAAGTTCCTCCACCCCAAACTCGCTCATCCATGTCTTTATGAACCTTGCTTTGTGCAGTGGTGGGCAGTCATGTTGGAACAGGAAGGGGCCATCCCCAAACTCTTCCCACAAAGCTGGGAGCATGAAATTGTCCAAAATGTCTTGGTATGCTGACGCCTTAAGAGTTCCCTTCACTGGAACTAAGGTGCCAAGCCCATCCCCTGAAAAACAACCCCACACCATAATCCCCCCTCCACCAAATGGTTTGGACCAGTGCACAAAGCAAGTCCAAAGAGAAGCGAGTTTAGGGTGGAGGAACTTGACTGGCCTGACCTCAACCCAGTCAAGTTCTTCCACCCCAAATTCACCCATCCATGCCTTTTATGGACCTTGTTTTGGGCACTGGTGAGCAGTCATGTTGGACATCCCCAAACTGTTCCCCTTTGCAGTTAACACAGCTTCAACTCTTCTGGGAAGGTTTAGGAGTGTCTATGGGAATGTTTGACCGTTCTTCCAGAAGCACATTTGTGAGGCCAGGCACTGATGTTGGACGAGAACGCCTAGTTTGCAGTCCCGCTCAAATTCATCCCAAGGACTTTTGTCGGGTTCAGGGCAGTCCAGTCAAGTTCCTCCACCCCAAACTCGCTCCTCCATGTCTTTATGGACCTTGCTTTGTGCACTGGTGGGCAGTCATGTTGGAACAGGAAGGGGGCCATCCCCAAACTCTTCCAATGTTGGGATCATGAAATCGTCCTGGCTGACGCCTTAAGAGTTCCCTTCACTGGAACTAAGGGGCCAAACCAACCCCTGAAAAACAACCCCACACCATAATCCCCCCTCCACCAAATGATTTGGACGACTGCACAATGCAAGGTCCATAAAGACATAAATGAGCGAGTTCGGGGTGGAAGAAGTTGATTGGTCCTGACCTCAACCCGATAGAACACCTTTGGGATAAATTAGAGCGGAGAACCTTCTCGTCCAACATCAGTGCCTGACCTCACAAATGTGCTTCTGGAAGAATGGTCAAACATTCCCATAGACACTCCTAAACCTTGTGGACAGCCTTCCCAGAAGAGTTGAAGCTGTTATAGCTGCAAAGGGTGGGCCAACTCAATATTGAACCCTACGGACTAAGACTGGGATGCCATTAAAGTTCATGTGCGTGGAAAGGCAGGCGTCCCAATACTTTTGGTAATATAATGTATATGAATCATGTTTTGACTCGCGATGGGAAGAAGCACACCTTGATATAGACCTCAGAAAACACGTGGCTGAGAGCTCCTCCATTCTTAAGGCAAGAAACATTTCACAAGGAAAAGTTAGATCACTAAAGACCTCAACATTCATAGTTCTGTGTGCTTGGAGAGAAGAAGAGAGGGGGCGTCAGTGCTGCTTGAGCCCCTCTAGGTTTGTATTCTGAGCTCCCCTGCACTTCAGCAGAAGTTGCCAAGGAAAATGTTGGGAGGGAGGAGTTGGATTTTGCTTGCGGTTTGAAGAGCAGGGGAGATCAGATTACATAGCATGACTAACTAGCTCAGTGCAGTAGTTGTGCCACCTGCTGGCTCAAAGTGGTAAATTTCAGATGTGTGTAAAGGAGATGTAAATTTCAAATATGTGTGTGTAATAAATATACATTTCAAATCATGTATTGTTTTTAAGTTGACCAGAAAAGTGTGCTTTGAATTTGTGATATTGAGGCTAGGTTCAAATTTGTGCAATGCCGGAACGCAGACTAAATCCAGCACAGTCCCACAAAGAACAAAAAATGTGCACCCCTCTTACTGGCGCGCAGAGGTGCTGTTAGTCTTTCAAGGCACCCCAATGCACCTTGCTAACGTGCATGCAAAATCTCATGCCAAAATCTATCTATCATGACATAGAGAAACACACCTTCTTCCAGATTCTGATTAGCCCTCTTCCAGCAGACCCCCTTGAACACTGACCAGGGTTGTGGGGCAGAGGCCCTTGCCCTCTTCCAGTAGAACCCCACGACCACCGACCAGGGTTGTGGGGAAGAGGCCTTTGCCTCTTCCAGCAGAACCCCATGACCACCGACCAGGGTTGTGGGAAAGAGGCCCTTGCCCACTTCCAGCAGAACCTCACGACCACCGACCAGGGTTGTGGGAAAGAGGCCCTTGCCCACTTCCAGCAGAACCTCACGACCACCAACCAGGGTTGTGGGGAAGAGGCCCTTGTCCTCTTCCAGCAGAACCCCTTGAACACTGACCAGGGTTGTGGGGCAGAGGCCCTTGCCCTCTTCCAGTAGAACCCCACGACCACCGACCAGGGTTGTGGGGAAGAGGCCTTTGCCTCTTCCAGCAGAACCCCATGACCACCGACCAGGGTTGTGGGAAAGAGGCCCTTGCCCACTTCCAGCAGAACCTCACGACCACCGACCAGGGTTGTGGGAAAGAGGCCCTTGCCCACTTCCAGCAGAACCTCACGACCACCAACCAGCGTTGTGGGGAAGAGGCCCTTGTCCTCTTCCAGACAAACCCCACGACCACCGACCAGGGTTGTGGGGAAGAGGCCTTTGCCTCTTCCAGCAGAACCCCACGACCACCGACCAGGGTTGTGGGGAAGAGGCCCTTGCTATTTCCAGCAGAACCCCACAACCACCAACCAGGGTATGGGGGAAGATGCCCTTGCCTCTTCCAGCATAACCCCACGACTACCAACCAGGGTTGTGGGGAAGAGGCCCTTGCCTTTGCCAGCAGAACCCCATGACCACCAACCAGGGTTATGGTGAAGAGGCCCTTGCTATTTCCAGCAGAACCCCAAAACCACCGACCAGGGTTGTGGGGAAGAGGCCCTTGCCCTCTTCCAGCAGAACCCCATGGCCACCAACCAGGTTTGTGGGGAAGAGGTCCTTGCCCTCTTCCAGCAGAACCCCATGGCCACCATCCAGGTTTGTGGGGAAGAGGCCCTTGTCCTCTTCCAGCAGAATACCACGACCACTGACCAGGGTTGTGGGGAAGAGGCCCTTGTCCTCTTCCAGCAGAACCCCACAACCACTCACCAGGGTTATGGGGAAGAGGCCTTTGCCTCTTCCAGCAGAACCCCACGACCACTGACCAGGGTTGTGGGAAAGAGGCCCTTGCTATTTCCAGAAGAACCCCACAACCACCAACCAGGGTGTGGGGGAAGAGGCCCTTGCATTTTCCAGCAGAACCCCACGACTACCAACCAGGGTTGTGGTGAAGAGGTCCTTGCCTTTTCCAGCAGAACACCATGACCACCGACCAGGGTTTTGGTGAAGAGGTCCTTGCCCTCTTCCAGCAGAACCCCACGACCACTGACCAGGGTTGTGGGGAAGAGGCCCTTAACCTCTGCCAGCAGATCCCCACGACTACCAACCAGGGTTGTGGGGAAGAGGTCCTTGCCCCCTATTGGCAGACCGCCACAACCACTGACCAGCGTTGTGTGAAAGAGGCCCTTGCCCTCTGCCAGCAGACCACTGACCAGGGTTGTGACAAAGAGACCCTTGCCCTCTGCCAGCAGACTCTCACGGCCACCGACCAGGGTTGTATGGAAGAGGCCCTTGCCCCCTGCCAACAGACTCCCAAAACCAGCGGTCGGGGTTATTGGGAAAAGGCCCTTGTCACCCCCATGACCACTTACCAGGATTGTGGGGAGCAGGCCCTTGCTCTCTACTAGCAGACCCCCCACGACCACTGAACAGGGTTGTGGGAAAGAGACCCCTACAATCACAATCGCCAACTAGAGTTGTGGGGAAGAGATCCTTGCCCTCTGCCAGCAGACCCCTATGACCACCGACCAGCGTTGTGAGGAAGAAGCCCTTGCCCTCTGCCAGCAGATCCCCATGACCACTGGACAGAGTTGTGGGGAAGAGGCCCTTGTCCTCTGCCGACAGACCACCCATGATCACCGACCAGGGTTGTGAGGAAGAAGCCCTTGCCCTCTGCCAGCAGATCCCAGCATCTCTTCAAGAAGTGGGGGAGTAAACGAGTGGGTGGTTGCCTCTTGTCAGAGTGAATAGCGAAAAAGGTTGGTAGTCAAGCCAAGGTTGCCTTTCAAAAAGGAATGCTTGTCTTCCAAGACCGCTGTTTTGAAGGTAAGGGGTGGTGCTCTCCATGCACGTTCTACTGCTGGTTTCATAGCCGTGAAGATATGAGAGATCAGGAGGTGAGAGCTTTGGATGTCTTTTATTGGCTGCGGAGGAGAGCGTCTCATGGGTTTTGTGTTTTGGAGTGCATCATGGTACAGTATATACCTTCTTCTTCTTCTTTTTCATTGCAGGTAAAAAATGGATTCCAAGCAGAAGTAATGTGTGGTCATTGACTTTTTGACAAAGGAGGGGTGCAGGCTGTCTGACATTAATGGTCTCCCGGTGTGGGGTTTGTCTTCACTGCTGGTTTCCCCTTCTTTAAACTTCTTCATCCATCTGTGCACATTATCTTGTCAATGGTGTCACCTCCATAAACATTCGGTATCCATCTGTGGATGTTGGATACCCTGCATCCCTCCGTCCTAAAGAAGGCTTCTGCTTGAAATTCATCATTTACTTGCAATCAAAAAGAAGAAGTGAGCAGTGGTCTACAAACTGTGGCCATTTGTTTGCCTTGAGCTGGTCCTTAGGGCACTCCTCCCATGAAAACCAACAATGATGATTCCTCCCACGGACACCAACAATGGGGCACTATTCCTCCCACTGACACCAATTATGGGGCACTATTCCTCCCACTGACACCAATGATGAGGAACTATTCCTCCCACTTACACCAATGATGGGGCACTATTCCTCCCACTGATACCAATGATAGGGCACGATTCCTCCTACTGACACCAATGATGGGGCAGTATTCCTCCCACTGACACCAATGATGAGGAACTATTCCTCCCACTTACACCAATGATGGGGTACTATTCCTCCCACTGACACCAATGATAGGGCACAATTCCTCCTACTGACACCAATGATAGGGCACGATTCCTCCTACTGACACCAATGATGGGGCAGTATTCCTCCCACTGACACCAATGATGAGGAACTATTCCTCCCACTTACACCAATGATGGGGCACTATTCCTCCCACTGACACCAATGATAGGGCACGATTCCTCCTACTGACACCAATGATGGGGCAGTATTCCTCCCACTGACACCAATGATGAGGAACTATTCCTCCCACTTACACCAATGATGGGGTACTATTCCTCCCACTGACACCAATGATAGGGCACAATTCCTCCTACTGACACCAATGATGGGGCACGATTCCTCCCACTGACACCAATGATGGGGCAGTATTCCTCCCACTGACACCAATGACGGGGCAGTATTCCTCCCACTGACACCAATGATGGGGCACGATTCCTCCTACTGACACCAATGATGGGGCACCATTCCTCCCACTGATACCAATGATGGGACACTATAATTCCCACTGACACCAATGATGGGGCAGTATTCCTCCCACTGATACCAATGATGGGTCACTATTCCTCCCACTGACACCAATGATGGGGCATAATTCCTTCTACTGACACCAATGATGGGGCACCATTCCTCCCACTGATACCAATGATGGGGACTATTCCTCCCACTGAAGCCAATGATGGGGCACTATTCCTCCCACTGAAGCCAATGATGGGACACTATGCCTCCCACTGACACCAATGATAGGAAACTATTCCTCCTACCGACACCAATAATGGGGCACTATTCTTCCCACTGATACCAATGATGGGGAACTATTCTTCCCACTGACACCAATAATGGGACACTATTCCTCCTACTGACACCAATAATGGGGCACTATTCTTCCCACTGATACCAATGATGGGGCACTCTTCCTCCCACTGACACCAATGATGAGGCACTATTCCTCCCACTGACACCAATGATGAGGCACTATTCCTCCCACTGACACCAATAATGGGACACTATTCCTCCTACTGACACCAATAATGGGACACTATTCCTCCTACTGACACCAATAATGGGGCACTATTCTTCCCACTGATACCAATGATGGGACACTATTCCTCCCACTGACACCAATGATGGGGCACTATTCATCCTATTGGCACCAATGATCAGGGACTAGTCCTAACACTGACAAAAAATGGGACACTATTCCTCCTACCAACACCAATGACAAGGGGCAATTCCTCCCACTGATGCTAATGATCAGGCACTTTTCTTCCACTGACACCATTTTCCACCCTCACTGGTCACAGTTCAGTTCGCCTAAAGTCTGAGGGGCGATAAGCTGTTTCAAAGGTTTGGAGACTCCTGCTATAGAGGAAAACTTATTCTACCAACGTGTGAAATTTGAATGACTTAGGTAAAAAGAAAAAGTTATACCCACTTCTGCATTTCTTGCAGTACGGCCCTCGTACATGAAGTTCAGCTCCCACCAAAAGGGTGAATGTTCAGGCGTTTGTCCAAATGCGTGAACAGCCAAAGTTCGGTCCTAACACCCCAAGCTCATCCCTTCAATCACTGTCATGCAGTGGGACCTGTAAAGCCCTTCGCAGACATGCAAATACAACTGAGGCTTCCATTGGGAACAGAACATCAGTGGTCTGGGGCAAAACACAAATGACCACCAATATTTAAGGGGGGACTGACCACCAACACTGTGAAGGGCAAGTTCTCCTTACCGGTGCACCCTGCAAGCTGTGCTACAGTTCCCAGCTCCAC
Source organism: Glandirana rugosa (assembly GCA_018402905.1). NCBI lineage: Eukaryota > Metazoa > Chordata > Amphibia > Anura > Ranidae > Glandirana > Glandirana rugosa. The sequence goes on along the minus strand of BLSH010424590.1, from coordinate 42,337 downwards.
ACCCCAGCCTTTCTCCACATGTCTTTGTTAAGTGGTGTCCATTATGGCCAAGATTTGGAGGATATGTGTAGCTGTGTCACTTTATAGGTTGTTTGTGACAATCAAGGATCCTCAAATGAAAAGTTCCTCTTTGGTAATGAGGTCATGATGAGCAGTACATGGACTACATCTATCCCTTAGTACAGGGGTAGGCAACCTTGACGCTCCACAAATCCCATCATGCCTCTGCCTCTAGGAGTCATGCCTGCGATTGTCAGGGTCTTGAATGTCTCATGGAACTTGTAGTTTCACCACAGATGGAGTGCCAAGGTTCCCGACTCCTGCCTTAGTATACAGTATATTATGTACAGTTGAGACATTGCAATCATTGATTTGACTTTTGTAGGACTTTTACTTACATGCCTTTTTCTGCTGGGTTCCCTCTATGCTAACCAAGTTTTGAAGGAAATATGTAGATATTTCACCTTAGGGGTTGTTTTTTACAATCACAGATCCTCGGGTGAGATGTTCCTCCTCATCTGTGAGGTCATGATGAGCAGAGCATGGACTTCTCGTCTATGTGAGAGCCACAGGTCTAGGGTGATTGACCTTCAGCAAAGATCTAAAAGGTGAGGTCATGATGAGCAGAGCATGGACTTCTCGTCTATGTGAGAGCCACAGGTCTAGGGTGATTGACCTTCTGCAAAGATCTAAAAGGCGAGGTCATGATGAGCAGAGCATGGACTTCTCGTCTACGTTAGAGCCACAGGTCTAGGGTGATTACCTTCTACAAAGATCTAAAAGGCAAGGCCATGATGAGCAGAGCATGGACTTCTTGTCTATGTGAGAGCCACAGGTCTAGGGTGATTGACCTTCTACAAAGATCTAAAAGGTAAGGTCATGATGAGCAGAGCATGGACTTCTTGTCTACGTTAGAGCCACAGGTCTAGGGTGATTGACCTTCTGCAAAGATCTAAAAGGTGAGGTCATGATGAGCAGAACATGGAGTTCTCGTCTATGCGAGAGCCACAAGTTTAGGGTGATTGACCTTCTACAAAGATATAAAAGGTGAGGTCATGATGAGCAGAGCATGGACTTCTCATCTATGCAAGAGCCACAAGTCTAGGGTGATTGACCTTCTGCAAAGATCTAAAAGGCAAGGCCATGATGAGCAGAGCATGGACTTCTTGTCTACGTTAGAGCCACAGGTCTAGGGTGATTGACCTTCTGCAAAGATCTAAAAGGTGAGATCATGATGAGCAGAGCATGGACTTCTCGTCTACGTTAGAACCACAGGTCTAGGGTGATTGACCTTCTGCAAAGATCTAAAAGGCAAGGCCATGATGAGCAGAGCATGGACTTCTTGTTTACGTTAGAGCCACAGGTCTAGGGTGATTGACCTTCTGCAAAGATCTAAAAGGTGAGGTAATGATGAGCAGAGCATGGACTTCTCGTCTACGTTAGAGCCACAGGTCTAAGGTGATTGACCTTCTGCAAAGATCTAAAAGGTGAGGTCATGATGAGCAGAGCATGGACTTCTCGTCTATGCGAGAGCCACAGGTCTAGGGTGATTGACCTTCAGCAAAGATCTAAAAGGCGAGGCCATGATGAGCAGAGCATGGACTTCTCGTCTATGCGAGAGCCACAGGTCTAGGGTGATTGACCTTCAGCAAAGATCTAAAAGGCGAGGCCATGATGAGCAGAGCATGGACTTCTCGTCTATGCGAGAGCCACAGGTCTAGGGTGATTGACCTTCAGCAAAGATCTAAAAGGCGAGGCCATGATGAGCAGAGCATGGACTTCTCGTCTACGTGAGAGCCACAAGTCTACGGTGATTGACCTTCTGCAAAGATCTAAAGCTTTATATCCTCTTCAACTAAATACAACTCCCAAAGACTCCAATGATATTTAGATTCTTAATCAGACTGGGAAAATCCTTCTTGATAAACAAACTGTTAAAGCCAAGCAACACTTATTTTACTTCAAGCAACGCTGAAGGTTGCTGAAATCGGCTAAGTTCTTGTCCACTCCTACAGTTAGTACTGCCAGTAAGATCTGTATTCAGGGCCACCAGACTGGATCTGAAGGGTGCTGACAAGGTTTCAAAGGTGCCTGTATATGTAATAATGCTTTATGTTCCATACATGGCTTACAGATCACCCGGAATGCAGTGGCAATCTATTAGCTTTCTAAGGGAACCCCTCTCAAAGCCCTCACTGCTCCTTCACTGGCCAGCATTCCCATGGCTTTGTTGCAGTTCCCTCGTAGGCAAGGTATGTACAGTTGCTTTGTCCTGCTTAATAAACAAAGGGGTTGGTTATTCTATTCATCTATACCAGACCCTTATCCTAGATAAGGGTCTGGTATAGATGTCAATGGGGTACCTCTCACTCGAAAAAAAAAAAAAAAAAAAGAATTGGATTCCTCCCTATTTCTGGTATAGGTTTTAAGGGGGAACCTCATGCAAAAAAATCCAGAAAGAAAAGTATAAGCTATGGCCATGATTAAGCACCCGTTGGTGTGAAACGTGCCAGCTGTCCATTGTGGTTCACCCGTACACTGTATGCTGTATTTTGGACAAGAATAAAACCATTGCAAAGAGTGCGGCCATCCAGTCTGTTTTTTTCTGTTTCAAGGAAAAGTATAAGGTCCCCCAAAAATTCACACCAGGCCCTTGTTCGAGCAAGCAGCCTGGCAGGCCAGGAAAAGGGAGGGAGAAACATGCTCCCCTCACCCCATTCTGAACCATACCAGGCCACACACCAGACCACTATTCGAGCATGCAGCCTGGCAGGCCAGGAAAAGGGAGGGAAGAACATGCTCTCACCACCCCATTCTGAGCCATACCAGGCCACACACCAGACCCCTATTCGAGCATGCAGCCTGGCAGGCCAGGAAAAGGGAGGGAGGAACATGCTCCCACCACCCCATTCTGAACCATACAAGACCACACACTAGACCCCTATGTGAGCATGCAGCCTGGCAGGCCAGGAAAAGGGAGGGAGGAACATGCTCCCACCACCCCATTCTGAGCCATACCAGGCCACACGCCAGACCACTATTCGAGCATGCAGCCTGGCAGGCCAGGAAAAGGGAGGGAGGAACATGCTCCCACCACCCCATTCTGAGCCATACCAGGCCACACACTAGACCCCTATTTGAGCATGCAGCCTGGCAGGCCAGGAAAAGGGAGGGAGGAACATGCTCCCCCCACCCCATTCTGAACCATACCAGGCCACACACCAGACCCCTATGCGAGCAAAGCACCCATGTTGATGAGGACAAGGGCTTCTTCCACACAACCCTGGCCCAGTGGTTGTAGGGGTCTGTGGATAGGGGCTTATCGAAATCTGGAACCCCCCTTTTTGCAGATATTGGCCCCACTATGTAAATGAATAAGGGGCACCCCTACACATTCACAAAAAAAAAGTGTAATTAAAAACACAGTTTTTGACAAGACCTTTAATAGAAAACAAAACGCACACAAAAATACGATATACAGCCCTCCACGTCATCCAGTGATGTCGATCCATGTAAATCACAAACCCACCAACCTTAAAAACATAAATACCCCTCGTCGACACAAGCCCAAACTTGATAGCTCGGATGGATTACAGCTGATATATACAAAGGACTGGTTCTCCTGGGTGATGTCATTGACTATACATGACCATTATATGAGATCAAAGCCAAAAAAAAAAAGCCGGCAATTCTGGAGATTAAAAATGTCCACGTACAAAAAGGTGAAGGCTGACGCGTTTCGGCAAGAGCTTTGTTCACATGACCATTATATGGTGGGTGACTTCACCCAGGAGACCCCGCCCCTTTTTGTATATTTCAGCTGTCATTCGCCGGAGCAGTCGTCGGGTTATGGCGTGTGTTGGCAGGCAGTATTTTTTTTCTTTCAGCGGCATCAGCAATTGTGATTGACGATGGATGTACTTTGTGTAACCTTTTTTTTTGTGGGAGGGGGTTCTTTTTTATTAAAGGACATTTCAAAAACGGTTTGTGTTTTTATTTATATTTCTAAATAGCAGTACTATGCACCCCTTACTCATTCTCACGGGGAGTGGTATTTGGGTTCCCTTCTTTTGTTAACAGGGGCTTCCAAATTCTGATAAGCAGGAAGATGTCACATAAGTCCACACCAAACACCCTAAATGTTGGGCATTGGGACAACTGTGAGTGTTCAGTCTGAACTTACATTCAAACCAAACACTCAGCTCATTCCTGGCCTGAAGTTTATCTTTAATATGAAGTCTTGTTGAGCTGGAAATTGGAGGTGTAGTAGAAATACTGAACCACTTATCTTTCCTGGAGAAAATGCTGCTCCAAACTCCTTCCAGTGCTAATTGTCACCTAAAGGCTCAGCCTTTCACCATCTGCACTTTTTTAACTTACCTGAAGGCCCAATCACATGGCATTGTCAGCTTGAGTCATCTCTTCTAATCACTTCCTGGAGAGGTCCTTCATAAGGTGCCCACATCCCTGACTGTAAGATGTGGACAGTTCCAAGTGAATGGTTTCTGGTGGAATCCTACCAGGACAGCGGTTGGTTGATGGTTGCTGGCAGGATCCTCTCAGAATGGCGGTTAGTTGATGGTTGCTTGGGGAAATCCTCTTAGGACAGCAGATGGTTGATGGTTGCTGGGGGGATCCTTTCAGGATGGCAATTGGTTGATGGTGGGATATTCTCACGATGGCAGTTGATTGACAGTTGCTGGCGGGATCTTCTCATGATAGTGGTTGGTTGATGGCTTCTGGCGGGATACTCTCAGGACAGCTGTTGGTTGATGGCAGGATCCTCTCAGGACAGCAGTTGGTTAATGGTTGCTGGAGGGATATTCTCAGGACAGCGGTTGGTTGACGGTTGTTGGAGGGATCTTCCCAGGACAGCAGTTGGTTAATGGTTGCTGGAGGGATCTTCTCAGGACAGCGGTTGGTTAATGGTTGCTGGCAGAATCCTCTCAGGACAGCAGTTAGTCGATGGCTGCTGGAGGCATCTTCTCAGGACAGTGGTTGATCGATGAAGGGATCTTCTCAAGACAGTGGTTGGTTGGTGGTTGCTGGAGGGATTTATCAGGATAGCGGTTGGTTGATGGTTGCTGGAGGGATCTTCTCAGGACAGCAGTTGTTTGATGGTTGCTGTAGCGATCTTCTCAGGACAGCAGTTGGTTGATGGTTGCTGGAGGGATCTTCTCAGGACAGCGGTTGGTTGATGGTTGCTGGAGGGATCTTCTCAGGACAGCAGTTGGTTAATGGGACAGCAGTTGGTTAATGGTTGCTGGAGGGATCTTCTCAGGACAGCGGTTGGCTGATGGTTGCTGGAGGAATCTTCTCAGGACAGCAGTTGGTTAAGGGTTGCAGGAGGGATCTTCCCAGGACAGCGGTTGGTTAATGGTTGCTGGCAGAATCCTCTCAGGACAGCAGTTAGTCGATGGTTGCTGGAGGCATCTTCTCAGGACAGTGGTTGGTTGGTGGTTGCTGGAGGGATCTTCTCAGGACAGCAGTTGGTTGATGGTTGCTGGAGGGATCTTTTCAGGACAGCAGTTGGTTGATGGTTGCTGGAGGGATCTTCTCAGGACAGCAGTTGGTTGATGGATGCTGGAGGGATCTTCTCAGGACAGCAGGTGGTTGATGGTTGCTGGAGGGATCTTCTCAGGACAGCAGTTGGTTGATGGTTGCTGGAGGAATCTTCTCAGGACAGCAGTTGGTTAAGGGTTGCAGGAGGGATCTTCTCAGGACAGCAGTTGGTTAATGGTTGCTGGCAGAATCCTCTCAAGACAGCGGTTGGTTAATGGTTGCTGGCAGAATCCTCTCAGGACAGCAGTTAGTCGATGGTTGCTGGAGGCATCTTCTCAGGACAGTGGTTGGTTGGTGGTTGCTGGAGGGATCTTTTCAGGACAGCAGTTGGTTGATGGTTGCTGGATTGATCTTCTCAGGACAGCAGTTGGTTGATGGTTGCTGGAGGGATCTTCTCAGGACAGCAGGTGGTTGATGGTTGCTGGAGGGATCTTCTCAGGACAGCAGTTGGTTGATGGTTGCTGGAGCAGTTGGTTGAGGGATGCTGGAGGGATCTTCTCAGGACAGCGCTTGGTTGATGGTTACTGGAGGGACCTTCTCAGGGCAGCGGTTGGTTGGTGGTTGCTGGAGGGACCTTCTCAGGACAGCGGTTGGTTAATGGTTGCTGGAGGGACCTGATCAGGACAGCAGTTGGTTGACGGTTGCTGGAGGGACCTTCTCAGGTCATCAGTTGGTTGATGGTTGCCGAAGGGATCCTCTCAAGACAGCAGTTGGTTAATGGTTGCTCATGGGATCTCCTCAGGACATCGGTTGGTTGATGGTAGCTGGCAGGATCATCTCAGGACGGCATCATCACAGGGAGACAGAAACAGGTGGCCTTGGGGCACCATTACAGCTCTGGATCAACAGTCTCCCACACCAAAACCAGAGGTAGTGAGAGACTTGGGCAAGTATATCTACCTTCACCAGGTAAAGAAGGGGATAGGTCAAAGGGAAATGGGAAGGGGATATTGTGAAAAAACAGCTTTTGCCTTGAGTCGGGGCTTTAAAAAAAAGTTGGATGCATTCAAAATTGCACAGAATATAACTGGCTATTAACATATATATGTAATAATACCAGAGATTACTGATCCCGGGAATATTAGATGGCCTCAGGGCAGAGGTCTCCAAAATATGGTCCGCAGGGTAATTCTGATCCTCTGCAAGGTTTTTTTCCTGCTCGCATCCAAGGTCAGAGGCCCCTCACAATGGTCTTCAGGTCAGCCTATGTTCTCTGTTTCTACATGACATCCACACCCCCTTTGGTTTCCCTGACTGCACTTGTACTGTTATTGGTTGCTAGGACCGCCGAGGTCCTAACAACCAATCAGGTTACATCAGAGCACCCCCTTACATGAGAGTCCCCATTAATATCACCTCTTACACGAGAGTCCTCATCAGCATCCCTCCTTACATGACCCCTTATATGAGAGTCCCCATGACAGTACCGTCTTATATGAGTCACCACTTGCATTCTTTTAGGGAACAGATTTTTTTTTTTGGCTGTGAATATTTGTAAAAAATGCAATGTGGCCCTCATATTGAAAAGTTTGGGGACCCCTGACCTGGCATATGGGATCAGGAAGAATATTTCTTCTCCTGGTCGAGCGAATCAGACCACGTTTTATAGGGTTGTGTTTTTTTTTTTTTTTGCCTTCCTCTGGATCCCCCGTGGGTACAGGGCTCTGTATTTGAAGGTTTTCTGTTACTTATTAGACTCAGTGGACTTTTGTTTTTTCAACCCGACTAACTGTAGCCATTTAATAATACAAATCCGAAGGCAGGCTTTTATCAATCAATTTATAAAACGCTATTTTTAAGAATATAAACATTTCTTCTTCGTTTTATACTTCAAAATGTGTGTCAATATATTTTCCCTTTTATCAAATAAATATAAAATGTTACATCTAAAAATATCGTAAAATGTCATATTTCCCACTTTTCACCAGCAGGTGGCATTCTCCAAGCAAGTGAAGCCTCCTGTGCAGGCTGCAAACTATAGCATTGAAACGATCAGTCTTGTCATTTCCTCTTCAGTTCATCCTCTGCCACCATGATGTCTTCCTTTGAAGCTTCTGCTGAAGGTCAGACTACACAGCTAGAGGGACCCAACCAGCAGTGACTCCGCTTCCCCCTCTCTCCTAGCAGAGGAAGACAGACAGAACTTTGAAGTCTTCAGTGATCTCTGATTTCCTTATAAAGAGTTTCTTCCATGATAAAGATCAGAGGAGCGCCCAGCCACGTGTTTTCTGAGGTGTATATCAAGGTGAGCTTCCTCTGATGTACAGCAAAATATCACCCATATAGAAGACATTTCCCGCACTCAGGACACTAATACACCTCGAGGGTGGTGTGGAGTTTCTGATGTTTGGTAAGACAAGACTTCTGTGAGAAACACTTCCCGCACTCAGAGCAGGAATAAGGCTTCTCCCCCGAGTGAGATCTTTGATGTTTGACAACTTCTGATCTCCGTGTATAACATTTCCCGCACTCGGGACAGGAAAACGGCCTCTCCCCCGTGTGTAATCTCTGATGTCTGGAAAGATGGGCCCTCTGTGAAAAACATTTTCTGCACTCGGGGCAGGAATACAGCTTCTCCCCCGTGTGCAACCTCTGATGTCTGACGAGGCTGGTCTTATCGGAAAAACATTTCCAGCACTCAGAACAGGAATATGGCTTCTCGCCTGTGTGCATTCTCTCGTGTCTGGAAAGATGGGACTTCTGTGTAAAACTTTTCCCGCACTCAGGACAGGAAAAAGGCTTCTCGCCCGTGTGAGATCTCTGATGTCTGTACAGTACTGATTTATGAAGAAAAGATTTTCCACACTCAGAACAGGAATTAAGCTCCTCACGTGTGTGAGATATCTGATGTATTGTGAAATTTTCCCCATATTCAGGACAGGTATATATCTGCTCCCCCTGAATCCCGACACCATCCCTCAAAGTACGAGGTTGCTCAGAGTCGGAGTGTCTTCAGGGTAGAAAGGTCTGTGCTCTCTTACGTGTGTCCGCTCTTCGGTATAAGGACAAGACTCACGACCTTTACAAAAAGGCTATTCTGGTCGGAGCAGTCTGTAGTCTCCAACGTGTGCCCCCTCTTCGACATAAGGACGGGGCTCACGTCTTTTACAAAAAGTGTCTCCCGGGTAGAAAGGTCTGTAGTCTCTAATGTGTGCCCCCTCTCCGGCAAAAGGACAGGGCTCACGCCCTTTACAATATGTGCCTCTAGTCTTCAACAGTTTGTAGTTTCTAGAGTGAGCCCCCTCTTCGGAATAAGGACGAGACTCACGCCCTTCACAAAGAGTGTCTTCAGAACAGAATGGT
>BLSH010424590.1:20256-31192 GCA_018402905.1 Glandirana rugosa | reverse complement strand
TCCAGTGTACTGTAGTGAGAATAGAGATAATTATTTTGTGTCTGGACTGGCCTCTCCACTCCTCCTAAGACCCTCCTCCCAGAATCCTCCTCACCTCTCCGGTCAGGTCTGTGTTTTATTAATAGAGATAAGAGTGATGTCATGTCACCTCCCAGAATCCTCCTCACCTCTCCGGTCAGCAGGTAGATGATCTCCAGGGTGAGGTTTAGTATCTTCTCAGCCATGTGACTCCGGTCCTCCTCCATCCTTATTGATGTGGTCATGTGATCTATGTGGGTTTCTCTGTAGAGGGATAATGGAGAATTATCTGGACTGTATTATTTTTACAATATTAGGATGAGCTTATAATGGGGTCTTTATGTGGGTTGACCCCAATGGTATTTGGCACATATAGATTGGGTTTTGGGCCCATGTATAAAAAAAATTGACAACAAGTGTAATTGTGCATCAGCTGTTTTGCTACCCCTCTTGCTTAATTTAGGAATCAGTGACATTTTTTGGCTGATTGCTTTCACCTCCCCCTCCTCTCTCTACTGTCCCATTCATACATACGTTCAGGCATCGATAACCCTCACCAATTCCATTGGTGGAATTCCAATGACTTTCAAGATTCTCAGACTTAAAACCTTTACACAACTTCAAGACTCTCACAAGAGCCCACATGCCAATTTTTTCTGGTATGTTCCAGTTGGGAAATTGTCTTCACTCCCTAATTAAAGCACCACCCACCACCCATCTTGCCCAATATCCTCCATCTAATCATCTCTCAATAAGTTTCACACACAAAACAACCCTATATACCAAACCAAATGGACTGAAGAACTTGGTTCTACATTGAGCCCTGGTTCACAGTGCCACGACTAGTCATGCAACTTGAGAGTTCAAAGTCGCATGACAAGTCGCGCCCCATTAACGGCAATGGAACCATTCTAATTGGTGCGACTCAAGTCTCTCCGACTTAGAAAAAGGTTCCTGCAGTACTTTGGGGCGACTTCAACATGACTTGCATTGACTTCTGTTAAAGATGTCGTGTACAAGCCGTGATGAAGTCGTGCAGGGATGTCGGCTTCGAAGCTGCGGCAGTGCATACCGGGGCTGATAGACTAAGACTGGATGGATATTTGGTCAGCAACACCTAAAAGCTTGAAAAACATACTTGCCCTTGAATATTCATCGAAAATGCTTGTCCAGTAGTGCTTCACCCTGGCCAATCTAAAAAAAGTATACCCACTTACCTACTTTTGGGGATGCACCCTGAGACACACGGTGGACTTGCCTTCAAGAGAATAGACTCTAGATATGAGTGTATACCCTAATTAATATTTGCTTTAATGCAATCTAGGTGAAAAGCCCATTGGAAGCTTTACTACATACATAAGCCTACACATAACGTGACCAAACACCAACCAAATCTGATTACTCATGTCTTATAGCTGCTAAGCAAACCATAGTGAGATCATGGAAATGTCCTACTCTCAACTTTAACAAAGTAAAATGCGGAGTTGCCGGTACAATGGTACTTGGGAACCTAATTGCAATATTAAATGATACTTATAATAAATTATTGAAGATATGGCAAACCTGGGTGACCTATGGCGGTCCACAAAGCTTTGAGGTACTACTTTTGACCTCCTAACCTCACTTTGGGCTTTTTCTGGTGGACTAGCCATACCCCTTTGTCTCTCCTTTCTTTTTCCTTCTTACCTTCGTCACAACCCCTACCTTTATTCCCCCCATCCATATTTATCCTCTATTTATCCCACACCCTGGAATTTAGATGTTACATCTATGTCCAAATCTTGGTGACATATCTTTGTTAGCAGAACTACTCAGAGGCCAGACCACTTGCCCATTCTCACCTCGAAGCCCAACGCAAACTTGCACCATCTGCTCCTAACTGTACAGATGGCAGGATCAAATCTCCACTACGCCACCCCCCTGGTCCTTCATGGTATGGCTCACAAGCTATGGCTCAGAAGATTGTACTGTGCACCTGGGGCCCATGTGGTTATTTGACGTGTTCCATTTGAAGGGGGCGCCTACCCACTGCTAGGAGAGTAGACCTCTTTAGACACGTGCAGTTCGTTTTGTTCCGAAACGAAATTTGGATGAAATTTTCGTCATTAGGAGATTCAGATGTACCCGAATTTCCAAATTACCATAGTAACAAGGTTATCCACCTCCTCCCCATTATTGGCTGATCTCAGACCCCGTTTATAGTAATGGGCAGGGTTATCCACCTCCTGTTCCGTTATTGTCTAATCTCAGACCCCCTCTTGTAATGATGGGCAGGGTTATCTACCTCCTTCCCCAACATTGGTTGATCCCATACCTCCTCTTATCGTGAGGGGTGGGGTTATCCACCTCTTGCCCCTTTTTATTGGCTGAGTAGAGCCTGCTGACCAGGGATACCTATACAGGGCAAAGCCAGCACCAAAATTAAGCAACCAAAAATTTTACCAAAATTTAAATCCTCGAAATTGGGGTAAAATTTCAGTGCAAACCAAATCCGAATCTCAACCCTCGTTATGAGAGACTGCTAAGGTGAGAAGGTGACACATCTCCAAACTGAAGGAAATGTTCCGGCCTGTAAGTGGGGAAATGTTCTGATCATGACGGGGTTAATCTGGGTTTCCAGACTATATATGTGTGTATCATCATCTGCTGGAGATAAAAGACATCACAGTGACTATGGAGGAAGAGGACGGACATGACAGGGGGGTTACTGGGTGTAAATAGAAAATAAGATCTTATTACCTCCTCTGCTGCCACCTACGGCAATGTCTCCTCTCTACTCCCTATTTATACCTGGCATCAATTCCTGTCTGTAGCTGACATCACTTCCTGTCTTCCATAGAGACTTCCCATCTGCGTAGAAGTGAGAAGGTCACCACCTTGTGGAGCTCAGAGGAACTGCGGCTCCGAGAAACATCTCGTAGCGTGAACGTGGCCTTGTCATTGATGCCAAGGGCCACAGAGAGTCCTGGGATTTTGGCTGTTATCCCAGTGTGTCCGCATCCCGCAGGTCCCAGGATTCTGTGCAGAGCGGTAGTGAGGTGCTGACTGCAGAAATACTGTCAGGCCGCAGCTTATTGGGCCTCCAACGTTCGGCTCATCCCTAGTCACAATAAATATTTATTATTTTCATATAATACTAAAATTAGTGTATCCGGTTCTCTTCTAGATCTTAGTAAAAATCATGAACAAGAGGGATCACCTCCCGGTTTTTGGTTGTTCCGGATAGCTCTGTACAATAAATCACTGGTATAATTAAATTCATCACATAGACTAAACAGTAATATATTCCTATCCTAGGGTTACCACCTCATCCCTTTAATCCAGGACACATATGAATTAGACAGGTTCTGTGGCTGATTAAGGTGGTAATTAAACTCACTTGGTGCTTCATCTGCATTAAATTAGTCTCAGAGCAACCTGTGTAATTCATATGTATTCAGGTTTAAAGGGATGAGGTGGCAACCCTATCCTATCCCCCTTGGTGGGAGTGGAGTAGGGTTGCCACATCATCCCTTTAATCCAGGACACATATGAATTACACAGGTTGCTCTGAGGCTAATTTAATGCAGATGAGGCACCAAGTGAGTTTAATTTCCACCTTAATCAGCCACAGAACCTGTGTAATTCATATGTGTCCTGGATTAAAGGGATGATGTGGCAACCCTACTCCACTCCCACCAAGGGGGATAGGATAGGGTTGCCACCTCATCCCTTTAAACCCGAACATATATGAATTACACAGGTTGCTCTGAGGCTAATTTAATGCAGATAAGGCACCAAGTGAGTTTAATTACCACCTTAATCAGCCTCAGAACCTGTGTAAATAATATGTATCCTGGATTAAAGGGATGATGTGGCAACCCTAGAGTGGAGATGACCCCATCTATAAGGATATACAGTCCATAAAAGGCTGTGTTCACACTACGAGACGTTTCTTCGGACCGCAGTTCCTCTGAGCTCCACAAGGTGGTGATCTCACTTATCCCTAGACAAGAAGTCTCTATGGTCAACTGACAGGAAGTGATGTCAGGTACAGACAGGAAATTCAGGTTAGGGGTGAGTCGGGAGGAAGTAGAGAGGAGACATTGCTGGAACTGGCAGCTGAGGAGGTAATACGATGTTATTTTCTATTTACACCCAGTAACCCCCAGTTGTAAAGATATGGAGGTCTGATGACCCCCGAACTGAGTTGGGAGAAGCGAAGAATTGGGTTGCACTTGGTATAATCCTTATTTCTCTAAAATAATAAGCAAACCATTCAACGGGACCATAAACCCTACTGGGTAGACTCTACACAGCTGTCGATGGGCAGTAATTAAATGTTCCCTGGTCTCGAATGTTGGTTTATGGAACGTCGTGAAAAACCAATAGTAGGATCCCGAAAAAGCCAGAACACTGATAAACAGAGACCTTAATTAGCTGGCTGTAAAGGGTCAACAGCGCTAAGTGGGGCTGGGAACAGACAATTTTATATAGATGTCATAAAACCACGTAGGAGTAATACACCTTCGAAATGTGGCTCTCTTACCTGGTCTGGGAGGTCCACTACTTCTTCTTAGGAAGGCACCTTTCAAAGGTAAGCCATGACAACTCTTGTTCATAAGCTAACTTTATGGTGCATGACGAAATATGGACTATTAGATCGTGGCATCTGATATATTTAAAATATGAATATATTTGGAAAACAGTATCTAAGGGAGTGCCAGCCCCCCTTTACCAACAAAATGAAGAACCTCTGCCAAAACCCACATTTTTTGATAGCCCAAAGACTTTGAAATCTTGGAACCTTGCCTGAACCCAAAGACCAGAGACTTGTTAAGTACTTTTTCGTTGTTATCCCCATTTATTCTCCATTGTCCGTCTACAGAGAGACCTATATAGACCACGTGACCACATCAATGAGGATGGAGGAGGACTGGAGTCACATGACTGAGAAGATACTAAACCTCACCCTGGAGATTATCTACCTGCTGACCGGAGAGGTGAGGAGGATTCTGGGAGGTCACATGACATCACTCTTATCTCTATTAATAAAACACAGACCTGACCTGAGAGTTGAGGGGGATTCTGGGAGGTCACATAACATCATTCTTATCTCTATTAATAAAACACAGACCTGATTGGAGAGGTGAGGAGGATTCTGGGAGGTCACATGACATCACTCTTATCTCTATTAATAAAACACACACCTGACCGGAGAGGTGAGGATTCTGGGAGGTCACATGACATCACTGTTATCTCTATTAATAAAACACAGACCTGACCGGAGAGGTGAGGAGGATTCTGGGAGGTCACATGACATCACTCTTATCTCTATTAATAAAACACAGACCTGACCGGAGAAGTGAGGAGGATTCTGGGAGGTCACATGACATCACTCTTATCTCTATTAATAAAACACACACCTGACCGGAGAGGTGAGGATTCTGGGAGGTCACATGACATCACTCTTATCTCTATTAATAAAACACAGACCTGACCGGAGAGGTGAAGAGGATTCTGGGAGTCTAACATGATATTCCTATTGGTTCTCCAATACAGAGATTTCCTCTTGTGAAGTCAGGAGATCACATGACCATCACAGTGCCTCCATGTGACTCCCTAAAACCTGAGAGACACAACATGCAGAAGATTCTAGAAGTCACCAAGAAGATGATGGAGCTGCTGACAGGAGAGGTGAGCGGTGCTGGGAATTCTGGGACATTATCCAGTAACAGACAAGGGATGTGTCTGGATGGTGACTGTATCATTGTGTGTGTCAGGTTCCTATAAGGTGTCAGGATGTCACTGTCTATTTCTCCATGGAGGAGTGGGAGTATTTAGAAGGACACAAGGATCTCTACAAGGACGTCATGATGGACAATCAGCCGCCCCTCACATCACCGGGTAAGAGGAGACTTTATTGTAAAGGAGAGAGCAGTACAGAGGGTCCACCTAGACCCCCCATCATCTGATAAACACATAGAAACAATGTATTCAGTCAGTGTTGTGTTTCCTACAGATGGATCCAGTAATGGGAACCCACCAGAGAGATGTCCCCGTCCTCTGTATTCCCGAGATTCCACACAGGAAGGTCACACCATCCCTCACCATGGTCAGGTAGGTGATTATAAATTATCGGTAGTTATGATTTATATACAAGCTTGTTTGTTACAATTAATGTTTTATTTATTTAGAGTGGAAACCTCTGGGATTATAATGTCGATGTTAAAGAAGAGTATGAAGGGGAGGATGAGGAGTATGGAGTGATGAAGGAGCTTTATGAAGGAAAAAAGGATCTCCACAAGGACATTATGATGGAGTCACCTAATAAGAGAAACCCACCAGAGAGATGTCCCCGTCCTCTGTATTCCCGGGATTCCACGCAGGAAGGTCACACCATCCCTCACCATCATCAGGTAGGTGGAGTTGAGGGTCGGGAACATAAAGTGATTGAACCCTCTGACATGTGGAGACGATGTGTGGACGCTACAACATGATATTTTCTATGGGATCTCACATCATAAATACTTCTTATTTTTCCATTGGTTTAGGTTAAAGATCTGATTATCATAAAAGTTGAGGGTGAAGTAGAAGAGACGGATGTGAGAGATGATCAGCAATATACGGAGGAGGCTGGAATGAGGAGGACGTTCATAGAGGAGGACACTCCTACAGAGATCAGCACAGGTGACCCATAATATATTCTTCTGTTAGCAATGATGGAGCTAATGGCTTACACCCGTATGTCCTCAAAGAGTTGCACTCTGGTAAAGGTGAATAAAGCACCTGAGCCAGAAGGCTTACACCCATGTGTCCTCAAAGAGTTGAGCTCTGTTGAAGGTGAATAAAGCACCTGAACCAGATGTCACACACCCATGAGTGCTAAAAGAGTTGCACTCTGTTAAAGATGAATACAGCACATGAACCAGATAGCTTACACCCATGTGTCCTCAAAGAGTTGAGTCCTGTTGAAGGTGAATAAAGCACCTGGACAAGATGGTTTACATTTATGTGTCCTCAAAGAGTTGAGCTCTGTTGAAGGCGGATAAAGCACATGAACCAGATGTCACACACCCTTGAGTGCTAAAAGAGTTGCGCTCTGTTAAAGATGAATAAAGCACATGAACCAGATAGCTTACACTCATGTGTCCTCAAAGAGTTGCACTCTGGTAAAGGTGAATAACGTACCTGAACCAGATGGTTTACACTCATGTGTCTTCAAAGAGCTTCACTCTGGTAAAGGTAAATAAAGCACCTGGACCAGAAGGCTTACACCCATGTGTCCTCAAAGAGTTGAGCTCTGTTAAAGGTTAATAACACCCATGTGTCCTCAAAGAGTTGCACTCTGGTAAAGGTGAATAAAGCACCTAGACCAGAGGGTTTACAGGGGTGTCAAACTTGATTTCATCGTGGGCCATATCAGCATTATGGTCGCCCTGAAAGGGCCGGTTGTATATGTAAGATTAGATGTCCAGAGCACCACCCCACTTACATCAGATGCCAAGAGCTCCCCCCACCACGAGAAGTCAAGGGTCCCCCACCCTTCCTTGCATCACAGTAGGGGCAGAGCTGGGAAGCAGAAAGTGCAGGGTCTAGAGGAGGACCAGAGGAGAGCTGGAGTCTTCTGAATGCTGAGACCAGGGGAGGTGAAGATCAGGGGGTGCTGCAGCTGCACAGAGAGGAGCAGGATCTGAAGTGTTCTGTTCTCCACTCTGCGACCGACTGCTGAGACAGGGGGTGGTGATGAGGGGAGTACTGCCGCTGCAGGAAAGGTGTGAGGGCCACATGAAATGACCTGGAGGGCCGGATTTGGCCCCTGGGCCTTGTGTTTGACACCTGTGGTTTAAACTCATGTGTCCTCAAAAAGTTGTGCTCTAGTAAAGGTAAATACAGCTCCTGGACCAGGAGGCTTACACCCATGTGTCCTCAAAGAGTTGAGCTCAGGTAAAGGTGAATAATGCACCACTGGAGGAACTTGAGCCATGCGTTGGACTTTTGTGTCTTTTTTTAACCTATGTAAGTATCTGGGAGGAGGTCCAAAGGTGTTTTTCACCAGTAAGTGGGGAAGAGGGTGGTTGGGACATCTGCAGAAAATATCTGTTCACTCATTTCTACATGAACCAGGTGACATCCTAGTTTAGGTGAATTAATCCCCTCACAATAATATTTTTTATATTTTTCCAGGACACATCTTCAAGAAATCCTCAAAGAATCATCTCACCTCATCGCTAGAATATAAATTAGAAGATGAGGATTGTGTATGGGAAAAGACAATGCCCTCACCTATGGATGGTGGACTTCACAGTGTGGCTAGACCATCAAACTCCTTTGACTCTGAGCAACCTCCTACTGTGAGGGAGGGTGTCGCAATTCAGGGGGAGAAGACATATCCCTGTCCTGAATGTGGGGAAAGCTTTGGCTCAGAATTAAGTCTTTCTCTACATCAGAGATTCCACAGTGGGGAGAACCTTCATTCCTGTCCTGAGTGCGGGAAATTTTTTCTTCATAAATCTGCACTGCTCAGGCACGAGGGATCTCACAAGGGCGAGAAGCCGCATTCCTGTGCCCAGTGCGGGAAATGTTTTTCGCGGAAGTCCAATCTTTCTGCGCATCAGAGGCTGCACACGGGTGAGGAGCTACATTCCTGTCCGGAGTGCGGGAAATGTTTTCCACAGAAGTCCATTCTGGCTGCGCATCAGAGATTGCACACGGGTGAAGCTCTACATTCCTGCCCTGAGTGTGGGAAAGGTTTCCTTCATAAATCACAGCTGGTCACACACTGGATGTCTCACACAGGGGAGAAGCCGTATTCCTGCTCTGAGTGCGGGAAAGGTTTTTCGCGGAAGTCCAATTATTCCGCACATCAGAGGTGCCACACGAAGGAGAAGCCGTTTTCTTGCTCCGAGTGTGATAAGTGTTTTGTATATAAAATAGATCTCACTATACATCAGAGGTCCCACACGGGGGAGAAGCCGTATTCCTGCCCCGATTGCGGGAAATGTTTCTTGCGTAAATCCAATCTCGCCGTGCATCTGAAATACCACAGGGGCGAAAAGCCGCATTCCTGCTCCGAGTGCGGGAAAGGTTTTCTATGGAAAGCAGATCTCGAAAGACATATGAGAATCCACACGGGGGAGAAGCCATATTCCTGTCATGAGTGTGGGAAATGTTTTACACAGAAGACCCATCTTTTTAATCATTACAAATCCCACGTAACCCTTAAGGCAAAGTTAGTGCCTCAAGTGCGGGAAATGTCTTCTATATGAATCCTATTTTTGCCATAGGTCAGAGATCTCACTAGACATGTGCACGGCCGAAAATTTTGTTGGTTTTTTGCTTTTTTCGGGAATCCGAAAATTTTTGGAAATTCTGAAATTTTCTAATTCGGAATTCAATATTCGGAGTTCGGTAATTCGAAAATGCAGAAAATCGGAAGTAAAAAATTTGAAAACTCGAAAATTCGAAAATAAGAAAGAAAATCCGAAAATTCCAAAAATAATAACTAATAACTAAAAAAGAGTTGCCTTCCAAGGCGGCCACCGTCCTCTAGGTCAAGAAAAAATAGAATATATAGGAATAACCTATATAGTATATGGTGGGCTTTGTAGGCACACACGAGACTAAAAATATGATAAAAAATTGATTTTTATTTTGCAAATATTTAAAAAATAAACAATCAAGAATAAAATAAATAAAATACAATGCGTGACAAAGGAGCACCAACACAATAGATGACAGTCTACAAGCTGTAATACTAAATTTTAACAGGATGTGATACAAAGTACCAAATACTGTATATATGTAGTAATCAGTGAAGGTTGACGCGTTTCGCCCTTAGGCTTCCTCTGGACTTTGTCCTGATAGACTATGAGTAAAAAATATATATATTATACACATGAAGTATACAACAGTATATACAGTATCTCACAAAAGTAAGTACACCCCTCACATCTTTGTAAATATTTTATTTTATCTTTTCATGTGACAACACTGAAGAAATGACACTTTGCTACAATGTAAAGTAGTGAGCGTACAGCTTGTATAACAGTGTAAATTTACTGTCCCCTCAAAATAACTCAACACACAGCCATTAATGTCTAAACCACTGGCAACAAAAGTGAGTACACCCCTAAGTGAAAATGTCCAAATTGGGCCCAATTAGCCATTTTCCCTCCCCGGTGTCATGTGACTCGTTAGTGTTACAAGGTCACAGGTGTGAATGGGGAGCAGGTGTGTTACATTTGGTGTTATCGCTCTCACTCTCTCATACTGGTCACTGCAAGTTCAACATGGTACCTCATGGCAAAGAACTCCCTGAGGATCTGAAAAAAAGAATTGTTGCTCTACATAAAGATGGCCTAGGCCAGGGGTGTCAAACTCCATTTCATCGAGGGCCGCATTAGCCATATGTTTGCCCCAAAAGGGCCGGTTGTATCTGGGGTGCGATATGTAAAAAGTGCTGGGTACAAGAGTACCCTCAAGAAACGGTACTCCATGGTACAACTTGAACGTCACTGGTCATACTCTCTCACTCTCGCTATTGTGGTTTACATTGTGTGGACGAGGGGTAAGTGTGGACACTGGAACATTGTGATTGCTCAGTGTACTGTGGCCCCTCCCTTTTACCGATTAACCCGGGTTAAACCTGTAAAAGTGAATCCCCACATGAGTGAAAACAACGGTCACCAAATCTGTAATTACCGACACACAACTCAATAAAACTCCCCTGTCATTTAAATGTGACAATATGTTCGACATGCGAGTGATGAAATGTAACATCGTTTCACAGTAAAGAAGTCACAACAGTGTACTTTTCTATTTTATTTTATAAATGTTTCTACACTCCCCACATGAATGAAAACACTCTATGACATATATGACAACATATGAAGTACACATATTATATATATAAAAAATGAGTATCAGATAGTCCTGT
>BLSH010424559.1:36938-49690 GCA_018402905.1 Glandirana rugosa | reverse complement strand
TGTAGGGGGACGTTGGGTTCCGAGTGTTTGACCACTAGGCGGACCGGCTGCCTAGTGTGTAGTTTAGGCCTTGACAGTGTGTGCTCTGCCAGGGAGACGAAAGGACGTGGGACCTACCAGTGTCCCTTGTAGACGCCGACCTACGGTAACGGAGAGGCGAGACGGGGTAGTAGGACCCTAACGGGACCAAGGTCCGGGTGTTGGGGTCGTATCTGACCTGGTGACCTCGGTAGGTAAAGGTTAGAGGAATAACGGCAGTCGTAACGGACTCAGGATCTCTGCCCTGACAGGGTCGTGAGGAGTCGGACCTCCGGCTTCTAGAAATGCATGGTAGGCCGGTGGAAGAAGAGCCCGAACATCTGGTTCGGTGTCGGCCTCCAGGCTGAGGAGTGCTGGGACAGTCCCGTCTCTAGGACTCAGGCAATGCTGACGGCAATAAGGAGATTGGAAATGGATGGCTCCAGTGGTCCAGTCTATGCTGGGGTTGTGGGCCTGGAACCAGGGCAATCCCAGGATGATGGGGCAGAGCGGAGAGGCAATGGCATCCAGCCGCAGATGTTCCCTGTGACCATCCAGGGTGCAGGAAAGCAGAGGGACCGTCTCGTGTGTGACAGTTCCGGATTTGATGTGTGATCCGTCGGCCAGGCGGATCACCAGTTTGTGAGCCTTGGGTTGCAGGGGGATGTGGTGCTGTGCAGATCAACAAAACAGCTGCACGCGCCGGAATCAAGTATTGCCGGCACCGTGATAATCCCTCTGAGAAGCTGCAGAGACAAGAAAATAGTGAGATGGGCACGGGAATTAATCGTACATCAGATACAGTGGACAAGCACTTACCGTGCTTCGCGGGGCATGTCCGAACCATGTGACCAGGCTCTCCACAATAGAGACAAAGATTCAACTGGAACCGGCGTTGTCTTTCCTCGCTGGAGAGTGATGGCTGAAGCAACCCAATCTGCATGGGCTCAGAGGAGTCCAGAGGAGAGGAGGTTGTTGGCCGGAAAGCCGGCAGAATCGGGTAACTGGGCACCCGAGGGAGCATCCAGGTGGGACGCAGTTGTCCGGAGGACCTCTCGGCGCGACGCTCTCTGATGCGCCGGTCTATGGAGATGGCCAAGGTGACCAGCTCCTCCGAGGTCTTAGGGATCCCCACTCGGGCCAACTCATCCTTTACGGAATCCGACAGCCCCATGCGAAATTGGAGCATGAGTGCTGCGCTGCCCCAGGCGGTGTCCGAACCCCAGTGCCGAAATTCGGCGGCATAGTCCTCCACAGGGCGGCGGCCCTGCTGAAGGTTGTACAGGGTGGCTTCCGTGGTGGCGGCAAGATGGGGATCGTCATATAGCTGCACCATGGCCAGGAAAAAGGCTGCAGCAGAAGCAACTTCGGGGGCATTCTGCTCCCACAGTCTGCAACAGGGAGATCACAAATCCGACCTTGGTGCTCTCTAATGAGAAGGTCCGTTGCTGGAGACACAGATTTAGGTTGCAGGCACTCCGGAAGACCCGAAACTTCCGTCGGTTCCTGGAGAATTTATCCAGCAGTGGGATCTTGGGCTCCGAGGGTAGGGCCACTATGGTACGGGTAGCTGCGGTACCAGAGGTCGGGGCGGTAGACAGCTCCTGCACCCGCTCTTCTAACCGGGTATATCCCTCTTGAAGGTTCTTGACGGCCTGGGTGAGGCCAGCCAGATGGGCACACAAGTCATCCATAGCGGAGTGTGTTCCCTGCGCAGACTCAGTCATGGCTGCTCGTTTCTGTCACGAACCTGGTGGTGGAGTCTGTCTTGTACAGGGAACGACCGCTCTTGCGCACCCGATTCAAGGACAACTGGTAGAGTAGACAGAGGGCCAAGAGTGCGGGATGGCACGAGGGCTGGATGGTCACCGATGATGTAGTAAGGTTCCAGAAGACGTGCAGATAGAAGAGTGGTCGTGCAGGCTGGGTCGGCAACGGGCAGGCAGGAAGGTACAAAGGATCAGGCAGGCGGGTAGTCAGGTCCAAGCAAAGGTTCGTTCAACGGGCGGGCAGCAGAGGTACAGAGGAGTAGACAAGTGGATGGTCGTGGATAGCCGGGGTCGGTGCAGGTAGTGAACAACAGGTCAGGGCAAGCCGGGTCAAACAGGAAGCAAACGAACACAGGAACAGGTGGAGGGAGCTGTGGCTCACAGGTCACGGACGCTGTAGAACGAGCAGCACCCATTGCAGGAATCTCCAGGCTTAAATAGCGCGGACGCGCGGGCGGGAGCGCGTGAACGCGCACAGGCGTGCGCACTACCGCGAAAACAGCCAGTTTTGCTGGCACAATGTCCTTTTTCCTAACACTACCCCAACACTTCGGATAGATGCTGGAGAGGCTGCGATGAGGCAGGCAAACTACTTCACATAATGTGGGCCTGTAGATCCCTGAGGTCATACTGGAATAAAATATTTGCCCTCATATCTGAATTATGCGCATCTTGGATAGCACCAAATCCAGAATTGGCGATATTACATCTAAATATCCACTCCTTACACCCTAATAGGCGCACAGTAATAATTCAACTCCTGTTAGCAGCCAAACTCAATATCACTAAACTATGGAAACCACCCACAATACCATCATATGTTGACACAATTAAAACCCTCAACTACCAGTGTGAAATGGAAAAAACCCTGGCAGCTGCTACGTCCACCTCCTCTAAGTTTAAGGCTAGTTGGGACATATGGCTAAACAGCCCATACTGTTCGATGTAAACTGATAATTATCCATGCACTCAGACTCCCCCACCTCTTAGCCCCCTACTTCTCCTTCTCTACCCTATCTATCCTGCTCTCTTCTCATGAGGTACTTACTATAACTCCCTTCTGATGATCAGACCCCAGCGATCTTCTTCTGAGATGGTAGAAACCTAGACTGCTTTCTCCTAAGGAGATCTACAGGGCCCACCCTATAAGGTACAATATGTTCCCAAAGGGGTGCCTGGGGTGTGGTCCTAGAGAATCTCTCCTTCCATCTCTGTGGTCACCTTCAGAAATATTACCCCAACTAAATCTACATAACTGTACACTAGCATTGTAGAGGGCTGCTCTCATCTCACATACTTGCATGGTTTAATCTTCGTGATCACGATATATCAGGACAGGTTTCTGACCGGGATTTACGCCTGCTGTCAGTAGTGTGACAGAAACTATAGGTATTTAGAGGCATTAATGTACCTGAATCTATATTACATGCTCTGTACCCATGCACTGTCTACCTTGTAATGTACCTTGGCTGTAACCCTTTTTCTTTATATAATTTTGTAATGTCTGTTAAACTAATAAAGAAATATTGAAATCAAAAGTTCCCTTTACTGGAACTAAGGGGCCAAGCCCAACCCCTGAAAAACAACCCCGCACCATAATTCCCCCTCCACCAAATTTGGACCAGTGCATAAAGCAAGGTCCATAAAGACATGGATGAGTGAGATTGGGGTGAAGGAACTTGACTTGCCTAAACTCAACCTGATAGAACACCTTGGGAATGAATTAGAGTGGAGACTGTGAGCCAAGCCTTCTCGACCAACATCAGGGCCTGATCTCACAAATGTGCTTCTGGAAGAATGGTCAAACATTCCCATAGACATACTCCTAAACCTTGTGGACAGCCTTCCCATAAGAGTTGAAGCTTTTATAGCTGCAAAGGGAGGGCCAACTCAATATTAAACCCCCTACGGACTAAGACTGGGATGTTATTAAAGTTCATGTGCGTGTAAAGGCAGGTGTCCCAATACATTTGACAACAAAGAGTATATTTATTATATAATATTTTCCTAATTCATTTCTATTTTTTTTATATTTACATATATTTAGACTTTGTTGAACAGAACATTTGTTGACCAATCTAAAAAAAAAAAAGCCTCAGACACATCAGACACACACACAGAATAGAGCAATGAAAGTCCCAACCTCATTAGTGATAATTGTTTTATTTATCCAAAAGATAGAAATTAATCTCTGAAGAGTTATTCACCTTAACTATAATTCTATGTAGAACCTTGAAATTATTTTAATAAGTCCTCATTCATTAGGGGTTTTGGATAATACATTTTATCTTAATAAGAGATTACATCATTTCTTTCTTATTTTCAATTTTTTTTCTTAACAGTCTTGTAAATTTTATTAAAACTGTACTTTTGACCCATATTTTTTGACCTGACACTTCCTATTAATGTTTGTTAAACTCCCCCTGTGGTTATTGAGTAAACCATATGCTGAAAAGATGAAGGGTAGGATAGTCCCCCATATACACCTCTTTATTAATGGGTATTTTGAAGAGGGGACATTAACCACTTCCCGACCGCGTACTGTATATGTACGGAGGCAGTGTGGCTCTATTCCGCGAATCGCCGTATATAAGCAGCGATCCGCGCATGCTCAGTTAACGGGCGGGAGCGGGACGGCGCCTATTAGGGTGTAAGGAGTGGATATTTAGATGTAATATCGCCAATTCTGGATTTGGTGCTATCCAAGACGTGCATAATTCAGATATGAGGGCAAATATTTTATTCTAGTATGACCTCAGGGATCAACAGGCCCACTAGATTCTGTCCATCTAGTTATGATACTTACCAGTGTAAGGCGGGTCACGCTTGTCCTTTTTTTCTGCTGCTGGCCATGTTACTGAGCCACAACATGCAGAAGAGTTGGTGGAGTGGATAACTAAGCTATCCTCATCCTCCACATCCTCTGTTACCCAGTCCTAAGACTCCCTGACCAAGCGAGACTTCCTGATTGGTCGGGAGAAGAATCAGGAAGACAATAGCGAATATTTATTCGCTGTTGTCAAACTAGTGGGTGGGTAGAGCACCTGTGCCTCGAGCCCACCCTTTTTTGAAGCCAATTAGAGCCTCAGGCTCTAATCACGTGCTTAAAAAAACCCCATAGAAATTCGTGTGTCTGGCACCCTGCATGTAGATTAAGGGGCCAGACGCATGGATAGGGGGGCAGCACCCCTGCGCCCTGCATGGACGGGCCGCCACTGATAATTACACAGCTCTACCACACAGCACGGCCCTGTCTAGTAAGGAACCAGATCTTTCACCGATGCAGTTTCACTTTCATTTTACAGATTCCCTCCACATCCCCATCCTGCGCCTGAACAGTAGGGATGGGCCTGATGTTCGAGTCAAACATAAGTTCGACTCGAACATCAGGCATTTGCCAAATTTAGAATATTATGTGGTGTTCACAGCAAATTTAAGCGCTGCGGAATGCCCCATGATGCAGTGCAAGATCGTGGGAAATAACATCCGCTAATTGGCCAAAGCATGCACATGACCAGCTTGCTCTGGCCAATCACAGCTCACTCTGCTGTGAGAGTCATGATTGGCCAAAGGCAGGGTGACTTTGGCCAATCATGGCTCAGGGGGCTAAGTCCACACCCCACACTATATAAGGCCACTTACACAGCGGCTGTATGTAATGTGTTAACGTGGAGGAGATAGAGAGGGATTAGCCACTTCAGGCAGTGTATTAATATATAAAGTATATATATGTATATATACTCTGCATTCAGTGTAGACCATATATACAGCGCATTCCGCAGTGTACAGTATATAATACAGTGCAGTCGGTGTTAAAAAAAAAATCCCCATCATGACCGGAAGGCCGCCAAGGAGAGGCAGACACTCACAGGCCACTAAAAGAGGGCAAGCAGCCTGTGTGTCTACAGTCAAGAGTGGTGGTGACGGACTTGGTGTATCCTCTGCAGGCGGGTCACGCTTGTCCTTTTTTTCTGCTGCTGGCCATGTTACTGAGCCACAACATGCAGAAGAGTTGGTGGAGTGGATAACTAATGTTACCCAGGCTCATACTAGTTTGCCTTCCAACTTAGCTGACAAAGTGGCCTATTCCACTGGCTTCTTGTCCACAGTTACTCTTTCCGTAGCCCCACCATCATGCATAGAGGAGTCACCAGATTAATTCGACATGGTGTCGGTTACATGCTGATGGAGGATGCACAGCAATTTGAAGGCTCCGATGTTGGTTCCCAGGTTGAGGAAGGGGGTAACGTGAGCCTAGAGATGCCACAGAAGGACAAGAAACTAGCAGTCACGTTCCCCCAGCTGCAGCATACTGCCAAGTTTGCTCCATTGACTAGGAGGGATTGGATGATGAGGTCACTGTCTGTACTTGGGTGCCTGACAGAAGAGAGGAGGAAAGTGAGGAGGAGGAGGCACAACTCCAATGAGGCAGGATGTCCTCCAGGGGCCAGCTTAAAGGCAGCCACCCTATTGCATAACACCACAAAGCTCCACAGGTGCAGGGTGCTGCTAACTCCATGCTGACTTTTAAAATCTCATTTGTGTGGGCTTTTTTCAACACTTGTGCAGTAGATCTCACCTTTGCTGTTTGCAATCTATGTCTGAAGCGGATCAAGCGCAGCCAGAACAGCAGACGCTTGGGCACCACATGCTTGACCAGACATATGATGACCTGCCGTGCAGTTCATTGGCAACAGCACCTGAAAGAGCTACATCATAAAACAAGGCAGACTTCTCCTCACTCCTCATCTCTGATCTCAACCCCCTACTATACCTTCAATCCTGTCAGAAGCCTGCACTGAGAGAAATGAAGGTCTAGCAATGGGTGCCACAAGTACTTGCAGTCAGCGCTCAGCGTCTAAATGCTAGCTTGGCCAAATTGCTAGCACTACAACTGCTGCCTTTTCAGCTGGTAGACTCTGCCCCCTTTCATGCATTTGTGGAATGTGCTGTACCACAATGGCAGATTCCAAAAAGAATTTTCTTTTCATGTGAGGCCATTCCGTCATGTGGAAGGCAATGTTTTGGCCTTGTTGGACCACTAACTCATGGTCCAGCAGGCATGGTCAGGGATGTTACCTTTCTTTCACGGCGCACTGGGTAACTCTGCTGGCAGCTGGGAAGGATGCAGAAAAGGGTTCAGTGTTGGAGCTAGTTCTGCCACCAAAAAGCGGGTGGTGATTCTGCCATATCTGTCTGCTCCACCCTCTCCTATTCTTCTTCATCTATGGCCTCTTCTGCAGAATTGTCCTCTGAACCAGCAGTGCACCTTAAGATTTCAAGGGGCTACGCAAGCAGTCAGGCTAAAAGATGCCATGCAGTGCTTCAGTTAGTCTGTCTAGGGGACAGGAGCCACACTGAGCCAGAGATTCTGTCAGCTCTGCTGGGGCAGGCTCAGAGGTGGTTAATGCCACGGCAGCTTGAGCCAGGAATGGTTGTCTGCGACAATGGCACCAACCTTTTCTCTGCCCTCCGACATGGACACTTGACACATATACCATGCTAGGCACACGTCCTGAATTTGATGGTGCAGCGTTTCTTGATCAGGTACTCAGGCTTATCAGATATTCTGAGGCAGGCCAGAAAAGTTTGTGGTCATACAATGCCAGTGCTTGGCTGATTGACATTTAACGGGAATTTAACCACAGCCTCATTTATGACATGCTCGCTAGGTGGAACTCAACATTGGCAATGCTGCAGCGGCTGCACACACAGCAGAGGGCCATAACTGAGAACCTGTTTGAGTATGGGACCAGGACAGGCTCAGGGGAACTTGGCTTCTTTTCCCCATGCCAGTGACTACTGATCAAGGATGCATGCACTGTCCTGTCACCATTTATGGAGGCCACAAGGATGGGGAGCAGCAACACTGCATGCATCAGTGACACTGTCCCTCTAGTCTTCCTGCTGGAGCACACGCTTTGTGGAATCATGGACAGGGAACTTGAGGCAGAACAGTGGGAGGAAGAGGAGGACTTCCTTTCCTCTCAAGGCCCCCTTTATGCAGATAGCATTACTGCGGGGCTGGGGCTGGCAAACACACAGGAAGAAGAAGAGGAGGAGGATTGTGTTAGCATGGATGTAGAGGATAACACACAGCAGTCTTCAGGGGATAGTTTTCAGTCCCCAGAAACCTAAGGAGTTTTACGTGGCTGGGAAGAGGTAGTCCCTGACAATGTCATCCTCAGTGACCCAGAGGATTCAGAATCTCATGTCTTTGCAAACTTACACTGCATGGGCTCCCTGATTCTGCAAAGCCTGCGAAAGGACCCTAGGATTTGTGGTATCAAGGAAAGCGATCATTACTGGCTGGCAACCCTTCTTGATCCCTGTTACAAGGGTAAAATGGCAGAACTCATCCTGCCTTCGCAGAAGGAGCAGAGGATGAAACATCTTCAGGAGGCCTTGAAGAAAAGCTTGTGTAACACCTTTCCAGACCCTGGGAGGTTATCATTTCCTGGTGCTGGACAACGTGTTTCTGAGGCTTCATTCAGTCAGAGGAAGAGTGGCGGAGAAGGTGGCCAGCTGACCAATGCCTTTAAACAATTTTTCAGTCCTCAGTCCTCAAGGGCTGGTGTAGGCAACTATCGCCAGTGTCTGCATTATATGGTGCAAGAATATCTAGGGGCAAGAGCAGACTTGAAGACCTTTCCAACTGAGCATTCACTGGGTTACTGGGTCTGGACCACTGGCCAGAAATTGCTCAATATGCAATCAAGCTCCTGGCCTGTCCTGTATCCAGCGTGATTTCTGAATGGACATTCAGTGCTGCTGGAGGGTTTGTAATAGACCAAAGAGTGCATCTGTCCATGGACTCCGTTGATAGGCTCACATTTATAAAAATGAATCAGTCCTGGATCAGCAGCTATCAAGCCGCTGATGCTGATGTAACTGACTGAATTTGCTAGGGATCTGGGATCCCTTGAAGACTGCCTATGCTGCTTAAGTGCCTATCCTATTCCTGAATCTTAATGATGCTAGTTTCCAACAATATTTTTGGTTTAGGGCACCACCAACACACAAGGCCCAATTTTTCTGCACCTGTTTAACAGAGGATTGTCATTTCCATTATTAAAATAATTTTTAACAGCAGGGCCCATTCCTGCGCCCAACAAGAGTAATCATGAGGGGTTACAGTGTTCTGGCACCACCAACACCCAAGGCCAAATTTTTCTGCACCTGTTAGTCTGGGGCATGCCATTACAATTTTTAAAATAATTTTCAACAACAGGGCCCGTTCCTGCACCTAACAAGAGTAACTGTGAGGGGTTACAGTGTTCTGGCACCACCAACACCCAAGGCCCAGTTTTTATGCACCTGTTTAACAGGGGCAGGTCATTACAATTTTTAAAATAATTTTCAACAGCAGGGCCCATTTCTGCGCCCAACAAGAGTAACTGTGAGGGGTTACCATGTTTCGGCACCACCAACACCCAAAGCCCAATTTTCTGCACCTGTTTGACTGGGGCATGTCATTACAATTTATAGAGTTCAGTGCCCATAGTAAATATAATACAGTTCAGAGTATATTGTGCAGTCCACGTAGTATATATAATACAGTGGAGAGTATATAGTGCAGTCATTGTAGTATATATAATACAGTTCAGACTATATAGTGCAGTCAGTGTAGTATATATAGCACAGTGCATTGAAGTGGTTAAGGGGAACCGTATGACAGAATTAGGAAAAAAACGGCATGGGGTCCCCCCAAAATCCATACCAGGCTCTTTGGGTCTGGTATGGATTTTAAGGAGAACCCGCACCAAATTTTATTTTAAAAAATGGCATGGGTGTCCCCCAAAAATCCAAACCAGGCCCTTTGGGTCTGATATGGATTTTAAGGGGAACGCAGAGCCAAAATTGTTTAAAAAATGGCGTGAGAGTCCCCCCAAACTCCATACCAGACCCTTATCCGAGCATGCAACCTGGCAGGTCATAATGGGGGGTTGAGCGAGCTCCTCCCCTGAACCATACCAGGCCATATGCCCTCAACATGGGGAGGGTGTTTTGGGGTCCTCCCCAAAGCACCTTGTCCACATGTTGATGAGGACAAGAGCTTCTTCCCGACAACCCTGACCAGTGGTTGTCAGGGTCTGCGGGTGGGGGCTTATCGGAATCTAAAAGCCCCCTTTAGCAAGAGGGCCCCCAGATGCGAGCCCCCCCATGGGAATCTGTATCAGGTTCATAGTACCTTTACACATTCACCAAGAAAGTGCCAAAAAAGTCCATCCCGCCGACTGACCTATTTTTGCTTTGACAGTTTATTTATAGCCAAGGGCGGGGCCACCCAGAGACGTAAGTGGGTGACTCCACCCCTTCTGACATCATGTGACATCAGAGGAGGGTGGGGTCACTCAGTTACATCACTGGGTGGCGCCACCCTTGACTATAAATAAATTGTCAAAGCAAAAATAGGTCAGTCGGTGGGAGCTCCTCCCTATTTTTTCGGGTCATTGCACGCCGTGATTGACGATAGATTGCATCAGGGGACACTTTTTTTTTTCTTTTTAAATAAAGGACTTGTCCCAAATTGTCTCCTGTCATTTTTACTGTTTTGATACTCTTTTGGTGAATGAGAAGAGGTACGATGTACTCGATACTCATTCACATGGGGGGGTCGGGATCTGGGGGCCCGGACAACCACAACCCAGGGTTGTCGGGAAGAGGCTCTTGTCCCCATCAACATGGGGACAAGGTGCTTTGGGGTGGGTGGGGGCGCAAAGCCCCTCCTGCCCCAAAGCACCCACCCCTCCATGTTGAGGGCATGTACCCTGGTACAATTCAGGGGGAGGTGCTTGCCCGTCCTCCCCCATCCTGCTCAGCCAGGTAGCATGCTCAGATAAGAGTCTGGTATGGATTTTGGGGGAAACCCCCATGTCAATTTTTTTAAAAAATTTGGTGAGGAGTTCCCCTTTTGGTGAGGAGTTCCCCTTAAAATCCATACCAGACCTGAAGGTCCTGGTATGGACTAAGAGGGGACCCCACGTAATCTTTTTCAGTGATTTTTTATCTATATTGCCGGGAGCTGGCAATACATTACAGCCGTGATCAAGTTTAAATTACTTTTTTCCTTTAGAAATGTCATTTTGCTGCAGGACTTTTCTAAACATCACACAGATCTGCCACTTTACAGGCAGACTAAGGAGACCCCCCAGGCATGATATTTAAAGGAATATTTCATTTTTATTGTTTCACTTTAAGCATTATTAAAATCACTGCTCCTGAAATAACAATCAATTTAAAAACTTTTTTTTGCATTGATACGTGTCCCCTAGGGCAGTACCCGGGTCCCCATACACTTTTTATGGCAATAACTTGCTTATAAGCATTTAAAATTAGCACTTTTGATTTTTCATGTTCGTGTCCTATAGACTTTAATAGGGTTTGCATGTGAATTTTTTGCCTGTTCGCATGTTCTGGTGCAAACACTGGGGGGTGTTCGGCCCATCCCTACTTAACAGTGAAAGGAGATGCTCTCTACTACGATTAGTATGCACTATTGCAAAACTATTTGGCACTCTGTACTCTTTTTTTATGGATCTGAATGCAGTGCAGGTTTACAGATATTTATATAGCTGGGTGTGTGGACCCATAGAACCCAATACACCATTAATTAAATAAATGCCATGTTTTCACAGTCATGTGCATGAGCCCTTCTGTATCTTGATCACCCCTGTGATACATGAACCCTGAAGTGCCCAGCATAGAGACCCTGCAAGTAAATTTAGCCACCCCAAAAAAGTCATTTTTTTGAGGAAGGTGGATTCCCTGGCCAGACTTTAAAGGGTAACTCCACTTTCATGGGAAAAACAATTATCAAATAAAAAAAAAAACAATATAACATACAATTGCGACACAAGTCATATTGTAATTGAATGTTGTTAAAAATTACTTTTCCTTTTTAAACTGCAGCTTTGTAATTCTTTGTAAACTGTAATGCAATATGGCTACCTGGAGGTGTTCTGCACACACATGGTGTATAGAGTGCCCCCCCAGATATGTGATTACCTGCTTGTGTGATTGGATCACTGATTTTCCCAGAAGTCTGCACTAAGATACAAGTCAGATTTTGGGCATCCCCTGCAACAAAAATGTCATTTTTGGTGAGATACTCCCAATAGGAAATCACATCTAAAGTAATACAGGCCCTGCAATTCTCCTCATTAGAGCCCTGCAGGTGCAGCAGCTGATTAATAATTACAAAACCACTTCCATACAGATTCACTTTGTACATGGACACAGGCAAACAGACAGCTATTTCTCCAGAATAACAAAAGGTGGGAATTTGCAACAAAGTGTGTTACAATCCCTGCAATTTACATAGATCCCACAGAGGGGAATGTTTTTTGCTCAACAAAAGTGGAGTTACTCTTTAACTTTTGGGCCTCATGCACATGGAGATAATAAAATACTCTGATCTATACCAGCTACTTCTGTTAGGAGATGGCAGAAAAATCAAGCATAAAAAATGCTCATCTTGGTGTGTAATTATGCGCATTTATGCACATTTACAGGCATATGGCATTGAGCGTAATCTCATTTTACTGGCCAGAATTCAAATTTATTCTGGTCACTGCAATACAGTTACAGACGAATGTGTGGCTGGATGCATTTAGACACATATGTGCGTAAATTAAGCTGATAAGCTCCTCTCTGAATGTCGCTTTGAGGCATTATTTTATACCTCTAAACATTGCTCTTAAAATACAGACAGGGGAGTAATGATAGGGGTTGCAGGGGTTGCGATTGCAATCGGCCCCATGCTCCAGGGGGCTCGTATGCCTCCCTTGTACACCTGTATAGGAGGGATGGTGGGGGTGGCATTTATAGGAACCATACTCCTCCATTTTCCTCCTAATGGAGGAGATTGGTTCCTGTAAATGCTGCCCCTGCCGCCCCTCCTATCCAGTTTACTTGTCTGCAGCTGTTCCCAGGGTCCCTGTGTGCTTTCCTGATCCCAATGTC
>BLSH010424559.1:3240-17935 GCA_018402905.1 Glandirana rugosa | reverse complement strand
TACTCCACATCCACCCCCCTTCCCGTTTTTTTACTTGATTTTAATTTATTTTCCCTATCCCCATTTATTTGTAGGGCACTTGCACTAGTTTGAAGATGATTTTAGAACAGTGATATGGCTTCTACCGTTAATTAATACTTTTCAGACACAGTTTGAAGATGATCCACATTCACCTCCATTTTTGCTTTTTTTAAGTTTTGATTTTTTTAAAAATATTTAACGTTATTTCCCTGTCCCCATTTTTTGTAGGGCACTTGCCCTACCCTTACCCCCATTTTACTTCCTTTTGCAGCCCTCTAGGGCTTTCCAGGACTTTGTTACAGCCATTTTTGTGCCTAAAAGTTCGGGTCCCCATTGATTTCAATGGGGTTCGTTGTCCGTGCGATCGTTCGGGTTCCGTCCGGACCCGGACCCGGACTTTGTCCCGAAGTTCGGACGGACCAGCAGAACCCGAACTTCCAAAGGTTCACTCAACTCTAATGCAGAGCATTCTGAGTTTACGAGCAGTGCATCATTCAGACGCCAGGTCCACTCTCTGATTGGTGCCAGAGGGATTTTAAATGTCCAATACAGAGGTGAGTGATCTGACCAAACCATAGTATAAATATAACATGCCAGCGACCAGTCTAACCAACTATGATCCACAAAAAAATAATCAATTTGGCTATAAGAGTGGCGAACCGAGGAAAAATATCTGTAATTTCTTGATTTAGAATGCAGTATTCTCCAAACATCAATCAGATGGTGATCATTCAAAATATGCTTCAGCGCTTTAGGTTTAGAGAATGGTACAGAGGATCTAGATGTAGAGGTATCTAGCTGTGAATCCATCAGGAGAATAAAATCACCACCCATAATGAGTCTCCCCTCCATGAAATTAAACAATATCTTCAGATATCTTATAGCGGTTTGACTTTGGTTAACATTAGGCAAATATATATTGGCCACTGTGAACTTAGTTCCCCAGAGGGAACATTTAACAAAAAACATGCTGCCCTTGGGGCTTCACAATATGGTCAATCAAAACAATTGGCAAAGCTTTATGAAAAGCGACAGAGACTCCCTTTGCCTTCTGAACAGTATTAGTACTGTGGAACCATCAATTGAAATATTTATTGGAGCAGGAGGGAAAATAGTCAGCCTGAAAATGAGTT
The DNA here is from genome assembly GCA_018402905.1 of Glandirana rugosa. Lineage (NCBI taxonomy): Eukaryota > Metazoa > Chordata > Amphibia > Anura > Ranidae > Glandirana > Glandirana rugosa. The sequence goes on along the minus strand of BLSH010424559.1, from coordinate 16,781 downwards.
TCTTGTAAAAGGAGTATATTAACTTTATAACTGTGCATTTGGTAAAGGATTTGCCCTCTCTTTGAGGCAATATTTAAGCCTTTAACTTTGTAGGATTATAGTTTCAGTAGTGGTTATGCTACAATTGTATGAGCCATGGTGGAGTGTAAGGGAAAAAGGGAAGGAACAGAGAGAGAGAGGAAAATAAATTAAGACACAAGGGCAAGAGAGAGTGTCACAGAGATATCCTAATATGCCCGCAGCAGTGCAGAGCACTGTGTGATACACCACACTGTCTAATTTAATGGTGGAGGTAGCCTCCCTGCCCAGGAGCTGATTGAGGATAGTGGTTACAGTAGGTACCTGTAAAACCTGAGAAAGCCTCTGGGATGCCTTCCAGGCAGATATTATTCCTGCGACTCTGGTTTTCACTATCCTCAATGCAAAGTTGATGTTGGCGAAGGCAAGAAAGATGTACAGAAGATGCAGATTCCAGTGCCAAAATGTGTGCAGCATGATCCTCTTGTGTGAGGGCTATTGCAGACACAGAAGTTTCAGACACTGTCACTTGTTGTCTTAATGCATCCAACTCAGTGTGAAGAGAGCATTCCATTTTTATTACCCATGATTCAAAGTCTGCACGAAAAGCAAAAATTAGGGCTGCAGTTTCAAAGCCTGAAGGTCCCCCAGACATACAGGACTGTACTGCAGTCAAGCCTTACCCTGTCTGTATAGAGAATAGAGGTGCATCTGTGACTGGAGGAGTAGCTAGATACAGGGTGTCAGCGAGGAGCATGCCAGCCTTATCAGGCTTGTCAGTAGGGATCACGCCGACTTTGGGTGAGAGGAATGAGGGGAGTGAGAGGACGTGTAGGTGGAGGAGGTAGAGCGAGCCTTACCCAATGCTATCTTATCCTTCTCAGTGCAGGACTCCAGCGAGGCTGTGTGGAGGAGGTATTGCTGGATGGGTCCTTTCTGAGGCTCTACAGTGTCGGCCAATTAAGAGCTCTGAACCGGCAGTTAGTGTCAGAGAAGCACAGAGCTCGAAGGCACACATCTTCAGCAGTCCAATATCGGCTAGGCCCCTGATAATGTTTTAACAACACTTTATATTTTGATATGATTGTTTAACCATTTTTGTGTTCTAGTGCTGTCCTATATGAATGACTTTTCCTTACAAGCTGTAGGATGATGAGAGACTTTACCCTGCAAACAACCCTATGGAGATCATATATCCCAGGCTATGGTTGGAGCACCCTCACAGAATTGTCAAGTGCCCAACTAAAGGAATTACCTAAAGGAGGTCTTGGCACTGCACAGGTAATCCAACCTTCTTATCCAGTGTGTCTTGCTGGCCTGAGACTTTGGAGGGAGTACATCTTATATTTCTCTACACTATTTGTCATCTATGATAACTGCAAAAGGGAAGTAGTGGAGGAAAATGCATATGGGTCTGATAGCAAGAGGGTACATTAAACCCTACTGAGCGGAGGCCCCCTTCTCACTGAACACACAGAACACATGCACACTTCTTTACATTACAACCTCCATGTCCCCACCTTCAGCCCTTGTCTCAGCCCTTGTCTCACTCATCCACCTAGAGCTGGCAAAGACCAGGGTGTCTTGCTGGCCTGAGACTTTGGAGGGAGTACATCTTATATTTCTCATCCACCTAGAGCTGGCAAAGACCAGCCAACAAGAGAAAACCTATCATAGCTTCATGGAAGCTTCCAGTCAAGAGTCCTTTTCATCTGTCTACACATTTAGCAAGTTATGTTGCATGAAGGTTGCGTGGAAACAACTAAATGTATTTGCAACACAAGTGCAGTAACTGTTACCAATAAACAGCAACAAAATCAAATAAGTGCATCTGCTCACAAGTGAACACTTTATCATTTCCCTTTAAAACAATGGTGCACCCATTCTTAATTTTGTAATCCAGGGAATATGTTGATCCAAAGTTTAAATTTTTTTTTTTCAAGTTCATTCCAAATTATGCAATCAAGAAGGAAAATCCTTACTATCCATTTATATTTTTATGCCATATTTACAGAAGAAAATAATTGATCTCATATGTGTAACCCACTGAGGGCCCTAAATGAAATCATCTGATTGTTAATGTTAGCCCTTATATAAAGAGATCCAGAATGTAAATTGCACCACACTTAAAATATTTTCTGTTGCTTCATTGTGTTTTATGTTTATTGTTTTATATTACTTTGCATTGAAATTTCTTATTTTCATTTTTTTTACACAATATGTGTATCGTCAGTTCTCGTTTATTCATTTGATGCAATTTTATTACATTACAAGATGCCTGTGTTGCTGAGGATTATATTTTTTATTAACTAATGACATGTGTGTGTTTTTAAAATATTTTCATCAGACTTTTCCAAAACTGTTCAAAATTTGTCTCCCCCTTCCCCTGCACCAAAACATGCAACATTGTATCTGTGATATTCCCATTATTTTGTAAGATAATTTATTGACATTATTTTATGTATTGTTTTATTTCAATGTATAAAAGAATGCTTGACCCTATAAAAAGTGTCACTGGCTGTGGATGGAATAGACCAGAAAATGTTCAGTTTAGCAGAGAAAAAATGTAGAATTATGGCCACGGTATTTAAAAGTGCAAAAGCAAAGTAATTGGAAAAATAATTGTTCTTTTTAACCTTGGAAGTTATTTTAATAGAGATTTTGATTGTAATCTGACACATTTCTGGGTTCTACTCCCCAGTTTTCAGGGTTGATCAATTTGTGTACCACGCTGCTCAGGAACAAAATGACTGGGATTGTTTGATAAAAGTGCAAGAGGTTAAGACTGAGAGAAAGTTAGACAGGAGGCTGGAAAAAACAGTATTTATTGTGACCTGTACTGCATATATTGCTGGGTGGGAGGACAGTTTTGTTAATTTACCTATAAAGCAAATAAATTAAGCCCTGAAATATACACTGCAAGTTGACTTACTGCCTTTCAATGGTTGTAACCCTAAAAAAATGCTCCTGCTCCTTTAAAACATGATCTATAGCAAAGTGCTTCTGCAGTGTAATTTGTCCTATTATATGATGTAAAATACCTGGTTGATCCTGCCTATTCCTGTGTCCCCCTGTGTGTGCTGACCACGGTAATCATGGCCGCTGATCCATGATTCCAGGGTCAGTTTACTTGCCTCCATCATCCCATGCTCTGCTCTCTGCTGTTCGTCTATTCCCCTCCCCCTCTCCCCCTCCCTCCCTGTCTGTTAGCTCAGTAATCTGTATGAGAGCCAATTTCGTCCCCGCCCCTCCCCTCCTGCTGCTATTCCTGTAAAGTGTATTAAAATCACTGGCATACCCTCTGTTTTAGGCAGATATAAGGCACAGTATATCAATTTTTTTAAAATTATAATCCTAAATACCTTCTTGCACAGCTCCAATGTGCGGTCATGGGGTCTCCCTCAGAGGAGAATCTCAGCCCCTCCCGCTGCTCTCCTTAGATAGGTGAAGGAGAGTGGAGGAGGATTACGTGACTGCACAGCAGATCTGTGCAAGAAAGTATTTAGGGTTTTTATGTCTTTTTTTTTTTTAAATTGACATACTGTGCTTTATGTCTGCCTAAAACAGAGGGGATGCCAGTGATTTAAACAATTGACTTAACAACCACTTTAAATGTGCTGCTTTTGATTCAGATTTTTGCATAAAATTTTCTTTGCTACTGTATCTTTTTATAATATACTGCTAAACCTCTAATATTTTTTTAAATAGATTTTCTATTTTTTAACGCTCTTTTATGATGGAAATTACCAACAGGACCTTGGCCACTGAAGTAGTTCTGCTGGGCTTTTCAAAAAATCCTAAAATTAATATTACACTGTTTTTATTGTTTTCTGTGGTCTACCTTATAACTATCATTGGAAATGGTCTTATGATATGCGCAGTTTTGATAAGCCGTCACTTACATGTCCCCATGTACTTCTTTCTTTGCAATTTATCCTTTATTGACTTCTTCTATTCATCCACAGCCATGCCCAAACTTCTAGTAGACCTTCTATCTAGAGATAGAATAATTTCAATCACTGGTTGCGGCATTCAAGTATATATCAGTATTTTCTTAGGGGATACTGAGTGCTTTATCCTAGCCCTCATGGCTTATGATCGATATGTTGCCATATGTCACCCTCTCTACTATCCCATCCATATGAGGTGGAGTACGTGTCTCTGGTTGGCCTCCTTAGTATGGATTTCAAGCTTTTTAATATCTGTGGTTCCATCACTTCTAATGCCAATGAGAGCTTGTAACCCAAACCAGGTCAACCATTTTATGTGTGAGATTATAGCTGTTATTAAGTTATCGTGTGACAATATATATATGGATCAACTTGTCATATTTTCAATCAGTTTTTTTACCCTTCTCTTGCCCTTTCTGCTTATTATCTGCTCATATGTTTGCATTATATCATCAGTCCTAAAGATCCACTCTGTTGAACGATCTAAAACCTTTTCCACATGCACATCACATATTACTGTGGTGATTTTATTTTATGGGACAGCAATGGTCATGTACTTCGGTCCATCATCTCAATATGCAACGGACCAAGAAAAATTTATCTCTGTATTTTATGTCATTGTCATTCCCATGCTAAATCCTCTCATATATAGTTTAAAGAACAAAGAGGTGAAAAAGGCATTTTTGTTGAGAAAACCTGTTTCTCAATCTTTGCATTAATAAAATCCAGGGAAGGACTGTCTATGGGTCATTTGGTCCCTGGGCATATACAGTATGATTAATACAATGTATTGGTTTGATAGCCCTGAGTGGAGATACTTTATCATTTGGACCTCAATCAGATTGGGACTTGCAGTCAGTAACCCATGCTGACCATCTGTCTGCTCCCTGTTCCTCCCGGGCTGAAAAGGTCTTCAAGCACCAACTTCCCTTGTGGCTCAAAGATGTCATGAGGCAGCATGACCCCAAGAATTACAAAGGAAGTTGATGGTGGAAGATGTGAAAAGGTGCGAAAAAATAAACCATGTCTTTTCCTCGCCCACTTTTCACTATGAGCAGCAATCACTTTAGGACAATGACACACTTTTCATGATTGATCTGTCCATTCCATTAAAGGGCTTGTTGGTTGTGTTCTACATTCCCCCTCTGCCAATTGTTTTTAGCACTCCCCTAATAAGTTAACATTTTTTAAAAAAAAAGCAGAGTCAATTAATGTATTTTGTTACATAGAACATAATAATCAACCAATACATGTCTTATAAATTCAAATAAAATGATTAACACACAATGATCCTAAAATCAGAATTTAATAAACTTACCATTACAGATATAATTTTGTCATGTCTTTCTTACCCAACCATTAGAATCAAGTAGGGATGAAGTAAACATACATTTCAGGTAACTTTTTATATGTATTTGAATGTGCTAAAAAAAAACTGCAGAAACAATTATTAAAAATACATTACACAAATTTGTTCTAACTGTATCTACTTTTTTCTAATACAATTAAGCTACTGTATAAGTAAAATAAGATTAAAGTCACAGCAGGCACGTGTCTGCTCTAGGGCTGGTAGATCTTGATCATATTTCACATATATTTTTTGATGACAAATTCTTGGAGATTACTATTTATAAATGTTTATAAATGTTATAAATGTTTTCACACAAGATTTATACACATTCTTTTAGGATTCACACATGTGAATTCAGGGTAAAATCTGTATGAATAAACCTCTTGGTTTATCATGTCACCTCCCTAACTTTTGTTGTTGACGTACACATTTACAATTTTGTTTGCTTTAGCAGAAGACATATTTGACACAAAGGTAATGCTGGCGTTAAAAAGGGAACTTACGGTACGTTTTTTTAGGAACAATTTTATTTTAGTTCTGTGAACACTTATACTTTTTTAAACTGATTTAAATCCTTTATGAACTATTTTTCTTTTACAAATAAATATTCAATACAGTGGGAATTCATGCATGGGTTTAACATAGTGTTTTAGTTTTCTATACAGGGAGCAGATCAAGCAGAACCTGTTTGCTTTCAGGATGTTTTAGAAAATAAACCTTCTAACAGAAACCAATTTAAATGAAAGCAGCATCACAGAAATTACAACCTTGAGCCCATCCTAAAATGTATTTATTTTAAAGTCAGAATTCTGAGATTAAGAGACAGAATTCTGAGTTCCAAAGTCAGAATTCTGAGATTAAAAGTCAGATGACAGATAACATTTTAAATGAAAGCAGAACCCCAGACAAATATAAATATCACATATTAATGCAGCTCTGTACTTATTAAAAATTCAGTAGTGTAACTACTGGAATTTGACTGCATCACTGCTGGTATTGTCAGGGGCCAAAACTAGGGACCAAGCAGATGTAAACATGGGCAATCCATTCAGTTATAAATTGAAATTTGGATGTATCTGAATCTCTGAATCACAATACTACAAAATTTCAACAAATGCAAAATAAATGATAACGAAAACATCAAATTAATTTGTTTAATTTGTTTGCCAATTCAGAGGATTTTGTACATTCAATAATATGTGTCCCACTCTGTGTTGTTATGATTTGCAAAAGACAAAGTCACAAGACATAAAGTAGCATGAAACTTGCATTGAAGTCACAAGCAAGTTGCAATGCAAAGTCGCAGCAGTTTGAACCAAGCCTTAATGTTTGAAGTATCTGAAATAACAACTACATAACTACATAACAAATTAATCCAAATTTCCAAAATTACTTACGAAAATACAAATGTACAAAACAAATCTGAATATACAAAACAAATTCTGAAAACAAATCATTTTAACATTACAAATATAAGGAAACAGAATGATTAACTTAATGAATCAAAACCAAAACAAATTATTTTGTTACATCCATCTCTAATCAGGTGTGCTTCATTAAAATGTGCTGCCTAAGAAGATGCTGATAGGAGGAAAGAGGAGCGTGAGCAGAAGTATGAACTCATCAGTCAGTGGCTGTCCATACACTGTCCAGTCAGCAGACAGCGGGTGGAAAGTAAACACAACTGTATTCTTTCTATCTATAGTCTATGATTGTTATGGAGAAAGTGGTTTCATCAGGGTGACTGTGTGGCATGGCAGAACTATGTAAATTCATTTTCAGGGATTTCCTCTTACTTCCTGTTTGACTATGGGACAGGAAGTGAAGGAAAATCTCTACAATGGGACACAGTTGGCAAAAAAGTTCAATAGAGGTTATGTCCCTCCATTGCTCTGTCCAAAATGAAAAAAAAAAAAGTTTTACCTATAGTTCTACTTTAAATAAGACTCGCATTTCTCTGACTCGATTTAGAGCCATTGCTAATCATGTTGTCCAGCAATGCAGATCCACGTCAATCACAAAGAATTACACTTGACTACCACCAAAACAAAAACATTCCTGCTGACCACCAACATGATCTGATCCCGTGACTGGCTTACCACAGAATAACATCTCCAAACCCCTGCTGTTAAAAACAAAAAAAGGAGCAGGAGTTCCTGGTAGACATCATGGAAATCCTCTTTGATATCCATACCAGACCCTCATCAAGAATATGGGTATGTATTTTTAGCGGGAAACACTCTTTTTTTGTGTGGGGTCCCCCAATGACATCTCAACTAGGATAAGGTCTGGTATAAATTAATGGAATCCCTAGCTACTTTATTTACAAACAGTAAGTAAGTGGCTTACCAGCAATTACATCAATTTAACAGTGGGCCAATTCGGACACTTCTCAAATACAGTATATGTAAAGATCCCTTTTTTTTTTGCTAGAAAATGACTTAGAACCCCCACACATTATATATTTTGTTTCAGCAGAGGCCCTAGAGCAGCCTTTCTCAACCATTTTAATATGGAGGTACCCTTGGTATAACCTTTCAGATTTGGTGAACCCCTGCTAATAAAAATTTGATTTACAGCTCACAGTACATTACTGTGAACAATGCTTCTTACATTTGTTATCCCCCCCGCAGATAGCTAAACATATAACTGGTGTCAGTGGTTACACGTCTGAGAGGCAGATATTGCCCATTGCTCAAGGAACCCCTAGCAACCTCTGGAGGAACCCTAGGGCTCCACAAAGCAGTATGTGTGCAACAGTTTTTCAAACTCAGTTTTTTGGGGAAAAATACACTTTAATGATTTTTATTTTTAACAGAAAGGTTTTTATTGATTTTCAATAGAATTACATGACACAAACTTTGGAACTGCAAATAAAGGTTAACAACTATAGTTACAAAAGCATACAATATAATAGAATGTTAGAGTTGAGCTTAAACTAGCAAAGTTAGATGGAATAGCGAATATTTGAGCTTAATGTAGCACTTATCAGAATATTAACATTATCACAATGGGAGAGTGACTGGGTCCTGCAGAGTTATTTGACGTAAAAATAAAAGAGTGAGTGTAATTGGTTCAGGGGTAGTGTCTGATAAGGACGAGTCCTTAAGTGCACAAGGATAGTCATGATGGAAGATCTCAGATGAGAAAATCATTTGAGGTCACCGGGTCCTTCAGGGTGGAGGAGCCAAGGTTTTTAATGTTTTGTGAAAGATTACAGCCGTAAGTTTGCTTTGGCAAAAGCATATTCCAGTCGACAGTTCTCATTCAGAATATTAATGAGTTCAGTTATTGTTGGAGGAAGAGCACATTTGAATTGCGATGAAAATATGTCTCATTAGGCTAGTTAGGAGGCCAGAGATGAGAGTCCATGCCTAGTAGTACTGTCTGAGGATTTAGAGTGAAGGAACATCCTATAGTGGCAGAAATAAACTTTGCTATGTCTGGCCAGAATTTCCTCAAGACCGGGCAACTACACCAAATGTGAAATAGGAGCCAGGGTGGCCACATTGTCTCCGGGAGGTGGCAGGGGTTGCTGGGTACATGTAGGCCAGCCTGGCCGGAGTTAGGTACCAGCTGTGGAAAAATTTTTGTGCAGTTTCCCAATGGGAGATGCAGCATGAGGCCTTGCGAGAAAAGTTTAGGGCTAAATGCCATTGTTCTGTGGTGTAGGTTTGATTAGTCCATTGTTCCCAGCATTGCATGGAGGAGGATTTGCTGTTGGAAAGGGGATTTAGTAGGAGTTTGTAAATGCTTGATATTCCTTTGGTGGATGGTTGAGCTGTGGAGTAAAAGTTGATTAAGTTTGGTATAGCAATGTCGCTGGAGAAATACAGATGTTGCAGAGCTGACCTTAGTTGGAGATACATGTAGAATTGCTTGGGGCTGAGCGGGTAGGTCCGACAAAGTTGTTGAAACAATCTTCGTTTAGCATTCGAGTAAAGTGCCAGTAAATTGTTGATGCCCGCTTTCATCCAGGGGGTGAAGGAAGTATTTGGAATGAGAAGTTCCAGTGCATTAAGGGGGAGATAGGCGAGCAGTGAGATATGGAAACCATTCACTTTTTGGTAGATAGCTTTCCATACTCTAGTAGTGGTTCTGACAGTATCCAGGAAGGTTTTTGGTGGTTGGAAGCATAGCAGAATGGTGCTGAGTAAAGTCTTTGGAGATACCACAATGGCTGTCCATTCAATTTGGAACCAGGTTGGTTGCAGGGAGGGATTCCACCATGCTTTAGTTTGATTTAGTAGGATTGCTTTATAATATGCTCCAATATTAGGGAAGCCCAGGCCAGCATATTTGGTAGGCGTGCATAAAAGTTTATAATGAATTCATGGAAGATTAATTTTTCAAAAGTGGGTGTTGATGATAGCTTGGAGTTTTGCAATGTGTGAGGATAGAATGGGGACTGGTATCGATTGGAATAAATACAGAATGTGAGGTAACATTAACATTTTAGTTAGGGCCATTCGGCCTGCCCAGGAGATAGCAGTTGTTTGCAGACCTTGTGATATTTTATATACAGTCATGGCCAAAATTGTTGGCACCCCAGAAATTTTCCCAGAAAATCAAGTATTTCTCACAGAAAAGTATTGCAGTAACACATGTTTTGCGTGTTTATTCCCTTTGTGTGTATTGGAACAAAACAAAAAAAGGGAGGAAAAAAAGCAAATTGGACATAATGTCACACAAAACTACAAAAATTGGCTAGACAAAATAATTGGCACCCTTAACTTAATATTTGGTTGCACACCCTTGGGAAAAAATAACTGAAATCAGTTGCTTCCTATAGCCATCAATAAGCTTCTTACATTTCTCATCTGGAAGTTTGGACTATTCTTCCTTTGCAAACTGCTCCAGGTCTCCCTTTTCCCAACAGCAATTTTAAGATCTCTCCATAGGTGTTCAATGGGATTTAGATCTGGACTCATTGCTGGCCACTTCAGAACTCTCCAGCGCTTTGTTGCCATCCATTTCTAGGTGCTTTTTGATGTATGTTTGGGGTCATTGTCCTGCTGGAAGACCCAAGATCTCGGACGCAAACCCAGCTTTCTGACACTGGGCTCTACAGTGTGACCCAAAATCCTTTGGTAATCCTCAGATTTCATGATGCCTTGCACACATTCAAGGCACCCAGTGCCAGAGGCAGCAAAACAACCCCAAAACATCATTGAAACCACACCATATTTCACTGTAGGTACTGTGTTCTTTTCTTTGTAGGCCTCATTCCATTTTCGGTAAACAGTAGAATGATGTGCTTTACCAAAAAGCTCTATCTTGGTCTCATCTGACATTTTCCCAGAAGGATTTTGGCTTACTCAAGTACTTTTTTGGTAAACTGTAGTCTTGCTCTTTTATGTCTCTGTGTCAGCAGTGGGGTCCTCCTGGGTCTCCTGCCATAGGGCTTCATTTCATTTAAATGTCGACAGATAGTTCGCTTTGACACTGATGCTCCCTGAGCCTGCAGGACAGCTTAAATTTCTTTGTAACTTGTTTGGGGTTGCTTATCCACCATCCGGACTATCCTGCGTTGCCACCTTTCATCAATTTTTCTCTACTGTCCACGCCCAGAAAGGTTAGCTACAGAGCCATGGGTTGCGCACTGTGGACAAAGGCAAATCTAGATCTCTGGAGATGGACTTGTAACCTTGAGATTGTTGATATTTTTCCACAATTTTGGTTCTCAAGTACTCAGGCAGTTCTCTCCTCCTCTTTCTGTTGTCCATGCTTAGTGTGGCACACACAGACACACAATGCAAAGACTCAGGCCTCGTACACACGGGACGACGATCGTATACAACAGGTCATACGAATGACCGTTGTATGCGAAATCGATCGTTAGTACGCACGATTAGAACAGCCAACGTACGGCGATCGTACAACGGGAGTTGTATGAGCAAACTAGAAAACTTGGTAGTACCAACAAGTGGTCATACGACCGTTGTATCGTGTGTACAGAGCAGTTGGTACAGCAGTTGTATTGTGCAAAACACGCATGCTGAGAAGTCAGGAATGGCCGGATGCTAATTACATGCACCTGAACCTTCTTTCTTTGGTCATACGATTGTGTAGTGCAGTCAGTATGCTAGATACAACAGCCAACATACGGTTTGCGACAATCGTACGTACGATCGTCGTCCCGTGTGTATGAGGCTTAAGTGAACTTCTCTCCTTTTTATCTGCTTTCATGTGTGATTTTTATATTGCCCACACCTGTTACTTGCCCCAGGTGAGTTTAAAGGAGCATCACATGCTTGAAACAATCTTATTTATCCACAATTTTGAAAGGGTGATAATAATATTGCCCAGCCCATTTTTGGAGTTTTGTGTGACATTATGTCAAATTTGCTTTTTTTCCTCCCTTTTTTTGTTTTGTTCCAATACACACAAAGGGAATAAACACTTGTATAGAAAAACATGTTACTGCAATACTTTTCTGTGAGAAATACTTGATTTTCTGGAAAAATTTCTGGGGTGCCAACAATTTCGGCAATGACTGTATATATATATATAGAAGAGCAATGGACAGTATCGGTAGAGCAGTGGACGGTGTCAAAGGGCCAGAGATTGGTGTCAATAGTTTTTGTATATATATTTTTTTATTATTACTTTTTACAATCTTATTATTTTTTTCACAATAATTTTTTTATTATTGTTTTTACATTTTTTTTAGGAGCCCCATTGGCTTTGGTGAAATATCAGAGGGTGATGTCTCATTTTGAGACAAAGAAAGTGACTGAAGACAGAGATTCCCCAGTCCCTTTCTCTGCAGCTAAACAGCAGGAGGAAATCTGCCCAGCACAGGGTGATTAGGGTGTGCCCAGGCACACCCTGTGCTCACGCCTATGGTGTTCAGATCTGTGCACCCGCTCCTGCCCACATGTCAAATTTTGACATGTGAATGTGACTGTGCAGTTGCTGACTCCACTTCTATGGGCCCTGTGTCTCCGTGATGTCTGAATTAACCCTATTTGTGTAATGTACAGTCCACTTTACAAAAATCCAACCAAAATGACCCTCCCTCCCAAGCCCATATCCCACACACCTCCCTTCCGACCCAACCTACCATTTTGCTAGAGACTCCCCTTCCAGCACAGGCTGACACCCCAACCCCCACCCAACCCCAAATACAGACCCCTCAGTACAGAGTTCAGTTTGCATGCTAGTTGAAGCAGCAAAAATATTTTATGAGTTTTCACCTTAGACATGTATCTAAATCTCCCTTGCCTCTGAAGCCCAATTCACTTTTGGGTTGCGCTCCAGAGGCTACTGACAGGCGCCTCCTCAACCTGATTTAACCCTATTTTTACAGATAATCACACTGCATTGCCTGAGGTTGCGAAGCGTTTGCAAAGCCTCCCCATTGACTTGCATGTGTAGTGTTCCCTACACATGAGGCCAATTTAACTACAGTTGTGAAATGAATAGAGTTGAGCGAAACCGAACTATAAAGTTTGCGTTCGTACTGGACTTTAGGGTGTCTGTGACCCGAACCCGGACATTTGAGAAAAAGTCTGGGTTTGGGTATTTTTTTGCGCCTTTTTCGCGCCTGTTGAATAGCTGCAGGGCAGCCAATCAACAGGCATTTCACTTGTTTGCCCTTAGAAGCCATCACAGCCATGCCTACTAATGGCATGGCTGTGATTGGCCAGTGCATCATGTGACTCAGCCTCTATATAAGCTGGAGTCACGTAGTGTTGCATGTCACATCATCTCATACTAGTGTAGGGAGAGGATCCTGCTGTTGCTGTGAGGGACAGATTAGCTTTAGAAAATCATCTCATACTAGTGTAGGGAGAGGATGCTGCTGCTGCTATGAGGGACAGATTAGCTTTAGAAAATCTGTTAAAAACAGCAATTTATTGGTGGGTAGGTGCTAGAGGAGATTTTTTTTTGCTAAGCAAAGTGCCTCATATAAAACCTAAGCAATTTTTCTGTTTGTTAGGTGGGCGTTTGCAGCCATTTTTGCAAGTGCAGTGCACTTGCAACTGCTTGTGTGTCAGGGACACTACTTTAATCGTGTTCTGTTAGTTCAGTTGGCAACATTTTGGCATATTTACATACTGCTTTTACATTGCAGTTAGACAAATTATATATATTTTTTTTTTTGTGCAAAATATTACATTTGCAGCCAGCGGTGCATTTCTTGCACAAAATTAAAAAGTGTGTCTACATTGCTGGATTAAAAAATATATATATATTCTAAATACCCGACGTTTACA
>BLSH010424549.1:2086178-2096223 GCA_018402905.1 Glandirana rugosa | reverse complement strand
ATAACAGCCTATGTGTGCATGAACATATAGGATAACATGATGGAGGGTTTATTGACTGTAGAAAAAAACGTCTGCAGCTAAAAAGAGCTGCTGTAAAACAGTTAAAAAAATGCCCTGTGTGCATGAGGCCTAAGTCTAATCACCCTAAATCACAATATTGATAATCAAACTCCCAAATATAATAGTGGCCGGGAATATCTGTACATGCCCCTGCTGATGCAATAGTTCACGACAGCAAAAGTGTTAAAGCGGTTGTCTACCCAATTTTACTACTATTACCTACAGGTAAGCCTATAATAAGGCTTACCTGTGGGTAAAATGAATATCCCCTAAACCTGTACGGTTTAGGAGATACTCCCTCTCCAAAATGCTTTGGAGTTATGGCGCATGCGCCATATATGTCACGGCGCATCTGCCGACTATGTCTTGGCAATAGGGGCGGACATTGCCGGGGAGACGGGTCCCGCGCGCATGCGTGGGAGTGACGTCTCGCGGCTCCAGCCAGTCACAGCGTTGGAGCTGCGTACTCAGAAGCAAGATCCGGGGGAAGATGTCCGCTCTCACAGAGCGGACCGAGCAGCCCGGTTGGATCGTTTCAAGGTAAGTATTTCATAATGAGCTAGTATGCGGTGCATACTAGCTCATTATGCTATTGTCTTGCAGGCTGTCATATTTTTTTTTTTGTCAAATGGGTAGACAACTGCTTTAATGGCAGGGATTCACATTGTTCCATATGCATGCACCATATGTGGTAATGCACATGCTTATGTGTGAATGGGCCCACATAGTTTTCCTTTCCCTTGCATACTAAACTGTAGCACTTAGTTGTGAACTAGCCACATGAGGCAAATGTGTTTAGGCCCAAATAGTCTCAAGTAGCATGTCCTCTGCTTCTGATTTTCTCCTGCAGCATGTCTCCAAACTCTCCTTTGGCACATCCACTGTCTCGGACAGCCTTCTATAGCACCACACATACTGTATATAATGTGCAACCCCTTGAAAGTTGATCACCGCTGGTGGGGTTTTCAAATACTAAGTGATCTGGCCACTGTGTGTGCTGTATCGTACTGTAGCTTAAGTTACGTACAGAAAAAAAGTTCAATCACATATATAAAAGGTACATAAGACATCATGAAAAGGCAAATACTGGCTTCACCCACCTAGTATACACCACATATCATCAAATAAATCAACAGACCCATGGAATGATGTACAGGCCCACACCCACCCCAAAGTGACAGGCAGTTTACCATATCACAGACCAGATTCCACACATATAATACATTGCATCACATAGTCGCTGTAAAGGAGCCATTTAATCAGATATCGTGGATGTACTGTTTATCCAACTACCCGATGCTTTATCGAACTTATGTGGCATGCCTCTGCTAGCATACATAGCCTTGTATGAGGGGATGGCAAATTCACTTTAAAATTGATTGGTGACTGTCAGGTAATTCTTAGTACATACACTGAGCAAAATTATAAACGCAACACTTTTGTGTTTGCCCCTATTTATTATGAGCTGAACACAAAGATCTACAACTTTTTCTATGTACACAAAAGGCCTATTTCTCTCAAATATTGTTTACAAATCTGTGTTAGTGAGCACTTCTCCTTTGTTGAGATAATCCATCCACCTCACAGGTGTGGCATATCAAGATGCTGGATAGACAGAATGATTATTGCACAGGTGTGCCTTAGGCTGGCCACAATAAAAGGCCATGCTAAAATGTGCAGTTTTGTCACACAGCACAATGCCACAGATGTCGCAAGTTTTGAGGGAGCGTGCAATTGGCATGCTGACTGCAGGAATGTCCACCAGAGCTGTTGCTCTTGATTTGAATGTTAATTTCTCTACCATAAGCCGTCTCCAAAGGCGATTCAGAGAATTTGGCAGTACATCCAACCGGCCTCACAACCGCAGACCACGTGTAACCATACCAGCTCAGGACCTCCACATCCAGCATCTTCACCTCCAAGATTGTCTGAGACCAGCTACCCGAACAGCTGCTGCAATAATTGGTTTGAATAACCAAAGAATTTCTGCACAAACTGTCAGAAACCGTCTCAGGGAAGCTCATCTGCATGCTTGTCGTCCTCATCGGGGTCTGAACCTGACTGCAGTTTGTCCTTGTAACCGACTTGAGTGGGCAAATGCTGACATGCAATAGCATCTGGCAATTTGGAGAGGTGTTCTCTTCATGGATGAATCCCGGTTTACACTGTACAGGGCAGATGGCAGACAGCGTGTATGGCGTTGTGTGGGTGAGCGGTTTGCTGATGTTAACCTTGTGGATCGAGTGGCCCATGGTGGCAGTGGGGCTATGGTATGGGCAGGCATATGCTATGGACAACGAACACAGGTGCATTTTATTGATGGCATTTTGAATGCACAGAGATACCGTGATGAGATCCTGAGGCCCATTGTTGTGCCATTCATCCATGGCCATCACCTCATGTTGCAGCATGATAATGCATGGCCCCATGTTGCAAGGATCTGTACACAATTCCTGGAAGCTAAAAACATCCCAGTTCTTGCATGGCCAGCATACTCACCGGACATGTCACCCATTGAGCATGTTTGGGATGCTCTGGATCGATGTATACGAAAGCGTGTTCCAGTTCCTGCCAATATCCAGCAACTTCGCACAGACATTAAAGAGGAATGGACCAACATTCCACAGGCCACAATCAACAACCTGATCAATTCTATGAGAAGGAGATGTGCTGCACTGCGTGAGGCAAATGGTGGTCACACCAGATACTGACTGGTTTTCTGCCCCCCCCCCCCCAATGCAATAAAACTGCACATTTTAGAGTGGCCTTTTATTGTGGCCAGCCTAAGGTACACCTGTGCAATAATCATGCTGTCTAATCAGCATCTTGATATGCCACACCTGTGAGGTGGATGGATTATCTCGGCAAAGGAGAAGTGCTCACTAACAGAGATTTAGACAGATTTGTGAACAATATTTGAGAGAAATAGGCCTTTTGTGTACATAGAAAAAGTCGTAGACCTTTGAGTTCAGCTCATGATAAATAGGGGCAAACACAAAAGTGATGCATTTATACTTTTGTTCAGTGTAATTCTTTTTACATAAAGCTTTCTACATGTAAGTGAGCAACCTTGAGTGGGTATGTGGAAAAGAGCTCACTTGCATCACAAGCAAGAGGTCACACATCACTTCCAAAAGAGAGCGGGGTGCCTGAGTGACTAACTGAAGTGCTGAACAGGTAGGTTATGCTCCATGTATGCATCCCAAAGTTTAATTTTGAATATAATTTTGACTACTAGGTGTAGGATAAAGGAGCTACCATATTATTTCCATTATTTAAAAATTAAAATGAACTCAGGTGACTATAGAAGTGTAAAGTTTCCCTTAATATATTTCTTTTCTTTACTACACAGGGACACAAATATAAAGTGCACAATTCCTATATGGCTCAAAAAGCCACCACCCTGCAGTGCAATAGCGCTAATATAAGTCCATCAAAAGTTCACACATAGAGCAAAGGGTGGACACAGTTTCCAGAGATAGCGAGGAATCTTGTAGTTCAGATAGTCAATGTGAAGGCAAGATCCGGTCACCCAGAAAAATAATGATATAACACCGCGTGCAGCATGCAGATCCACAATCTGCTTACCAGAAGTGAGAATATTAGAGACCTGTATTCAATCAACAGATATGCTGTCTTGTGCCGCAACCTCTGAGCCTTCTGCCTATCTCTGCATCTTGTCAGCACTCTCCAGCCATATTAACCGATCATAGGAGAGAAGACACATTCCATAGCGTAATCCCATAAAAACAACTTTATTGCCAACCCGCCTTAAAAATACACTTACAAACATGCAGTAAACAATCGCAATTTCATCTATCAGATAAGGATTGTGTTGACGTCTCACCGCTCCACGCTTAGGTCCAGCGTGTATATCTTTTACTTTCACTTCGCGTCCTGGAGCGCAAAACGTCACTTCCTGTCGTGGGGTCACGTCCTGACGCGTTTCGTCATCACGACTTCTACGGAGGGCGTGACCCCACGATCAGCACCTCGTACTATATACACTCCGGAGGCAGGGGGAGGGAACGTTGACTTCGCCTATCTTAACACAATTAACTGTTTTTTTTTTTTTTTTTTTTTTTTTTTTGGTCCGCCACTGTGAGATGCACTGTGGAGTAATACATGTGTCAACCTCATCTTGGGAGCATGAATATTTATATTTTTCAATCACATTCAACCTGAATTATAATCAGTCGTTTAAGTTTCTTTTTACGGCGGTCAGTTAACCCTCTCCTAATCCATCGGGGTGCATTAACACTCAAATATATTTATAAAAATACGTTTGTAATCTGCTTCTCAGCCATCTTTTGTTTTTTCCTTCTGTACTCAGCTTGTATAGCTACAGACTTATTTCACTGCAACCCGTTATGTATAAATTCTATATCACATAGAGAAATAATCTCAACCCATAATAAAATCATTTAGTAAATATCTAATACTCTTCTAAAAATTTAAAAAGATATATATAAAAGAATATATTTTATACAAAAATCTATAAAAGAAATATATAAAATTTGTAAACATAGAGAGGAAATCCAAGCAATCAATTTTGTTTGGGGGATCTTTATCACCTCTGCCAATTAAAGGGAAATTAGCACATTTATTTCCATGTACTAAAATAAATTATGACCACAATTGCTAAAATAGTATGCATGTGGTTATCTGCAGTGGCTATCCTCTACCCAAATCAGATATATTCAGTGAAAGATTTATCAATTATAGCATCCAGAATACTTTCAAGCTAACCTCGGCCTTGACTGACTTTCAATAATAGGAACAACTTTGGATTTATCTCATCATAAATATCTGGTGTATATATGTATTAATTCTCATATCATTTATAGATCTAAAATTTGGAAAACTAAAGAAAGAGGCTATTCCTTTGCATTCAGAACCTAGGCTACTTTAAAATCGTAATCTGATGTTTCTCTTATAGCTAAATGGGGATCTCTCATTATAGTAAATCTCCCTCATTCTGCCAGTGGGACAAGAGGCTTCGAGTTCTTATTAGTTTAGTTCTAATCCACTTTATTATTTATTATTAAACCTAATGCAACTACGCCAAAAACAGGGGGGATAATGAAGTATACACATGGCACATCTACACTTTAAACTACCTTCAAACCCCATGAATCACTTCAGCAAACAGGAGTAAATGGTGGAAAACACCTTGCTCTGCCAGGTCTTCAGGCCAATCTCTCATAATGGTGGACCATTAGAACTCCAAACAATGCAAGAGTATCCACCTATCTTAATCCTCACATCCCTAACCAGTGGATAACCCCAAAACTCTTTCAATTCTTAATTATCGCTAATGAAGCAGTTTAAATCCATTTCTATGTTTAAACCTTTTGGTTCCAAACTATCTGTGAGGTATAACCATTTGGTTTCCATTTTAGAGATCTCTCTGACCTTATTAACACCTCGCCATGAAGGTTCTAACTTTTTAATACCCCAAAATTTTAAACATGACGGATCCCTATTATGTACTAACCTGTAGTGTAGGGAAATCGCTGTGTTCCCTATAACCCTGTTTGATATTTTGTATGTGCTCCCCAATCCTCACCTTTAATTTACGTTTGGTTCTTCCTATATATAATAGATTGCAGGAGCACATAAGGGCATACACTGCATAATCCGTATTGCATGTTATAAACTGCTTAATCCGAAAGGTTTTATTGTTAGTGGGGGCTATAAACCCTTTCAATCTTCTTACCGGTTCTTTTATTTCATTGCATGCTCTACACTTTCTGCATGCGTAAAACCCTTCAAGGTCCAAAAAGGAAGATTGTTTAGCAGGTGGATCTAAGATTTTTTTCACTATTTTGTCCCCTATATTGGGGGCTTTTCTATAAATGAATCTTGGCACTGATGGTAATATCTTGCTTAAGGTTTTATCCATTGCCAGAATATGCCAATGGGTTTGGAAGATTTTTTCAATATCCTTGTATTGCGAGTGAAAATTGGTAATAAAATGTAATTGGTGGCCATCTTGGTCATTAGGTACAAATCATCAAAACAATTGAATGCAAGTGAATCCAAACACTTAAACCAAATATATTGTTGCATATATTCCTGTAAAGTCAAACGTTTCTTTCTTGCAATCTATATATCATACTTTTGATTAATTCATACAAGTAAGGTGTATCCATAGGCACTTTCTTTCCTAGAATCTCAAAACGTATTTAAGCGGGCCATAGACGAGTCGAAAACCAAAAGTTGGAACAAAATTGAATCAGCCGGAATACTTCCCTGTCAAAAACTTTGTGATTTCATCAGTGAATACAAGGCTTCCTCTGATTGGCCGAGGTGGACAGATGTAGTCATCCCAGCAAATCAGAAGATGCCTATTCATTGATAAATATACAAGACTTGGCTGAGAAACATCCAGGCTGACAAATTTTGTTCTGGCAGCAGATGGGAAGTTGCATCTACTGCTGCAAAACACCACACTGCCATACTGTACGTAACTTATGCTGCAGTACGATACAGCACACACAGTGGCCAGATCACTTAGTATTTGAAAACCCCACCAGCGGTGATCAACTTTCAAGGGGTTGCACATTATATACAGTATGTGTGGTGCTATAGAAGGCTGTCCGAGACAGTGGATGTGCCAAAGGAGAGTTTGGAGACATGCTGCAGGAGAAAATCAGAAACAGAGGACATGCTACTTGAGACTATTTGGGCCTAAACACATTTGCCTCGTGGCCAGTTCACAACTAAGTGCTACAGTTTAGTATGCAAGGGAAAGGAAAACTATGTGGGCCCATTCACACATAAGCATGTGCGTTACCACATATGGTGCATGCATATGGAACAATGTGAATCCCTGCCATTAAAGCGGTTGTCTACCCATTTGACAAAAAAAAATAAAAAAAATGACAGCCTGCAAGACAATAGCATAATGAGCTAGTATGCACCGCATACTAGCTCATTATGAAATACTTACCTTGAAACGAAGATCCAACCGGGCTGCTCAGTCCGCTCTGTGGGAGCGGACATCTTCCCCCGGATCTTGCTTCTGGGTACGCAGCTCCGACGCTGTGACTGGCCGAAGCCGCGAGATGTCACTCCCGCGCATGCGCGCGGGACCCGTCTCCCCGGCAATGTCCGCCCCTATTGCCAAGACATAAACGGCAGATGCGCCGTGACATATATGGCGCATGCGCCATAACTCCAAAGCATTTTGGAGAGGGAGTATCTCCTAAACCGTACAGGTTTAGGGGATATTCATTTTACCCACAGGTAAGCCTTATTATAGGCTTACCTGTAGGTAATAGTAGTAAAATTGGGTAGACAACCGCTTTAACACTTTTGCTGTCGTGAACTATTGCATCAGCAGGGGCATGTACAGATATTCCCGGCCACTATTATATTTGGGAGTTTGATTATCAATATTGTGATTTAGGGTGATTAGACTTAGGCCTCATGCACACAGGGCATTTTTTTAACTGTTTTACAGCAGCTCTTTTTAGCTGCAGACGTTTTTTTCTACAGTCAATAAACCCTCCATCATGTTATCCTATATGTTCATGCACACATAGGCTGTTATCAACTGTTTTTAGCTGGCGCTTTTTGAGCTGTAAAAAAACCCAAGACCTGATGGTTCTGAGAGACTTTTTCAGCTGTAAAAACATCCAAATGCTCAAAAACGTCAATCCCCAACATTTTTTGGATGTTTTAGATCAATTGGAAAAAACAAACAAAAAAAAAACCGCTGGCCCTTTAAAAATGGTGCATAAAGCCTTAAAGTGGTTCTAAAGCCTTATGCCCAGTACACACGATGAGATTACTAGGCGAATGATCGTCCATTTTTATTTGCTAATCTCAGATTGAATCGGAAGCGATGTGATGTGTAGTAGTGTATTTGTATTGCATTTTCGAATGACAGCTGTTCTGATGAAACGAAAATCGTACACACGGGCACCGTGTGAGAAAATTTTTCTTGCATGTCTGATCTTGTCCTGACGGAAGACATCAGATGACCTGTCATGATCGGCTCTTGAAGGCTCTTTACTAACAATCCGATTATTGTACGATCACTTCGAAAGCGGTATTTTCCATATGATTTTCTGATCATGTGTACGGGGCTTTAGGCCCTGTTCACACCTGAACGATTATCTGCTTGAAGCTCTAAAATGCTCAACAAGCAAACTCCCATTCATTTTAATGGCCTATGTTCAGATCTGAGCGTTCTGTCACCCGAAGACAAATGCCTGAAGCTCAAAAAAGTATATGAGCTTCCTTTTGGCAGATTACAAGCGTTTTTGGCCCCATAGACTACAACAGAAATGCCTGACTTGAGCGTTTTCTGCTCAATTAGCAGCTCTCCACCCTTAATTTCCTCTCCCTCTCCTCCCCTAGTGCTTTGTATTGGCTAAACAAAAACGCCTGAAGCTGTAAAACGCTTGTAATACACTTCTAAAATACTTTAAAAAGCTTGTAAAAAGCTTTAAAAAAAAAAAAAACGCTAGTAAATCGATACGCTCAAGTGTGAATGGAGCCTTAAGGCCCGTACACACGGTCCGATTGTTGGCCAACAACGGTCGTCCAACAGTCTTGGCCGTTAATCCAATCGTGTCTATGCACGATTCTACAGCCGATTTCCAATTATCTTCCAACAGAAGTTGGCTGACAAGACTAGAAAACTTGTGTTGGCCAAGAAGGCGTTGGCCGATTGTTGGCTCGTGTGTACAGAAGTTGGCCAACAAAAAGTTGGAAGTGCAAACACGCATGCTCGGAATCCAGGAAGTGTTCGGTCGTGTAACCTGTGTTCGTAATTCATAAATCACATTCACCTGAACTTCCTCGTTATACACTCGTAACACGTCACTACATTCGACTTTGTTGGCCAATTACTTGACTCATGTCAGTACACTAGACAAAACCGCCATCGCCCAATTTGGACTAAAGTTGGACATTCGGTTGATCAACCATCAGCTCATGTTTTTCACCTTAATGCATTGTATACATTAAGTTGAAAAACCTTCTATGCTGCAGCTGCCCCCCAGAACCCCCCCCCCTTTTTCTTACCTGAGCCTGATCCGATCCAGCGATGTGCGTGAGTGCAGCGGCTCCAGCCGTTGTCTCTCTCCTCATTGGACAGGTTGATAGCAGCAGGAGCCATTGGCTCCTGTGATATGGGAGTGGGGGCCGGGGCCAAGTCCCACTGTCTGTGTCAATGAATGCAGCAGCGGGGCTCGGGAGTGAGCCCGCACGGGTGCCCCCAGGGAAAGCGGCTTTCCGTGGGGGCACTCGATGAAGAGGGACCTGGAGTTCTGGCGCAAAGGACCCCAGAAGAGGAGGATCGGAGCTGCTCTATGCAATGGTTTTGCACAGAGCAGCCCCGATCCTCCTCTTCTGGGGTCCCTCGCCGGAGCTTCAGGCCCCTTCTGTTCATGGGGTGCCCCCACGGAAAGCCGCTTTCCCTGGGGGCACCCATTCGGGCTTGCTTCAGAGTCCAGCTGCTGTGTGACCACCAAAAGAAAGCACTATCTGTCTGAAAAAAATTATAAAAATGTCATATGGGTAGTGTTGCATGACCGTGCAATTGTCATTCAACGTGCGACAAAGCTGAAAACCGGCCTGGGCAGGAAGGGGGTAAAAGTGCCCAGTAGGCAAATGGTTAAACTTGCATAGTGACAAGGCCTCACACTGTCAATATATATTTTATAAACTGAAAAGCCTCGGACAGTTCAGGAAGAAAACTGGGTAAAACGGTTTCCTTTCCTTCAACGGATTATTAATACGTGTGGACTATATCCCACAACTACAGTAATTTGGTGTGGGGAAGAGTAATGACTCTACGTGTAGTGGATTATACGAATTAACCATCATCCGAAAACTCGGATATGTCGAACCTCATTCTGTTGTACGTATTTCTCCTACTACACCAGTTTTATGAGTAAACGGATTATTAAGACGTGTGTCACATATATATATATTTTATATATAACTGTCACACTCCGGAACAGTGATA
>BLSH010424549.1:2055413-2067783 GCA_018402905.1 Glandirana rugosa | reverse complement strand
ATAAGAGACAGTCCTTACACAGGTGTCCTCAGCGGAGTGTCCCTCCTTACACAGGTGTGCCCAGCGGAGTGTCTCTCCTTACACAGGTGTCCCCAGCGGAGTGCTCCTCCTTACACAGGTGTCCCCAGCGGAGTGTCCCTCCTTACACAGGTGTCCCCAGCAGAACGTCTCTCCTTGCAAAGTGTCTCCAGCAGAGTGTCCCTCCTTACACAGGTGTCCCCAGCAAAGTGGCTCTTTTTACACAGATGTACCCAGCAGAGTGTCCCTCTTTACACAGGTGTCCCCAGCGGAGTGTCCCTCCTTACACAGGTGTCCCCAGCAAAGTGGCTCTTCTTACACAGGTGTCCCCAGCGGAGTGTCCCTCCCTACACAGGTGTCCCCAGCGGAGTGGCTCTCCTTACACAGGTGTCCCCAGAGGAGTGTCTCTCCTTACATAGGTGTCCCCAGCGGAGTGTTTCTCCTTACACATGTGTCCCCAGCGGAGTGTCCCTAAATACACAGGTGTCCCCAGTGGAATGTCCCTCCTTACACAGGTGTCCCCAGCAGAGTATCCCTCCTTACACAGGTGTCCCCAGCAGAGTGTCCCTCCTTACACAGGTGTCCCCCAGCAGAGTGTCCCTCCTTACACAGGTGTCCTCAGCAGAGTGTCCCTCTTTACACAGGTGTCCCCAGCAGAGTGTTCCTCCTTACTGTACAGCAGAGGTGATGTGAGGGGGCAGTGAGAGATGCTCCCCACCACCCCACCCACATTGCAGAGGCCAGGCGGAAGAATAGTGATGCAGACGGGCAGAGAGAGATGATGTCATCAATGCCCACGCGCGCCGCTCCATAGCGGCTCTGTAAAGCCGCTCGCCCGTGGTTCTGTGAAGCCGCCCGCTCACGGCTCTGTCAAGCTGCCCTCCCGTGGCTCTGTCAAGTCATCCGCCCGCCGGGCAGACGACTTGACAGAGCCGCGGGCCCACTATTAGGGACTCCTGGGGACACTCGGGCTGCAGCCAAAACATTTGGGACTTCAGCCCTGATAGCCACCCCTGCCGACGCCCCTGCTGAGCTATATACCCTAATCTGTGAGGCTGAGCTATATAATCTGTCCTGTAATGCTGAGTTATATACTCTGTCCTGTGATTCTGGGGTTGTATACTCTGTCCTGTAATTCTGGGGCTGTATACTCTGTCCTGTGATGCTGAGCTGTATACTCCTGTCACTATGAGGATGATTTACTAAAACTGGAGAGTGCAAAATCTGGTGCAGTTCTGCCTAGAAACCAATCAGCTTCCAGTTTTATTGTCAAAGCTAAGGGTCCTTTCACACGAGCTGATCGTTCAGGTACGCCTGTCAGTTTTTCAGGCGGACTTGAACGAACGCTCCATTATCCTCTATGGAGTGACGGATGTCAGTGGTGACATGTCTGCTGACATCCAATCCGCTCCGATCCGCCATAAACAGACGGATGGAAACCCTATTTTCAATCCGTCTGGCGGATCGGATCGGATGAACACGGACAGACGGTCCGTGTTCATCCGATCCTCCATAGAGTCTGTCCTGTCATCTGTAGGCTCAGCGGGGATAAACGGATGGATCCCCGCTGAGCAGCGGAGCCCGTCAAAATGTGTCGTGTGAAAGGGGCCCTGCTTGAACAAGCTGAAATTACAAGCTGATTGGCTACCATACACAGCTGCACCAGATTTTGCACTCTCCAGTTTTAGTAAATCAACCCCTATGGGTGGAAGGAAGTGGAATACAGGGGACGGAGTGGATGCATTCTATAAGAGGTCGGGCTTATGAGAAGTGGGAGGGGTCAAAAATGAAGGGTGGGGTCTGACGCTCCCCCATTCTAAAACTTCACTAGCTGCCCTGCTTTGGGCCCAATTTGGACATTTTCACTTAGGGGTGTACCCACTTTTGTTGCCAGCATTTTAGACATTAAAGCGGAGTTCCACTCGTTTTTTTGTTTATTAAAAGTCAGCAGCTGCGAAAAGTGTAGCTGCTGACTTTTAATAAACAGTAACTTACCTGTCTCCCGGTCCAGCGATGGCTGCGCCCGAAGCCTCGCTCGTCTCCCCCCTCCTCCCGACGGCCGCGCCATTCCAAGTGTGGGCACCCGGCCCGGCTTCACGGCCGGACACCCACTGCGCATGCGCGAGTCGCGCTGCGCATTCTTAGTGGCCAGGCAATCTTCTGGGACCTGTGACGTGTCCCAGAAGATTGCCAGGAGGGAGGGGCCGCCTAGGAGGAGAGGAGGAGTCGCCTAGGCGGCCCAGAGGCGGAAGGTGGAAGAGGGACAGGAAGTCCCTCTGAAACCTGGGGACACACTCCCCCCCCAAAAAAATTACATGCCAAATGTGGCATGTAAGGGGGTGAGGAGTGCTTAAAGCGGAAGTTCCATTTTTGGGTGGAACTCCGCTTTAAAGTGATTGTAAAGGCTCGCATTAAAAAAAAAAATATATATATATATAAGCAAACATGCTATAATTACCTCTTCTGTGCAGTTAGTTTTGCACAGAGCAGCCTGGCTCCTCCTCTTCTCGGGTCCCTCACTGGCTCTCCTGGCCACTCCCTCTGGTGAGTGCCCCCTAAGCCAGCAGCTCTCTATGGGGACACCCAAGCCGAGTCAGAGCTCCCTGTATGCAATCCATTCAGACACAGAACCCTGGCTTGGCCCTGCCCCCTCTCTCCCCTGATTGGCTGACAGACTTTGATTGACAGCTGCGGGAGCCAATGGTGCCGCTGCTGTCTCTCAGCCAATGAGGAGGAGTTTCCTGGATGGCTTGGGGGATTGTGGACATCGCTGGAGAGAGATGGGGCTCAGGGTAAGTATTAGGGGTGCTGGGGGGGGGGCTGCTACATACAGAAGCGTTTATATCTTAATGCATATAATGCATTAAGATAAAAAACCTTCTGCCTTTACAACCCCTGTGTGTTGAGATATTTTGAGGGGACAGCAAATTTACACCATTATACAAGCTGTACGCTCACTACTTTACATTGTGGCAAAGTGTCATTTCTTCAGTGTTGTCACATGAAAAGATAGAATAATATATTTACAAACATGTGAGGGGTGTACTGTGTATATATATATATATGTGTGATCCGGTGCACAGGTGCCGCCCTGTAGCATAGGGCAGACCTAAAGCGGTTAATTTCTGCACTAACCCAGAGAGTACTATAGGCAAAGAAACGTTATGACAGCCAGGCAACTAGCATTTTGAGCCAAGGCAGTTTTTATTTTATTCATATTCCTCTCATGTCAGGTTTATTTTGAGGTTTCACTGGAATTTGTTCTGGAATGCTCTATGCTTCTGTGTCCTTTTTCTTTTATTTTGTGTGAGCATAGACCTCTGTGGAGCCATACAGGGTTCAACTTATAAATATAACTCATAAACAGGAAGTATCTCCTCCCTCCCACAACTTCTATGGAGCTGCTCTCTGCTTTAGCTGAATTAATAAATTAGGACTAGATTTCTCATCAAGGGTGAAGAGGGTAACCTCTGCCTATCTTCTCGCTTGTTCCAGGGCCCCTATAATTCTTCATACTGTGGATGCGTTAACAAACAATAAATATCTCTTTTATCTCTCTCCTTAGGCAAGAACATGGTCAACTCGTGGTTACATAGATATTTTTCAGTATAAAGGATGTAGGCCTCCTGGAGGAACCTGCTTGATGTTTGAAACGTATACCTTGCCACTTTCAAGCCATTTGTGATGTCACATAGGCCCTATTCACACTGGCAGTGACATAAGGATTTGTGCCTGTTGTGCTGTTTAGCTTTTCTAAAAGCAGGAGAAGTCATCTGAAAAGTATAAACGACTTTTCATGCTTCCCAGATCACTTTTTTCCTACATTTAGATGTTCCTGCTTTAACCGCTTCAAGACTGCCCACCGCATATATTCTATGGCAGGGCGGCTCTATTGCGCGGAACAACGTACCTGTATGGAGGGGGAGCCAATCCGTGGGTCCGGCTGACCCAATGTCCACCCGGCACCCGCGGTCGCTCCATAGAGAGGCAGAACGGGGATCTGCCTAGGTCAGTGGTTCTCAATTCCTGTCCTCGGGACCCACTTACAGGCCAGGTTTGCAGGATAACTGAAATACATCACAGGTGATATCATTTTCTGCTCAGTGATTGCAGTATTCTAGTCTGCATCTCCCCAAGGTAATACTTTAAATCTTGCCTGTTGGTGGGTCCTGAGCAGTGTTGCCAACCTACCAGATTGAAATTTACTGGCACAACACCCAAAATTTACTGGCACAGCCACGTTTTTACTGGCATTTTACAAAAGTTACAAAATTAGAGTTTTCAGTGCAAATTTCAGTATTTAGGCTACAAGCAAGTACACTGTACAAATAGCAATGTGATTTAAGGTAGATAGCAAGGTAAAAAACATATTTCTGTTATTTTCAATATAATAAGAGCAGATTATTTTGTCCATCAGTTTTGTCACCTATGTCAAATTGTAGAGATTTCCTCTTAATTTCTGTTCCATAACCACCACAGAAAGTGAGGTGAAATCCCTGGCAGCCACTAGGATCACCAGAATTTATGTCCCCACTTCTAAAGACTTTCTGTCTCCATCAGCCCCTGTTTTTATCCCTCCAGTCTCCATCCCTCCATCACCGTCACACCATCACCTCTTGTCTCCATCACACAATCCACTCCCCCATCACTTCCTGTCACCATCGCTCCATCTCCATCACACCATCCCCATCACCTCCTGTTTTCATCACACCATCCTTCCATTACCTCCTGCCACTTATCCAGTACACAGTGCACTCATCCAGTTCACACTCACACTAAGAGAGAGAGACTCCTGCAGCCTGGCTGGAGGCTGTCTATCAGAGTGAGCAGAGACAGTGTGTGTGTCAAACAGTCCCACACTCACTGTCCCGACTCTTTTTGGCTGGCTTAAAGAGGAAGCGTACTGCACTCACCACTGTCACCAGGAGGGCTGCAGGGTCAGCCAGAGCAGGGAGGCAGGCAGGAATCAGGAGGACCCATCTATCCATGTGTAGCGTCTGCTCCGGTCAGGTGCTGGCTGGCGGTGGTGTGGCGGGAAAATGCAGTAACCTCATTTGAGGGTGGATGGGCTGGGCAGAGGCACTAGCTGGCAGTGGTCGTCCAACTCGTCTCAGGGTCAGGATCGGATCTGCTCACTTGCTGCGGACACCCAGAAAACTGCCCTGTTTTTACGGACTGTCCGTAAATTTACAGACGGTTGGCAACACTGGTCCTGAGGACTGGAGTTGAGAACCACTGGCCTAGGTAAACAAAGTAGATCCCCGTTCTGACAGGGAATACACAGAGATCGTCTGTTCCTAGTAGTCTGTGTTCTTCCTGTCGGTCCACCCCCCACACAGTTAGGCTGGATTCACACCAATGCATTTTTAGTGCTTTTTGCAGATTTGCACAGCAGTCCATTTAACATGGTTCCCTATGGAACACGTTCTGAGGTGCAAATCTGCAAAATGCAAAAAGCACTAAAAATGCATAGGTGTGAATCCAGCCTTAAAAAACACTTGCAGGGAACAGACTTAACCCTTTGATTGCCCCTGATGTTAACCCCTTCCCTGTCAGTATCATTAGTACAGTGCCAGGGCATTTTTTTGGCACTGATCACTGTATTGGTGTCGCTGGTCCCCAAAATGTCACTTAGGGTCAGATTTGTCCGCTGCAATGTCGCAGTCCCACTAAAAATCACTGATCGATGCCATTACCAGTAAAAACAATAAAATAAATTAAAAGTCCATAAATCTATCCCATAGTTTGTAGACTCTATAACTTTTGTGCAAACCAATCAATATACGCTTATTGGGATTTTTTACCAAAAATATGTAGCAGAATGCATATTGGCTTAAATTGATGAAGAAATGTGTTTTGTTTTTTTTTTGCCACCACAGCTGCAAAATCTCTAGCTGAATT
The DNA here is from genome assembly GCA_018402905.1 of Glandirana rugosa. Classification (NCBI taxonomy): domain Eukaryota; kingdom Metazoa; phylum Chordata; class Amphibia; order Anura; family Ranidae; genus Glandirana; species Glandirana rugosa. Next base: position 2,061,864 of record BLSH010424549.1, on the reverse strand, counting down.
GGGGACATAAACAGACAGTGGAGATAGAGAGCAGCGGGATCAACCAGGTGTTTTGCAGAATACAGAAAATGAATCCCATAGTGACTGAGTGAGTATGAACAGCATGTAATTCACCATTTATTGATAGTTTTTTATCATGTGGGTTTAGTGAAATATCAATAAATGTTGTATTACATGTTGTTCATACTCGCTCAGTCAATATGGGATTCATTTTCTGTATCCTGCAAAAAAAACTGGATGATCTTGCTGTTCTCTATCTCCTCCTCCTGTCCATGTCCCCAATGCAGCTGGGAATTTTGCAGAGCAGTGTTACCAGCTAGCGCACATGCACAGTTCTATGCTGAGTATTTCCTCCTATCACATAGGAGCAGCCCATGTGACTATAGTCATACATGTGGGCATATACACAGTGTTAAATGACAGCCCACTCCCTCCTCCATGCCCACTAACGAGCTAAACACAATGGGGGTGAGATATTAAATCTTGATTGATGGAGGAATCACCTCCCTGTTTTTCTAAGACACAGGATGGAGGGGCGTGACACAGTCTGTGACTAACAGAAACCCGCCCACATCATGTTATTGCCAAAATATAATAAAGATAAAAACAAATATATATTTGTATGACAATTTAAAACAGTTTGTTGATAATATCACTTTAAAGTGTTAGTAAACCAAGAACAGTGAAACCAGTCTGTATATGCAGTACAGCATACTTGCTATGCTCACTGTGGAACCTAAGGGGTTAATCCTCTGCATTGTGTAAAAAGGCTTCTTGATCTTGTCTTCTCTGATCTTCCCCTGCTTTTACTGACCCCATCTATCTGCTGATTGTACAGAGCCTTGGAGACACTCTGCACATGCTCAGTTTGGTGTGTATTGCTATAGAGTTTTTTTTGGGGGGAGGGTGCATGTGATCAGCACAGGGCCAATCAGCACTGTCCAAACAGAGGGTCCGGGGTCATGCAGCCTCATAGGACAGTCTGAGGAGAAGGAAAACACCTCCTACAAGGTTTAACCAGAGCTCAGCATAAGAAAAGGCTGCTATATACTGCTAATTAGCAAAAGTATTTTGTTTATATTTACTAAAATACTTGCATGTCCATGTTCTGTGTACTGTGGGAAACCAAATATAGTGAATGCAGGGTCCTGGGTTTAGTAACACTTTAAGGAAAGAAAAGTAAAATGCATGAAGGGGGAGGGAAAGAAGAGGGAAAGAGAGAGGCCGAACACTGTCAGGAGGTAAGGGACTGGTCTCATACTGACCATTAAAGGGGTCTGCGGGTGTGGATCTTGAGGACAAAAAAGGAGAATGCGGTGGGTCTCTCTCTCTTTCTTTTTACAGATTTATACTGGTCCTGTGGGTGGAGATAAGGGGGAGCTCTATCATATGTATATCGCATGGTTGCCCAACCGCATCCTGGGTTATGGCCCGCGCCTCCTGCTCTGGGATGTCGGGTTGGCCATCCCCAAGCATCAGCGTGAAGATCTGAGCCGGCGCTAGAGGAAGCAGAGCCGATGCTTCCCATATAGTGCCGACTCCTCACAGGCAAAGTGATACCAAATGTACTCCGCCTGTGACAGTTCCCGATGCGATACAGGAAGCATCTACTCTGCTCTCCACTGCAGCTGCATGCTTCCTCCAGCGCCGCTCCTGTAACACTGATGGCAGGTACGGGGATAAAGAACCAGCCACCAGTACCCAGCAGTACCATCCACCAGTACCCAGCAGTACCAGCCACAAGTACTCAGCAATACCAGCCACCAGTATCCAGAATTACCAGCCAGCAGTACCCACCAGTACAAGCCAGCAGTACCCACCAGTACCAGACAGCAGTACTCATCAGTACCCAGAACTACCAGCCAGCAGTACCCACCAGTACAAGCCAGCAGTACCCACCAGTACCAGCCAGCAGTACCCAGATGTACCAGCCAGCAGTACTCACCAGTACCCAGAAGTACCAGCCAGCAGTAGTGAAGGGAAAAAAATATTGACAGCACTCCAGGTGTGAGACAAAACATACGGTCTTTATTTTAATAGATGTACAAACAATCCATAAATAATCTTACATGTCCAAAGATGAGCAGACAGAGTGCAGGCAGGCAAAATATTGACGCATTTCGCGAAATTAAGCCATGCATGCCCAGACAATTGAGAGAGATCAGAGTGTTCCCGTATTGGAGTGTGTGGACGGTATGTCTCCTAGTCTGTCCATTCACACACGGGCAGTATCTCTCTATTCATATGTTTTTAGTCACTCCTTTTGTATGATTTTTCGGTGGAGTCATTGCTCATACACACATTTTTTTCTGCAAAAAAAAAATTTTTCTTTTTCTTTTATGAGGGAGTTAGGGTTTTTACACCAGGACTTTATTTATGCAGTGTTTGGATAGGATGTGTTTTTTCTTGAGCAGCCAACAACACACAGGAGTTTGGGATTCATTAATCAAATCAACTTGCACTTTAAGGCCTCATACACACGGACGTTTTTTAAAGCCGGCGTTTTCTGGTGTTTTTTGCAGCTCTCCATGTTAGTCAATGGCCCCATAAAAACGTCAGCGTTTTTGAGCTGTAGATGGCGTTGGCGTTAGTGAGCTGAAAGTAGAACCCACGGCCATCGCGTTCTGAGGCTGTAAGGTTTTGGCATTTTTTGACGCCGCAAAACGCCAACTAACGCCAACAAACGCCAACTAATATTGTACCAGCGTTTTTAGGTTGAAAAATAGCAGAGGGATGATTTTTTTTTTAAAACGCCTATTGACACCGATGCTCACTTACGCTCACTAATGCCGATGCATAACGCCGAAAAACGCTGATTTTTTTTCCTTGACGTCGGGCCCGACATTTGTTTATTTTTAAAGATATGCCCGTGTGTATGAGGCCTTAGACTTCAGCTAGCTCCTGTATGATTTAGACACTATATATATAGAAGTAGTACTGGTCTATTTCAGATTATGATTAAGCAAATTTAATTTTGTGAAACGCGTCAATCTTTTGCCTTTGGACATGTAAAATTATTTATGGATTGTTTGTACATCTATTCAAATAAAGACCGGATGTTTTATCGCACACCTGGAGTGCTGTCAACCTCTTTTTCCCTTCACCAGTGATTCAGTTCACGGACTGGACATGCACCCAGGGAAAGTAATACCAACCAGCCTCACCTGGAGCTGTCAATCTCTTTGTTTGTATTACACCAGCCAGCAGCACCCACCAGTACCCAGAAGTACCATCCAGCAGTACCCACCAGTACCCAGAAGTACCAGCCAGCAGTACCCACCAGTACCTATATGTACCAGCCAGCAGTACCCACCAGTACTCAGATGTACCAGCCACCAGTACCCAGCAGTACCCAGAAGCACCAGCCACCAGTACCCAGAAGTACCTGCTACCAGTACCCACAAGTACCAGCCAGCAGTACCCATCAGTACCCAGCAGTACCAGCCAGCAGTACCCAGAAGTACCAGCCACCAGTACCCAGAAGTACCTGCTACCAGTACCCACAAGTACCAGCCAGCAGTACCCACCAGTACCAGCCAGCAGTACCCAGCAGTACCAGCCAGAAGTACCCAGCAGTACCCACCAATAGCCAGAAGTACCAGCTAGCAGTACCCACCAGTACCAGCCAGCAGCACCCACCAGTACCATCCAGCAGTGCCCACTAGTACCAGACAGCAGTACCCATCAGTACCAGCCACCAGTACCAGCCAGCAGTCCAACCAGTACCAGCCAGCAGTACTTGCCAGCAGTACCAGCCAGCAGTACCCAGAAGTACTCACCAGTAGTACTTGCCAGTACCAGCCAGCAGTACCCACCAGTACCAGCAAGCAGTACCCACCAGTACCAGCCATCAGTACCCACCAGTACTAGCAGCAGTACTCACCAGTACCAGCCAGCAATACCAACCAGCTGGACCCACCTGCAGTACCTGCCCTGATGGACAGCCAGCAGCCATACCCGCCTGGGGAACAGCAGCAGCCAGGGATACCTGCAGGAATCCTGAGGAAGAAGTGAAGATTGAGGTCAGTTGAGGCGCAGGTAAACCGCAGTGCATCCGTGTGAAAGCAGCCTTAGGCCCACATCACACGATCAGTTTGATCGGGTCCGTCTGTCTGTTTTTCAGGCAGACTCAATCGGACCCTCCATTCACCTCTATAGAGTGGTAGATTTAAACTGACCTGCGTCCTTTTACACCCGCCTATCTCCAATCCAATCTGATTAAAAAAACAGAAGGGATCTGTCCCCTTCTGTGTGGGCGGATCGGAGGGCCCATAGAGTAGAGCGGGCTATGTCCCTGTCTGCTCTGCATATGCAGAGTGGACACGGACCTGTCATCTGCCCTCTCTGTTCATTGTGGTCCGCGACCGGCTGCCAAATCGCTAAAGTGGCCCTCGCTCTTTAAAAGGTTGGGCACCCCTGGTATACTGCATTTCTGCCAGGGGCGTAACGATAGGGGTTGCAGGGGTTGCAATTGCAACCGGGCCCCATGGTCCAGGGGGCCCATGTGCCTCCCTTGTACACCTGTATAGGAGGGATGGCGGGGGTGGCATTTAGAGGACCCAATCTCCTCCATTTTCCTCTATCCAGTTTACTTGTCTTCTGTTGTTCCCAGGGCCCCTGTGTGCTTCTCTGGTCCCCCTGGGGCCTGCTGCAGAACTTGTGAAAGGGCCCCACTGCAGTACCGTAATAAAGGGACCCACGATAGGAGTAAAGGGCCCCAGGATCAGTGGGAAGAGGGAAGGGCCCTGGCCAGGGGTCAGGGGGCCCTTCATAATTTCTTGCACCGGGGCCCTGAAGGTTCTAGTTACGCCTCTGATTTCTGCCAAGATCAATTGGTATTTTATATATTGGCTGAAAATGTTCTTAGCTTAAAAAAAATGAATGCAGCTGCCACATCTTTGTACTATAAGCTGCAATATATTACATTAGGCAGTTTATTTGCAAGCATGAAGTAACTGGTAAATAAACAAAATGTGAAGGCTAGTATGAAGGTATCCTTACAAAATATCCATTCACTGTATCATCCTGCTAGCTTCTTGCAGTGGTGTGGCAGCCAAATCACATAAGGCTACAATAAGCTGGCATCCTCACCTGAGCAGAGTGTGTTTTTGGTGGCTGAAGCATTTTTCAGGCATATTATAAGTGTTTTACAAACTTTTAAGCCATGTATCAAGCTTCAGGCGTTTGTTTCCTGGGCTAGGCAAGGGGATGAATGGAATTCTAGAGCCAAAATCCCCAGACATACCCAGATCCTCATATACTTTATGTTTCTTGTGGCAAAAATCGCTATAGCGACTGCCTGGAAGAAACCGGTAGTAGACTTGGAAGTTATGAAAAGTAAGTTGACGCGGATCATGTTACATGAAAAGCTGATCAGCATATTGAAAGACAGATCTGTTAGGTTTGATCGTGTGTTGGGAGTTGGGACCCTTGGCTTAAATACCTCCAACCTTCGGATATTTTAAGGCCCCTTTCACACAGGCTTTCTGATCACGTCCGCCTGTCAGTTTTTCAGGCGGACCTGATCGGACACTCCATTCATTCCTATGGAGTGGCGGATGTCAGCGGTGACACCCGCCGCTATCCGATCTGATCCTGTCTGTGAAATCCAGACGGATGGAGACCCTATTTTCCATCCGTCTATCGGATCGGGTGGGATCGGATGAAAATGGACAGGTGGTCTGTTTTCATCTGATCTCCCCATAGAGGAGAGCAGGGCTCTGACAGGTCCGTCTCTGCACAGTGAGCGGAGACGGACCTGTCATTTGCCTGCTTTTCTCTCTTCTTTTTCTTTCTACGTTTAGACCTCTATGGTTTCCATCTTTGCTATCTGATAGGGAGTACTTAGAAGCGTTTGTGACCTACGTCCGCTGACCGGTGGGTTATGTAAATGCTGACCTATTATGTTTTTCCATGTCCCCTGTGTGGGCTATCCGAGCACCCTGATAGGGTGGTTTATCATTGTGTGACAGACTTGTGTTTTAGGTTCAGTTATCAAAAGTAGTTGATATTATATTCTATTTTGTTGGCTATGCTTGCCACTGATATACTGATATCACCTACCTGCACTGTGGGACCCTATCTTATCTCTATTCTGATACTACTGTTTGTGTAAAAGTTGTACACACTATGATTTTTGCATAAAATCCTAATAAAAATATTGAAATAGAAAGGAATTCTGGAAGCATAAAAACATGCATATTGCAAGTTTACAGGCGCTCCAATTGAAGTCCATGGGACCGAAAACGTCTAATTACACTAAAATAAAAAATAGAAAAGTTCATGCACTTATTTGAGCATAGGGTGAAGAGCATAAAAGCAACTTAGTGTACATTTGTTGGGGGGGGGGGTGCGGCAAACAATCCACCTGCCCCCAACACCCCCCCCCCCCCGTTAGGTCAGGTGTCGCAGACGACACCTACCTAACTCCCCCGGTTGGTCAGCCAGCCAG
>BLSH010424549.1:2029621-2052160 GCA_018402905.1 Glandirana rugosa | reverse complement strand
CCCCCCCCCCCCCCCGGGGGGCGGGGTTCAGTTTATCAATGTCACGATAGTGAGCCTAAAATATCCTGATAGATGTGCATGTAAATTCAGTCCAGTAAAACCAAGTTTTATGGACTTATTCCTCTCTGTGATGGGCCACCACCATGAGTCCCTCCATCAGCTTAAGTTTGTTTATCTTGGTGAACTAAGTCTTGATGGTAGGGAATACTGGTTGCTTTCATAATAATGGAATACAGGCCTTGTGTCAGGGCTTGGCTCAGCTCTCCCTTCTCAGAGCAAGCTGCTCAGCTGAGGGTTAATTGCCAGTCTCAGCTTCCATTCTGTCTCAGCTGATGACCATAACCTGCCTCGTTAAGCCACCTCTGCTGCTATATAAACTGCCTGGATCACATCGCAGATGCCTACGCCTTGGTCAACATCTCTGGAGGAATCTCTGCTGCGTGCTCCTGTGAAAGACTTTGCCTGTTTGACGTTCCCCTCTGGTTCCTGGATTAAAGACCCTGCTCGGCTGACTCTCCTCCTGGCTCCTGACCCAGCATTTTGTTTGTTTGACCTCGCTGATCTCTGGACTCCGGTTTCACTGGCTTGCTCGGACTATCCACTCTGGTTACTGAGCCCTGGCTATGTTTTGACCACGTTTACTCCGTTTCTAACATTTTACCGTTTTATTAAAAAGTGTGATTTTACTGCACTTCTGTCTTTGTCTGATTCATGGTTTAGTGACATTGGGGTAAAAGTGTGACAAAAAGGCGGCAGCATCGCCTGGCATTTGAATGTTGGTAAATTTCAAAATGCAATGTTTCACCTGGCACCAGAAATCTTTGAGGCCAAGACCAGAAGACATGGAGCATGGAGCTTTTTTCCCTCTGGCATCTCCAGCACAATGTGAAGCGCTGCAGAAACACTTTATGTAGGGCTCTGGGGACCCTATACCATCTAGTTATTGGTCATTTGTATGAGCATGTCTCTTTTCTGTTCTGTGAAAGTAATGCCAATGTCACGTTCCCATCACGCAAAGTACTTTGGGGGCAAAGGGTTTGAATGGTAAGACATTATACAATAGGACTGCTATAGGGAGCTTTTTTTATCTTTTAATCCTTGTCTATGCTCCAGTTTAACCTTCTGCCATGACTGCTGCCCCAGGATTCCTGTTTCAGGCTGGCTCCTTTCTCTTGCATTGTCCTATGGAGCCATCTCTTTGCATGCAGGGACTAAAGTTGTGTCTTCCTATATGTGTGCATCAATAGAAACACAAAGCTCCACAGCCTAGGATGTCAAGTCACTCCTGTACTCCTCTCTCCTCTCTTTTCCAGGCTAACTGACTAATTAGAGACTGCACTGTCCACTGTTAACTCTTTCCTGTGAAGACCAGAGGTTAAAGGAAGCAGCACTAAGAGAGCAGGAACCAGCAGCTCTGCCTCTGACCCAGAAGGGGCGTGCCAGACATCTGTAAAGAGACCTACTTACCCACTGAGTGCAAGGGCCCTGCTTTACAGCATACTGGCAGGATACACCCAAATTTGAAATGTGGCAACGGGTGCAGTTTTAAAATGTAATATGCGCCATATGTGAAATTAGCCTTCAAGCACTTTTAGCTATTGATTTAATTACTTACATAGTATGCAGCTTCATCAACTTTCATTCTTTTCCTATGTTTCACTTTAAGTTGGTGCCATGAACACTGCCCCAGGTTACCTGGTTCATGGTGGCTCCTTTCTTTTGCAGCATCCTCTTGAGCCACCCTTGCATGCAGGGACTAGAGCTGTGTCTTCCTACATGGTGTGCATCAATAGAAACACACTGCCCGTAGCCTACAATGGAAAGGCACTCCCCTACTCCTCACTACACCTCTCCTGCCCTTTTCCAAGCTAACAGACTAACTAGAGACTGCATTGTCCACTGTTAACTCTTTCCTGTGAGCTCTGGATGTTTTGGGAAGCAGCACTAAGAGAGCAAGTGTCAGCAGCATTAAAAGATGTAAGCTGCAAATGCACACAGAGTTCTGTACACAGGGAATGAAAGCAAAGATGAAAGAATTAGAGATTAATTACTAATTGAAGCACACTTTTCATGTATTACAGATAGTTTGGCATGTATTTAACCCCTTGATCGCCCTAGACGTTAACACCTTCCCAGCCAGTGTGATAACTACAATGACAGTGTATAGTATTATCACTGATCACTGTTTGAATGTCGCTGGTGATGTCAGTGGCAGTTAGTTCCCCCAGCATCAGTGAGTGTCAGATTGACCACCACACTATGGCAGTCCCATTATAAGTCTTTGATCACCACCATTAGTAGTAAGTAGTAAAAAAATAAAAAAAATCCACTATATATACCATAGTTTGTAGGCGCTATAACTTTCATGCAAATCAATCAATATACACTTTGGATTTTTTTTTTATCAAAAACATGTAGCAGAATACGGTTTGACCAAAATTATGAAGAAATTTGATTTTCTTTTTTATTGGATATGTTTTATAGCAGAAAGTAAAAAATATTGTTTTTTTTTTTTTTTTAATTCAGTCTTGTTTCACAAAAAAAAAAACAGTGGTGATCAAATACCATGGAAAAAAAAAGCTTAATTTGTGTGAAAAAAATATATAAATTTAGTTTAGGTACAGCGTTGCATGACCACGCAATCACCAGTTAAAGTAGCGCAGTGCTGAAATAGCAAAAAATGGCCTGGTCATGAAGGGGTTAAAATCTTCTAGAGCTGAAGTGGTTAACAAAAAGTTTAATAGAGAATGTTTATTTTATTGTGCTCAATGTGTTAAGCTAAAAAACAAAAGGGTTTAATACTACTTTAAGGCCCTAGTGGAAGTGGCTTAGTTGTTGGTTGGTTGGGGGCCTAGTGTGGAGACCAGAGATTAAAGGAAGCAGCAGGCCTAGAAGGAAGGTCCTGTTCTTCTTTTAGGGTGAAGACCAACTGTGCCACCATGTAAGGTACACGTCTGTGAACACTTTCTAGACTGGTTAGGATGCGGAAAGTCCTGAGTTTGGGGAAATTATTTTGGATAACTCTGGAGTCCTGAGTTCATGGAAACCATTTTAGATATCCCTGAACCAGATTATGATGTTTGCACCAAATAATGTCTGTTTTGCAGAAGTTGGTTCAGGTGAAAGCAACTCTACATGTCTATATTTTAATTTTATGTGTCCTCTTGAATCCCTACTTCTACTCAAATTACAGTTTAGCTCTTTTTACTGAAAGTCTTCTTCAGGTTCATATACTAAAACGTTATTGGTTGGGTCATTTTTGGCTAGTCAGATAACTGGATGAATTTCATAACATTAAAGTCAACTAAACAACTGGTAGATCGGGTAGGTGGTTCTGCATTGCCACTTTTCTCCTTCAAACATAACACCTTGAACTTTTCTGTAGCACTTTCTGCTCACTGGCTTCATTTTGTTGGTATTGATCTCAGATCTTGTTTTTGGTTTCAGACCTGAGCTCCATAAGTAAGTTCCAGCCTAATCAGGGACTCTCGGAGAGCTTTGTATAATCTAAATAAGAGTCTGGATTTCATTGGGCTTCTAAGAGAATGATAACATATACAGGCAGTCCCTGGGTTACAAACAAGATAGGTTTTGTAGGTTTGTTCTCAAGTTGAATTTGTATGTAAGTTGGAACAGGTACATTTTTTAAGTGTAACTCCAGCCAAAAAATGTTTTTTTTAGTTTACCCCTGTAATGTCTGTTTTGCTGTCTGTGCCCCTATTCAAAAGATTTCACTTCACTTTCCGTCACTGTGACAATTGGATTTTGAAAATTTTGGGTTGTTTTAGAAACAAGAATTGGTGATAAACCTTCAGTGGAGACATCTTTTTCCCATGATAACTCATACAGGAGTAAATTTCCCTTACTAGTTGTAGATTTCTTCCCACTTCCTGTTGTTTCCCTCCGTTTGTAAGTATGAATTGTATGTAAGTTGGATGTTTGTAACTCAGGGACTGCCTGCACTGGCTATAAATGTATTTGATTCTCACGTTTGGTGCTTGAGGATATCAACTTTTTGGAAGTGGTTTTAACCATTATAACATATATACGTATCTGGCAAATTCAGCCCCTTTCCAGTGTAAATGTAGGATGCTTTTTTCCAGGTTTATCATAATTTTTTGGTAATGATGGAGCATGCACAACCCCTCTAGCCTGTCAGACATTCCAAATGACCAATGAGAAAACCAATAGCAATGGGTGATAAGAATGTGGGGTACAGGAGGTAGCAGGCTAGCTCTGACATCACCCTGAAGTGTCAGAGCTTTGCCTATCCTGAATGGCCTGTCATGTGGCTTGAGGGTCGCAAAATAAGTCAATCTCCCTCTGATTACACTGACTCTGTGAGTCCTCTGCCACCTCTGGGTTTACTCGTAGTGTTAGTTCCTCTTTAAGTAAAGACACAGTAATGGAATAAACAAGATTGAGATAAATCAAAGTGTTTACTCAAAGAATATATTTTAGCAAGAGCTCTGACCCAACAGGGTAACGTTAAGCTCAGTGAAATATTTCTAATAACTGGATAACTGTTACACACATATAAATGTTATGGTATGTTAATTATAACTCTATAGGCTGAACCAGTATGTAAATATATCTATTTCAATATACTGTAAATGGGAGTGTGGTACAGGAGAGCAGAGGAATGACTCCTGAAGTGTCAGATCACTCTCTACTGCTCACTCACATGACACCAGCAAACAGTAGATAAACAAGTACAACACCAGAATGATGAATACAGCAACATTCAACCTGTTCTTTTGTGAATGCAGCTTTATAACCCACTCTGGCAAAGTAGTATAGGCTCACTAAGTGGGGGAGAGAATGAAGAGTAGTTGTCGTTCAATGATCCTTGCTTGACAGTTCAGTTGATCTTCAGCTAGCTTTTTTGGATTAAATGGTATATACGAAACAAATGCTGATGTAACAAAGTAAATTCCAAGGAAGTGTACTGTAATTGTATAAATCACTCTTTCTGCAGCAGAACAATGAAAGCTACACAGTGATCACTGACTTTAAGCTGTGGAACTACATGTAGCAACAACCCAATATAAAGTATGAATGCTTGTACTCCGCTTCTGTTCCCAAAGTTAATGACTAGACCTCTCCTACTAGAATATATGCTGACAGATATAAAGGATCAGATCTGTGCACATGGTTTGTTAGGATGGGCTTTCACCCGCTCACCATCCAGAAGAGGATGCAGATGATGTATCCACCGCTGAGGATGATGATGATGATAAGGATGTAGATAATGATGATGTTGATCACTCTGGTCTCTGGCTCCTAGGATCGGCCTCCACCGCCTCTCACCATAGTTCTCCCGGATCGATCCCCCATGCGGTATGTAGGGAATAGGCCCCGCTTTCAGCAACAGATTCCCTGCTCACAGATCTGCGCTGTCCAGAGAGAGCATGTTAGGCCTCAAGCCTCTGCTTAAATAGTCTCTCCCATGAGGCACTTCTTCTCCCAGAAAACCTCCTTTGCTCCACAGCCTGTTGGTAAATGTAGTTCTCTCCCAGTACAGCCAGGGGGCAAATCCTCACAAGCAAACTACAACCTCCAGAGCAGAGAGTCACAAATCAATAAACTGGCACTAGGGGGAAACGGCTGTGTTAAATTCAATGGCAGAAACCTCTTTCTGTTGCCGGGAGTGTGTATACCCAGCTCCTGGCCACACATGTATGTACTTGCACCAGTGCGTGATCCTTATTCTCTCTTCTAGTTGTGGGGGTTGCGCTAAATGAGCTGCCAGTCCCACCATTCTATTTAGGTCAATAGTTTGACTTACTTATATTATTTTTATTGCAGTCCGTATACACACTTGCTCCTGACGAGTGCCCCCCCAAGCCACAAAATGCGTAGAGCTATGCTACACTGTTTTTTTGAGGTCCACACCATCTATATCGTCCAACCTAGGGGTTGTACCCCATGAAATCTAAGGTCATGGGCTATAAAGCTTATATTGTTTTTAGCTATTGTATGTATATATGAAATTGATGGATGGAGAACCAATACCATGTACTATAATGTTTTAATTGTTGATTGTGCTTTGCTCCTGTGGATCACTTGTGTGACCATCTGTATGTAATGTATGATTATCTGTATTAATAAAATATCTATTACCTCTATCAATGTTATCCATCAATGCTATCCTATGACCATCACATCCTTCACTTAAAGTCCCACCTGTGCCTCCCATTGCACAATTGTGCAATTGTTCTAAATTAAAACATAGGGATGGATGTTATAGCCTTAGCAGGCTACTAAAAGCTTCATTTAAAGTCCCACTCCCCTTGTTCCCCTTTCCTTTTTTATAAAGTACTACTTGTAAATTTCTTCTTTTTTTTTTTCCAAGCTGATCTCCAAAATCACCTAAAAGCCCCGCACAGCCAGACATACCTTATTCTTCAGAGTACTTGTTTTTCCACCCCATTATGGCCTTCAGATGCAGTGCACATGTGATTTGTTAAATATGGGCTGCTTGTCTAGCTGGGTATTTTCCTACATTTGAGGCTGCATTTGACCTGCTTTGTGTTTAATTTCTATGGAAGCAGCAGGTCCTATGCATTTGTGCATTGCTGGCAAAACAGATCAAAGGATCCTGTTTCTGGGTTTTGAATGCAAACACATGCATTATTTGCATGCAGAAGGCAACATGACATAACATCTCCCATGTGCATTAAACTTAATCAGATAACAGAACAGAGTGTTGCTGGACATAGTGTTCAGCCCATAATACTGATCCACAATACATAGCATCTCATGATTTGAAACATATTCCATAGACTGTCTCTTATGGTGGAATATTTAGAAGGATCTTTGTAGGGGAAATGTTTTGAATTTTAACAGCTAAATTAGAAGTTCATACTTTTTGTAGTGGCAGACATGACATGAATTAGGATCAGTTGCATTTGCTTTTGTTATCTTCTCCTAGGCTACTCTGGGGCCATCTTGTGAGTTTTTATAGAAACTACAACTTGTAGTTGTGTTGTACTGTTTATACTTACTTTTTTTTTCTTCTTACAAAAAAAAAATGCAAAACACAAAGTTTGATTTCAACATACTCAACCTAGTTCTGTTTGGAAGTTTGAATCTTTTTATTAAAGCAGAGTTCCACTGTGTTTTAAGATTATTAAAAGTCAGCAGCTACAAAAAGTGTAGCTGCTGATTTTTAATAAACAGACACTCACCTGTCTCCTGGTCCAGCGATGCGGCCAGCATGAACCTCCAATCTCTCCCCCTCCCCTCCGCAGCACCGTCATTCCTACTGTGGGCACCCGCGCGCGCACAGCGCATTTTGATTGGTCCCAAAGTCTTCTAGGACCTGTCTTGTGTCCCAGAAGACTCCAGGAGGGAGGGGGAAGGAGACCTTCCACTTCCGATCGCCTAAGGCGCCCGGAGCGGAAGTACCCCTAAAAATCGGGTATCTGCAACCCCCTCCTCCCCAAAAGCTCATTTTCAGTATCAGGAGCTGGGGAGGAGGTCTTAAAGTGGAAGTTCCAATTTTGGGTGGAACTCCGCTTTAACTTCAATGTGACCTTCTGGAGAGCTTGCCCTTTACCTCCTCTCTCAGAGACTCAATAGGAAGCGAAGGGAATTCCCATCTTAGGCATTTGTCAGCTGAACATTTGTCCACTTCAAAGGATTTTTTCTTACCTCTTTCTTCAGAACAACTTTAAAATGGTCACCAGCACAAATATAGGCACAGACCCACTGAATGGCATAAGTTTTTTTATAAAGTTCTGCTTTAACTCTTCTGTACCTGAGTACAGGCTGGGGACCTCTACAGCGCAAGTTTGCTTCCATTGCTATGGGTGACTGACAACTCATGGAGAGCGCCGCCAACAACAACTCCATTCTCAAAGGTCTATCCCAAGTGTTTTAGGCACATGATTAACTACAGGCTGCTTGATGGACTTGCATTACATTGCTTCTTCACACTGCATTAACTCTTGTACTGATATCTTCATACCCCAAAGTACCTTAGTGAACTGTAAAATGGTTTCTGTTGCTTGCATTACACCCTTCTAGTAACTTCAGACCAGGTAGGAACAAGGTTTCAAAGCTTTACTTGGAAAAGAGCAATATATCACAAAGTCCACAAACAAGAACAGTATTTCTTCCTACAACCCTAATGTTATCTCATGCTATGTGCTGCCCTGGCATACCTACAAATGTAGAGTCCATGTATCATCAGGGGATCAATAAGTGGCATTTCCCAGTGCTGGAGTATTTGGGGTGGAAACTCAGGTCCTGATGACCTTTTATATGATGGCAGTAGCAGCAGCAGGTGACATTCTTCCATCCTCACGGGGGTGACTCTCCAATTCTCTGTAGCAGCCCCCAGATTGGATATCCCTGCACAGGATCAGTGGGTCAGACCCAAAGCAAACTCGCCAAAGAACCAGGAAAGACATTAACCCCTACCCTCCCATGCAGGGAAGCACCTAACTAGGTTAAGTTTAACCCTCTTACACACACCACGTAAAAACTTGACAGGAGATTTAACCCTTCCCAACTCTATCCAAAGCAAAATATACACTTTATTTGAAAGTACCTCATATTTACACTGAAGCCATATTTTGAGTTATTTTTAGTATTTAACTTTTCTAGAGACACAACAGGAAGTGGAACCTTGTCAGACATTTGTCACAAGAACAGTAGTCCCTCATTTCATGTTTTGTGACGACTGTAGAATTTTAGATTTCCCATTACGTTCTGTCTCAGTGAAAGTGGGCACCAGGGAAAATAGAATGAATGCCCCCAGTGGGGACACTGCTGTGGAAACTTGACAGGGTGTTGAACAATTCCCCACTCTTTTCAAAACCAAACAAAAAGTTTTGTCCATTGATATACTTTTTAAGTGTATGTACATATATTATCCCAATTTACCCCCCAGTCCTCAAGGGTAGCACCCAATGCTGTATCTTGGCCTAGGCCAACAAGGCCCAGGCCTAGGGCGGCACTTTGTAGGGGGGACTAGCACTTTTAATGCTGCCGGTAAGATAATACAGGTAGGGCTGCCAGAGGGGGACAGCCCATACATATGTGGGGGTCCGGGCGTCCCGAAGGGCCCAGGAGGCGGACTCCAACCAATGAGTTGTTGTGCGGACAGTCGGCGTTCCGCAACTGTGTGTGGGGGGGGGGGGCATGAGTTTTGTCAGGCCTAGGGCAGCACAAAACCTAAATACACCACTGGTAGCACCTATTTATTTTTGCCTTGTACCTGTAGCAAGAAACAGATCTTTTTAGTTTTTGTGACATCTTGTAAAAGCTTATATAGCTGCTGATAGCACAGTTCATAATGACATAGACATGTCCCCAGAACTACATCTCCCAATATCCCTTTCCTTACATACACTGTGTGGGCGGGATCTTGGAAGTAAAGGCAGTAGAACGGTTTTCCTGGGAAAGAAATCAATATACGTGGAGTAGGACAGATAGGGGTGAGGAATAGATGGAGTTCTGACGTTTAGCAAACAGGACTGACAATGCTGGTTGGGATTTCATTAACCGATTGCCAACCGGCTCGCATACTTTTACTGCTGCAAAGTAGCAGTGTAGCGCGAATCGCTGTATATAAACATGGTTAACCACTTCAGCCCCGGAAGGTTTTACCCCCTTCCTGACCAGAGCACATTTTGCGATTCGGCTCTGTGTAGCTTTAACTGACAATTGCGCGGTCGTGCGACGTTGTACCCAAACAAAATTGACGTCCTTTTTTCCCACAAATAGAGATTCTTTTGGTGGTATTTGATCACCTCTGCAGTTTTTATTTTTTGCGCTTTAAACATAAAAAGAGCGACAATTTTGAAAAAAAAATAAACAATATTTTTTACTTTTTGCTATAATACATATCCAAAAAAAAAAAATTATATAAAAAACAAATTTACAAAGTTACATGGTTGGTCAGGTTGAAAAAGACACAAGTCCATCTAGTTCAACCAAATTTATTAATCAGTTTAGGCCAAAATGTATTCTTCTACATATTTTTGGTAAATAAAATCGCAATAAGCGTTTATTGATTGGTTTGCGCAAAAGTAATCATGTCTACAAACTATGAGAATTGATTTATGGCGTTTTTGTTTTTTGTTTTTTACTGGTAATGGTGGCAATCTGTGATTTTTAGCGGGACTGCGATATTGCAGTGGACAGATCGGACACTTTTGACACTTTTTTGGGACCACTGACATTTATACAGCGATCGGAGCTAAAAATAGCCACTGATTACTGTGTAAATGTCACTAGCAGGGAAGGTGTTAACCTGCAGGGGGCAATCAAGGGGTTAAATTTGTTCCCTCACTGTGTTCTAACTGTGTGGGGGCTGGGCTGGCAGGGGCATGGCAGATCTAACTGATCCTGATGACAGGGATCAGTAGATCACTGTCATGCCGCCTGACAGAATGGGAAACCACCTTGTTTACATCGGCGGTTCCCCGTTCTTCCTCTGTATTAGGCGACCGGCGGACATCACGGCCATACTCAGGGAACGTGCGGCGGGCACGAGAGCGTGCCGCCAGGGGTGGGCGCCTGCCCACTAGCTGCGCCTGCGCGAATTGCCGTTTATATACGGCGATTCGCGCTATGCTGCCATTCTGTAGCAGTAATTCTACGCAAGGCAGGCCGGAAGCGGCTAAAGAAAACTTACTGTATTATGGGCTCAAACAGGAAATTAGGAGTACATTGGATTTTAGGCAGATCAAAAGTATTTTCTGTACTTCAGAGCTTTTAAAGGGATTGCGCTTAGGGCAATGTATTACAGAGGAGATGTGCTGAATGTAATTGAACTGTATTGTGAAGAAGAGCAGTAAAGCTCAACCATTGTGTAGCGCTACAAAGCAGGAAGGAGACCTTTCTTATGAAAAATGGCACACAAGGCTACACCCATGTCCATATATAATTACAAACTGTAATTAGGAACAAAGGTTTTTTTTGTTCTTTATTTATCTTTACACACATCGATAGCATTATTTGTATCAAACTGATACCACTACACGTTTTAAAAAAAAATTATTTAATGGACTACAGATTCCCTTTAATCCGCAGTTTCATTATCTTTGACAGATCTAGAACAAAGCAATAAGTGAGTCATGGTTAACCACTTCAGCCCCGGAAGGATTTCACACTTTAGGACCAGAGCACTTTTTGCAATTCGGCACTGTGTTGCTTTAACTGACAATTGCGCGGTCCTGCATTGTACCCAAACTAAATTTGTGTCCTTTTTTCCCCGCAAACAGAGCTTTCTTATGGTGGTATTTGTTCACCTCTGCGTTATTTCTTGTCGCCGCTATGAATAAGAAAAGAGCGACAATTTTGTAAAAAAAACAATTTTTCTTACTTTTTGCTAAAATACAAATCCCAAAAAAATATAAAAAAACATTTTTTTTCATCGGTTTTGGCCGATTTATATTCTTCCTCATATTTTTTGTTAAAAAAATTGCAATCGGCGTTTATTGATTGGTTTGCGCAAAAGTTGCCGCGTTTACGGATGATGAGAATTCATTTCTGGGGTTTTTATTTTTATTTTTTTATTTTCTACTAGTAATGGCGGCGATCTGCGATTTTTTAGCAGTACTGCGATACTGCGGCGGACATGTCGGACTATGTTGACACTTTTTTGGGACCATTGGCATTTATACAGCGATCAGTGCTGTAAAAATGCACTGATTACTGTGTAAAAGCCATTGGCAGTGAAGGGGTTAACCTGGAGGGGGCGCTCTGAGGGTTAACTGTGTTCCCTCACTGTTTTCTAACTGTATTGGTGCTGGCCTGGCAGGGGGAGGGGAGGGACCACGGCTACCTTATACAGGAAGCCTGTGATCACAGCTCCTCCCCCTCTGTCAGAACGGAGATCCGTGTTTACATACACGGACCTCCGTTCTTTCACCGCGGGGGGGGGGGGACCAGAGGCAATCGAGTCCGCCCTACCCGCTCCCTGCCCTCCACCCCCGGACACAGTGCTAGTTATCGCGGCCGCCGCCCTGTGACTGTGTTTCGTGATAACGAGCCACCTTGCCGCCATCACGCTGCGGCGGGCGGTCGGTAAGTGGTTAAAGCTGAACCACAATGCATCTGAGCACCACAAACTGAATTAAAAAACAATTGAATTCATTTTTAATATTCAGAGCAAACTCATCCATCATTTGTCACCTAAGCATGTCTCCATGTTTTATTTTGTTGAAAAATCACTTTGAAAAAAAGACCCTCCTAGCATTTGTAGCCACGGCCATCTTGAGTAAGAGCAGATGATTCATATAGCATTTACTTCCTGGAATCTATCTGCCTTTAGCTCAGCCACGCAGGCAGGAGGGTGTGCTTAGCTGTAGAAAAAAAGGTTAAAACACGTGAATTGAATACACTGTACCTTCCTATCTATTTACTAATGCTAGCAGCATAAGGATTAAAAATAGTTGATGTTGATAGTGAGAGTTTAGTTCCACTTTAAAGGCTACTACATACAGTGGATATAAAAAGTTTACACACCCCTGTTAAAATGTCAGGTTTCTGTGACGTAAAATATTTGAGACAAAGATAAATCCTTTCAGAACTTTTTCCACCTTTAATGTGACCTATAAACTGTACATCTCAGTTGAACAATAAATTGAAACCTTTTAGGTGGAGGGAAGTAAAAATAAAAAAACAAATAATGCGGTTGCATAAGTGTGCACACCCCTAAACTAATACTTTGTTGAAGAACCTTTTGTTTTTATTACAGCACTCAGTCTTTTTGGGTATGAGTCTATCAGCATGGCACATCTTGACTTGGCAATATTTGCCCACTCTTCTTTTCAAAAACACTCCAAATCTGTCCGATTGCGAGGGCATCTCCTGTGCACATCCCTCTTCAGATCACCCCACAGATTTTCAATTGGATTTAGGTCTAGGCTCTGGCTGGGCGAATCCAAAACTTTAATCTTAATCTTCTTTTGGTTAAGCCATTCCTTTGTTGATTTGGATGTATGCTTTGGGTCATTGTCATGCTGAAAGATGAAGTTCCTCTTCATGTTCAGCTTTCTAGCAGAAGCCTGAAGGTTTTGTGCCAATATTGACTGGTATTTTGAACTGTTCATAATTCCCTCTACCTTGACTAAGGCCCCTGTTCCAGCTGAAGAAAAACTGCCCCAAAGCATGATGCTGCCACCACCATGCTTCACTGTGGGTATGGTGTTCTTTTGGCAATGTGCCGTGTTGTTTTTGCACCAAACATATCTTTTGGAATTATGGCCAAAAAGTTCAACCTTGGTTTCATCAGGCCAGAACACATTTTCCCACATGCTTTTGGGAGACTTCAGATGTGTTTTTGCAAAATTTAGCACGACTTGGATGTTTTTCAAAAGAAAAGGCTTCCGTCTTGCCACTCTACCCCATAGCCCAGACATATGAAGAATACGGGAGATTGTTGTAACATGTACCACACAGCTAGTACTTGCCAGATATTCCTGCAGCTCCTAATGTTGCTGTAGGCTTCTTGTCAGCCGCCCTGACCAGTTTTCTTCTCGTATTTTCATCAATTTTGGAGGGATGTCCAGTTCTTGGTAATGTCACTGTTGTGCCATATTTTCTCCACTTTATGATGACTGTCTTCACTGTGTTCCATGGTATATCTAATGCCTTGGAAAAGCGTTTGTACCCTTCTCCTGACTGATACCTTTTAACAAGGAGATCCCTCTGATGCTTTGGAAGCTCTCTGCGGACCATGGCTTTTGCTGTAGTATGCCACTAAGAAAATGTCAGGAAAGACCTACTAGAACTTTATTTGGGGTTAATCAGAGGCACTTTAAATGATGGCAGGTGTGTACTGACTCTTATTTAACATGAGTTTGAATGTGATTGCTTATTTCTGGGCACAGCTACATCCCCAGTTATAAGTAGGGATGGGCCGAACTGACCCCTGTTCGGTTCGCACCAGAACATCGCGAAAGTTTGGACCCGAATAACGAACCCCATTGAACTCAATGGGACCCGAACGTAAAAAATCAAAAGTGCCCATTTTGAAGGCTTATATGCAAGTAATTGGGCATACAATGGTTATAGGGGTCCGGGTCATGCCCTGGGGGACATGTATCAATGAAAAAAAAGTTTGTAGAAAACATCATTTTTAAATGAGCAGTGATTATTTGATTTTTAAAGTGAAAGCATAAAACTTAAAAATTCCTTCCAATACAGTGCCTGGGGGGGTCCCCTTAGTCTACCTGTAAAGTGGCAGATCTGTACCATGTCTAGAATCCGCTGCAGCAATAATTGCATTTATAAAGCCAAAAAATTGACATTTTCCCTGCAAGCTGCCTTTATTTTGCTCAGCAACAGCTGGGGAGCCAGTGTGTATGATGAGGCCACAATGTAGTACACTGGGAACAAGATTAGAGATTTTTTGGATAAATTCTAGTGTCACTTTGACTTTGGATAGAAGTAACAGGTGCGGAAAAATTAGGCTTTGGGTGTCAGTGGTGCCATCACACCATAACTCTATAGAGGTGCTCTTCATGAAGGCAAGAATTGGCCTTTCTGTAAAAGAAATTGCAATGATATGCACCTGTCAAACAGGTGCAGAAAAATTGGTCTTTGGGTGTCGGTGGCGACTTCCCACCATAACCCTATAGAGGTACTCTTGATGAAAAGCAAGAATTGGCCTTGTTGTAAAAAATTGCAATGATATGCACCTGTCGAACAGGTGCTGAAAAATTGGTCTTTGGGTGTTGTCAGCTATGTCAGCTATGAGTAAGCGCCCTTAGGGGGGCGTGAAACGCGTTAGCCTTTCTCCACCTGTATCGCATGGATATGTGACCAATAAAGCATTTGAAAAGGAGAGCGGTCGTCCGGAGCTTTTCTCCCATTACTCCTGCTGACCATTTAGCGTTGTTTCATTTCTTGACTATGCGGTGGCGAATCGGAGACGGGCACCTGCTGTTGTGTGTTTCCCGGTCAGCAGTTTGGAGCGGTGTGATACACCTGTTTGGGTGTTAATTGTGCCCATGAAACCTATACTAAAAACATTCTTCCAAATGAAATGATTGAACACCCTCAAAGCTAGGCAGCCTCGAAATCCTGCAGAGATTCCACATTCCAAAAACACTTAATCAGTGATATCGGCATCAGGGGCTTCATATCAGGTAATCAAGGACTGATTAATTTTAATAAATGTCAAACGGTCCACGAAGTCTGTGGACAGACACGTTCTATGATCGGTAACGAAAACTCCTGCAGCACTGAATGCCCATTCTGAAAGCACGATGGATGCAGGGCAGCCCAACAACTCAATAGCATACTGGGCAAGTTCTGGCCAGTGGTCTATTCTCATGACCCAGTAAACCAGTGGATCGTCAACTGAAAAGCTCTCCATCTCTGTTTTGGCCCTGAGGTAATCGTCCACCATGTGATGCAGATGCTGCCGATGGGATGTGGAAGCTGACAGCCCTGGGTGGCGAGGACTGAAAAATTTCCGAAATGCATCACTTAGGTGGACGCCTTCTCCAACCCTCCTCTCTTGACCAACAGAAGACTCAAAACTACGTTTTCCATGACACTGTAGCCTACTGGAGTTGGGAAAAATGTTCAATAAAATCCTCTATAACGTGTCCTCAAGAGATTTTATCTTCTGCACTCTTTGTGGGGACGGAATGAGTTCTGAGACCTTACCCTTATAACGGTGGTCAAGGAGGGTTGCCAACCAGTAATGATCCTTCTCCTTTATGCCACATATTATTGGGTCCTTTCGCAGGCTTTGAAGCATGAGGTTGCCCATGCACCTCAAATTTGCCGAGGCTTGAGAAGCAGGATCCTAGGGGTCACTCAGGATGACAGCATCTGGAACTTCCTCCTCCCAGCCACGTACTACTCCCATGGGTCCTGGGATTGGAAAGCCATCGCTTACAGATTGACGCATGTCTTCGAAGCCTATGAAAGTGCCAGAATCCTCCTCCTCCCCTCTCTCCTCCTGTGTGTTCTGAGACATAGGAATCATGGTGTCAGGATAAAGTGGGCCTTGAGAGGAAAGGAAGTCCTCCTCTTCCTTCTGCTGCCCTGCCTCCAGTGCCCTGTCCATAATGCCACGCAGAGTCTGCTACAGTAGGAATACAACAGGGATTGTGTCACAGAAGCGTGCACTGTCACGGCTCACCATCCTTGTGACCTCCTCAAAGGGTGACAGTACAGTGCATACATCCTTAATGATCAGCCATTGGCATGGGGAAAAAAAGCCAGAGGCTGCGGAGGGGACAGGTCCGGTCTTACCCGGTCAGCCTGTAACAAGAGGCGCATGGCACCCATGGCGTGGAGAGCTCACTGTCTGATCACCAACAGCTTTACTTTTAAAAATTGCGCCGCCCGGCACCATCATCGTTACTGCGCATGTGCCCGCCTTCCCAAAAATAGCCGAGTGTCTACGGACTTTCCCGAGCCTGTTCCAAAGCTAGCCGGGCGCATGCGCAGTAGCATGATGTGCCAGGCGGCGCCATTTTTAAAGTAAAGCAGTGATGCTCCAGCCCAGTCCGGCACTGCACATGAGGCTGCATTGCTGGGCACAGGTAATGCTGCATTCCTGGGTACAGTTGAGGCTGCATTGCTGGGCACTGGTGGGGCTGCATTGCTGGGCACCTCTTGATGCTGCATTGCTGGGCACAGGTGAGGCTGCATTGCTGGGCACAAGTGAAGCTGCATTCCTGGGCACAGGTTAGGCTGCATGCCTAGGCACAGGTGAGACTGCATTGCTGGGCACCTGTGAGGCTGCATTGTTGGGCACACGCGAGGCTGCATTCCTGGGCACACGTGAGGCTGCATTGCTGGGCACAGGTGAGGCTGCATTGCTGGGCACAGGTGAGGCTGCATTACTGAGCACAGGTGAGGCTGCATTCCTGGGCACAGGTGAGGCTGCATTACTGGGCACAGGTGAGGGTGCATTCCTGGGCACAGGTGAGGCTGCATTGCCGGGAACTGGCGAGGCTGCATTGCTGACAGTGGTGAGGCTGCATTTCCAAGTAGTGGTGAGGCTGCATTGCTGGGCACTGGTGAGGCTGCATAGACGGGCACTGGTCAGGCTGCATAGATTATGTAGAGCAACAATTCTTTTTTTCAGATCCTCAGAGAGTTCTTTGCCATGAGGTGCCATGTTGAACTTCCAGTGACTGGTATGAGAGAGCGAGAGCAAGAAAACAACAAATTTAACACACCTGCTCCTCATTCACACCTGAGACCTTGTAATACTAACAAGTCACATGACACCGGGGAGGGAAAATGGCTAATTGGGCCCAATTTGGACATTTTCACTTAGGGGTGTACTCACTTTTGTACTCACTGTTGTTGCCAGCGGTTTAGACATTAATGGTTGTGTGTTGAGTTATTTTGAGGGGACAACAAATTTACATTGTTATACAAGCTGTACACTCACTACTTTACATTGTAGCAAAGTGTAATTTCTTCAGTGTTGTCACGTGAAAAGATATAATAAAGATATAATACAATATTTACAAAAATGTGAGGGGTGTACTATATATATATATATGTATATATATATATATATATATATATATATATTATTTTTTTTTCCCTTCTATTGGTTGAACTAGATGGACTTGTGTCTTTTGTCAGACTTTATATGTAACAATGTAACTGACCTATATGCAGGGCCAGGGCCAATTGTTTTAGGGGCGGCAAACAAATCTGGCCCCCTCATTGCCCCCGCCCATCCCCCGATCGATTGCCTGCTCGCACTTACCCCATCCAGGTTGCGGCTTCAGTGACTCCCCCCCTGCATCTCCTCCTGAGTCCCGGCGGTCACTTCTAATCCTGGCCAATCGGGTCTTAGGACTCCCGGCCAATGGGCTCTCAGGACCCGCTTCCTGATTGGTCAGAGGAGAATTAGGAAGACATTAGTGAATATTAATATGCTAATGTCACACAACTGGGTGGCCAACCCTTTGTGACGCCAATTAGAGCCTTAGGCTCTAATCATGTGCTTAAAAAAAAAGCCCATTGAAATCCATGCATCTGGTGCCCTGCATGAAGATTAGAGGCCGGCCACATGGACTAGGGGGGTGGCGCCCCTGCACGAGAGGCGGCCATTGGAGTGGAGACTGACTGGGGAGCTGGGAGGAAGTGATGTTGCGCACAGCATGGCATGTTTCATCTCATATTGAATGAATGAGGATGCAGGCACAGATTAGTTATTTAGCAGAAGGGTACATGAATGACTGAATGGCCGGGGGTCATCCTGCGCCCTCATGATTCAGGAGGAGATGTTAGCACTGATGTATAATCATCAGCGGCAGCGCGGAATGTATACACCTCAGCTCATACAGACATAAGTGCTTTTAGGTCCGCGTGAGTTCAGATGCAGTACAGACCACCTACTGCTGACAGCGCAATCCTGTAAATCTCATACAGCCATGTATATAAGCCCATTGTGTCACATATCGTCTTTTATCATGTTATATGGCAATTAATAGCAGATCACTAATAATATAACATAGAAATAATAATCACCGACCCCTCTACAGCAAACACAATCATTCCATGCAACACAGACAGTTTAAGCTTCCAGACAAAGAGGTGCCGATTTTTTTGCTGTTATGGCATCCAATGAACGTTCTCAATAATCAGATAATTTTGTGAACGCAGACAATGCCAAAACGACCTGGCAGATTTAAAACGTAGACGGGAGCATTGGTAAGGGGTAGCGTTTACAGCCTGCATCCTCCAGTACAACAATCAGAATCTTAGAGGTTATCCTTGGTATAATGTAGAGATGACTGTCGTGAGGCAACAATGAACAAATGAGATGGTATTAATACTTTGCAATTACCTCTGAAAAACATCTAACCTCCAGATATAATAAGACCACTGGGATGTGTACCTTCTCAGCTGTTCCTTTTTTTTGGTGTTGTCTCCCATGGGCCGATAGGCGCATATATATTTATCCGGAGCTCAACAGCATACGTATATACTATCTACTATCTACATCAGCTCCTTGTTTTTATTATAAACTTGCAAGTGTGATCTGCACAGATACATTAAAGTCACATTTAATATTTGCTTGTTTGTATGGTCTTTCAAGAAGCGGAAGTCTGCAAAACGCACCACCAGATTAAGCACGCCCATGATAAATATATGTAAACATGTGACTGCAAAATTTGGATGATACTATACATCCTTTTAGGGTAATTTTTACTTGATCTATTTTTATCTATGTATTGAGTAAAAATGTACTGTCTTATTACATTTTCTGGCATTTCATGTTCATGTTGAGGCATATGTAAATTCCCGCACTACATATATGTAGTACCCATTTCCCTTTTTCAGAATCTTAGAGATTTGCAGAAATGATTTTGATGATGGTAACGAGATTTTAGGATCGGTGACATTGATTGGCCAGTTTATGTTTGGCAGGGGAAGCCATGTTAGAGATGAGGGGTGGGGGTTGGGGGTGCAGTGTCAGGATTGGTCAGCAGGAGATTGGAAGTAATCTCTATGGCGATGAGTGGAATCGCTGCAAAGCGGACAGTGATAGGAAGCGTCTGCGGTGGGTGGCACTGGATGGGGGGACACTTGGCGGTGATATCAACCCTCCGCCCCTACCTCATGGAAGGGCAGGCGGAGGTTGTGATCTCCGCAGAATAGCCTTTCTGGGGGTCCCTGCCGCCATCTCCCAGCACAAGGGCCATCCAGCACCGGAAAGGTGATGGGTCCTGGAAAGCAGCAGTGTGGGGAGGATCTGCAGCCTCACCGGGCACCGATTACTGGGCGTAGGGACAAGAAGTAGCAGCGGTGGCAATCACACCCGATCCCAGGAGAGGGTGGAGGGAGATCGCTGGGCACTGAAGACCCCCGA
This sequence comes from Glandirana rugosa, assembly GCA_018402905.1. NCBI lineage: Eukaryota > Metazoa > Chordata > Amphibia > Anura > Ranidae > Glandirana > Glandirana rugosa. The sequence goes on along the minus strand of BLSH010424549.1, from coordinate 2,032,338 downwards.
TCCTTAACACCGGGCGTCCTGCTCCTAGAGGCGAGCGGGGAGTGATTGGAGCCCAAGGTGTGTATGGCCACCGATCCAATCCCCGATCCGAGCGCTATGGCTGATCATGATTCCTATGTGTCCTGGCTCCCCCTCCAAGCCTCCCCTGGGCCGGAGCAGGTGGGGATGGAGGGAGGGTGAGATCGGTAGAGCTCTTATGAATCCCCCAGCCCCCCATCTACATTTCTGGTCGGACTGACTCACCCCTATCTGGCTTTCCAAAGACAGAAGGCTGAGCCAGGGCTCCGATCTTTGAGATAAAGCCACTGCAGCAGCCCCTGGATAATAGTGAGCTCTGGGGGAGACGGACTCTGCCTGCTCCTTCTCCCTGCCCAGCGACTCTGCACCATCATCCGGAAGCTGCCTTCTGCACCTCCCACTACACTCCGCACCACACCACGCCAGCCACCACCCACCAGGGGAAACCGACCGTTCCTCTGGAGGGGACCATGATATAGCCTCCTCCCTCTAGCACAGAGAGTAGGCAAATCAGCAGCCGTGGCTGTGCCCTAGGTGGAGGTGTGCCCTCGGCGGCTGCCTAGTTTGCCTAGTGGTACTGCCAGCCCTGCCTATACACAGCATATAATTACACGTCTATCTGTATAGGCATGTTGAAAACAAGGATCTGCATTTACATCAGTAAAAAAAGAAAAAAATAACACCTGCATGCCTAAAAATGCAGTATTTTTAGGCAAAAGTGTGCAAGAGGCCATATTCTGTGTCTACATTCTGTGTCTACATTCACAGAACAATCTCCCTCTGGTGCAGTGTTAGTCTGGAACACAAAAATGCCTGGGGGGACCACAGCTATTCCTGTCCGCATCAGAATTGCAGGCAATTCACACCGCACTCTGCAAACTGCTGCGGGTGTCAATATAAAGTTAATGACACCCCAAAATTGGTTCACAGAACACAGTGCATACTGTGTAATCGGATGGAATTAGATCGCATGGTTCTGAAGTGCTAAATATCACACACATAAATAATTACCACATTTATTAAATACAACTTTTTTTTTTTTTTTTTACTACTTTTGAGATAAACACTGCATATGTCATTTTGAGGTAAAATTTAATGCAATGTTAATCTCTTATTGAACTGATTCCCCAGTCAATTAAATTGATCAGAAAGAACTGATAATCCTGTAAAAAACAATGCATGCACGCCCAACATAACAATTGACTAGTTATTCACCTTGTGAAACATATAAACATAGTAGTGACAGCTTGTTGCACCCAGTATTGTCGTAGTCCCATTGTAATGGTTGAGCTTGGATTTTAGTCCAATCTGTGTGCCTGTAATTGCTTTACACAACACCAAAGTCCATTACACTACATTATGGAATTTCAGATTTGCACTTGAATGGATGCTGAGCCCATTGAAGTGCAAATCTACAACCTTCATAAAACAATTTGGGTCTTCATGGCTTTTGCCTTTGCTGTCTCTGATCGTGGCTTTCAAATAGCTATAAATCCTGTAGTAGTCCTTTAGTGCATGCAATGTAACTGATAAAGCCTTGGCCCATTAATTCGGATTATTCTAAAATTTGGTGCACATTTGATTTAGTTGTTTTCTCACTTTATAATATAGTTGTTATTTTTAAGAATATGAGAATGTGAGAAACATTTAAATCACACAACTTAACATCATTGTTATATAGTAAATTCCATGTCCATTAAAGACTTGAATATTTTCGTAGAAAGTAAAATAAAAAAAAAGTCCCTTCTGAATGCAACCCAATAGCTTGGATTCAGCATATTTTTCACAGTTTAGTGGGATACTTGTGGTTCTTTGTGTTGGGCCAAGTCAAGACCTAACGCCAGTGGTTGGTTTTATCCTGGCGCCATTCATCACACCCAGGGCTCATATCCTATCAGAGCTTTCTTCTGGTCACAGTGAGGTCATGGCTGTGGGAAGGTTCTGTAAAATAATCTTTTAGCGACTCACTGTTCAGTAATCAGAGTTAATGCCTCAGGGTCTCAGGGTATATAGATTCCAAGGCTAGAAGAGATCCCACTACCATCCCATATTTTTCATTTAGTCTCCAATAGCTTTATAAACTACACAGGGGCAGGACATTTTCTGATTTTAAAATTTTCCTGGATTTGCTTGTTTTTTTCAATGCTAATTGTAATTAAAAAAGGAGAACTATTAAAGAAAAGAAATACAATCTATATCATTTAAATGTATAGAGAGCTTGTATACTGTATATTCCATACATATTTTTTGGGAGTGACTTTAGGTCACTTTTTTTGATTTCAGTAGTAATATAGGGGTTAATTCACAAAGCTTTACCGGATGCAATAAGGGTATCAGGTTACTCAATTGCATAAATAAGTCAAATTCACCAAAAAAAAAAAATAATGTTTATGCAGTATTTAGCAAAAAAAAAAAGTGGCAAATACAGCATAAAAAGTTCTAAAGTCCAATTCACAAAGGGACCAGAGCGTTAAAAAGCATGTGATAATTACCACCAGGGTTTAGCTGGCTGTTTCTTGACAAATAGCTGGTTGCTAAGGAGAGGGCCGGGAAGCCGGCCGCCGTGTCCTTAACAACCGATGGCTCATCAGCTGTTAGCAGGCTTCCCCGCTCACAGCTGATTGTAAAAAAAAAAAAGAATAAATACGTTAACTCATTGGACTATGGGAATAACGTAGGCCATTTCGAAACACTTAATT
>BLSH010424549.1:2011333-2025342 GCA_018402905.1 Glandirana rugosa | reverse complement strand
CATCAGGTGTGATAAATTTTCAGTGATTGGCACCATAGATTGTAGACTCTATAACTTTCACAAAGACCAAATAATATACACTAATTTGGGTTATTTTTACCAAAGACATATAGCAGTATAAATTTTGGCCAAAATTTACGAAGAAAAATTACTAATTTGCAAAATGTTATAACAGAAATAAAGAAAAATGCATTTTTTTACAAAAATTTTGGTATTTTTCCATTTATTGCTCAAAAAATAAACACCCCAGTGGTGATTAAATACCACCAAAAGAAAGCTCTATTTGTGTGAAAAAAAGGACGAAAATTTCATTTGGGTACAGTGTAGTATGACTGAGTAATTGTCATTCAAAGTGTGAGAGCACTGAAAGCTGAAAATTGGTCTGGTTAGGAAGGGGGTTTAAGTGCCCAGTTGTCAAGTGGTTAATATCCTAAGCTAACCATACACTGTACAATCTCCTTTAGCGCTACCAACAGCTATGTAATGTAATGGCCTACAGTCAGGTCTATAAATATTGGGACATCGACACAATTCTAATCTTTTTGGCTCTATACACCACCACAATGGATTTGAAATGAAACAAACAAGACGTGCTTTAACTACAGACTTTCAGCTTTAATTTGAGGGTATTTACATCCAAATCAGGTGAACAGTGTAGGAATTACAACAGTTTGTATATGTGCCTCCCACTTTTTAAGGGACCAAAAGTAATGGGACAGATTAACAACCATAAATCAAACTTTCACTTTTTAATACTTGGTTGCAAATCCTTTGCAGTCAATTACAGCCTGAAGTCTGGAATGCATAGACATCACCAGACGCTGGGTTTCATCCCTGGTGATGCTCTGCCAGGCCTCTGCTGCAACTGTCTTCAGTTCCTGCTTGTTCTTGGGACATTTTCCCTTCAGTTTTGTCTTCAGCAAGTCAAATGCATGCTCAATCGGATTCAGGTCAGGTGATTGACTTGGCCATTGCATAACATTCCACTTGTTTCCCTTAAAAAACTCATTGGTTGCTTTCGCAGTATGCTTCGGGTCATTACCCATCTGCACTGTGAAGCGCCGTCCAATGAGTTCTGAAGCATTTGGCTGAATATGAGCAGATAATATTGCCCGAAACACTTCAGAATTCATCCTGCTGCTTTTGTCAGCAGTCACATCATCAATAAATACAAGAGAACCAGTTCCATTGGCAGCCATACGTGTCCATGCCATGACACTACCAGCACCATGCTTCACTGATGAGGTGGTATGCTTTGGATCATGAGCAGTTCCTTTCCTTCTCCCTACTCTTCTCTCTCCATCACTCTGGTACAAGTTGATCTTGGTCTCATCTGTCCGTAGGATGTTGCTCCAGAACTGTGAAGGCTTTTTTAAATGTTTTTTGGCAAACTCTAATCTGGCCTTCCTGTTTTTGAGGCTCACCAATGGTTTACATCTTGTGGTGAACCCTCTATTTTCACTCTGGTGAAGTCTTCTCTTGATTGTTGACTTAGACACACATACACCTACCTCCTGGAGAGTGTTCTTGATCTGGCCAACTGTTGTGAAGGGTGTTTTCTTCACCAGGGAAAGAATTCTTCCGTCATCCATCACAGGTGTCTGCAGTTAAAGCACATCTTGTTCGTTTAATTTCAAATCCATTGTGGTGGTGTATGGAGCCAAAAAGATTAGAATTGTGTCGATGTCCCAATATTTATGGACCCGACTGTATGTGATTAGATAGAATATGATTGGCTTGTATATTTTATCATCATGTTATATAGTTTTGATACATTTGAATGATATTGTACAATCAGATTGTAGTGTGCATGCCCAATCTTGGTCTCAAGTTTGAAATTTCCAGTTCTCCTTTCCTCCTGTTTTTTAAAGTGGTATAGTAAAGTTATTTTTGCACTTGTACCTACAGGTAAGCCTATAATAAGGTTTACCTGTAGGTATTGAATATCTCCTTAACCACTTAACACAAATCACTGTTTATAAATGGCGGCTGCTTTAGCCACTTGCTTACTGGGCACTTAAACCCCCCTCCTGCCCAGACCAATTTTAGGCTTTCAGCGCTGTCGCATTTTGAATGACAATTGCGCAGTCGTGCGACGTTGTACCCAAACAAAATTTTTATCCTTTTCTTTTCTTTTGGTGGTATTTGATCACCTCTGCGGTTTTTATTTTTTGCGCTATAAATAAACAAAGAGCGACAATTTTGAGAAAAAGAACAATTTTTTTTTACTTTTTGCTATAAGAAATATCCCAAGAAAAAAAAAAATATTCATCAGTTTTGGCCGATTTATATTCTTCTACATATTTTTGGTAAACAAAATCACAATCTGCGTTTATTGATTGGTTTGCGCAAAAGTTATCACGTCTACAAACTGGGAATTGATTTATGGTGTTTTTATTATTATTTTTTTATTACTATTAATGGCGGCAATCTACGATTTTTATCGGCACTTTGATATTGGGGCAGACATGTCGGACATTTTTTGACACTGTTTTGGGACCAATGACATTTATACAGTGATCAGAAATTTAAATGTCCACTGATTACTGTAGAAATGTCATTGGCAGTGAAGGGGTTAACCTGCAGGGGGCAGTGAAGGGGTTAACTGTGTTCCCTGCATGTGTTATAACTGTGTGGGGGATGGGCTGGCCGGGACATAATAGATCTCACTGATCCCAGTGACAGGGATCAGTAGATCTGTCATGTCCCCATTCACAGAACGGAGAACCGCCGTGTTTACAATAAAAAAAAATGTAAAAAATGAAAGCGCCACCGTCCCACGAGCTCGCATAGCAAACAAAACGAATACGTAAGTCACGCCCGCATGTGAAAACGGTGTTCATACCACACATGTGAGGTATTGCCGCGATCGCCAGAGTGTGAGCAATAATTCTAGCACTATACTTCCTCTGTAACCTGGTAACCGTTAACATTTTTTAAAGCGTCGCCTTTAAGTACCCGAGTTTGTCGCCATTCTGCGAGTGTGCGCAATTTTCAACCATAACATGTTTGGTATCTATTTACTCGGTGTAACGTCCTCTTTCACAATATACAAAAAATTGGGATAACTTTACCATCGTCTAATTTTTTAACTAAAAAAAGTGAATTTTTAAAAAAAAAAACGCGCTTGAAAGACTGCTGCGCAAATACGGAGTGACAAAAAGTTTTGCAACGATCGCCATTTTATTCTCTAGGGTGTTTGACAAAAAAACAATATATAATGTTTGGGGGTTCTAAGTAAAAGCAAAAAAACTGATTTTAACTTGTAAACAACAAATGTAAAAAAGGGCTCCGGGGGTGAAGTGGTAGGAGATATTCCCACTGCATACTAGCACATTATGCCATTGCATTTGTAGGGGATTTAAAAAAAAAAACATTTTGGCTGCAACTGGATCCAGGTCGCGGCCCCCGAGGTCCCTTAGCTCACGCTCGGCTGGCTACAGGTGGAAGAGAGGAAGCAGCAGCACAGAAAGAGCAAAGAATAGTCAGAGGAATAGCAAAGGGTCAAGGCTACAAGCAGATAGGAGGAGCAGAGAACAAGCCGAAGATTGAGGTATCAGGCAGGCAGGGATAGTCAGACAAGCCAAAGATCGGTACACAGAATAAGACTCAGAGCAAACGAAAGGAACAACCACACACAAGCCAAACACAGACAAATCTTGATCAGCAATGCAGGCCTGCACTGACAGGTGTTATATCCTGTTCTCAATTAAGGCCTGGGGTGGAGACCAGCTGAGGAGGGCCTACTAAAGCACACAGGTGAGGGAGGGCCGACCTTTAACTGGACACATGCAGAAAAGGTAGGCAACATACAAGACATTAATGTTTGCTGTGGTTTCATGACAGTACCCCCCCCCCTTACGAGACCTCCTCCTCCACTGCTTGGGTCCAGGTTTGGAAGGAAACCTCAAATGAAACCTTTTCACAAGACGAGGTGCAAATACCTCAGATGCAGGAATCCACAACCTCTCCTCAGGATCAAACCCTCTCCAATGCACAAGGTACTGAAGGATGCCTTTACTTTAGAGACGAGAATCCGAAATTTGACTAACCACGTATTCCTGATTATCCTCAGAGGCCGGAACCACGGTAGGGAAAGGACGAGAGAACTTATTGAGGACTAAGCGCTTCAGAAGGGAAACATGGAAGGAGTTCGATATCCTGAGGCTTTTGGGGATCTTAAGTTTAAAGCAAACCAGTTTAACCTTATAAATTATTAAATACAGACCAATGAATCTTGGTGCAAATTTCAAAGAAGGAACCCGGAGTTTGATGTTCCTCGTGGGAGGTGTTTGCTGCATGAGGACGCTGGGAAAGAGTGAGCTGCATCTGCATAGACCCACACCACCAGGCAGCCCACCCTTCAGTGAGCCCTCCTCTCTGGAGTCCAGCCGTGGGGGTAGTTAATTCCGCTCCCTACCTCACCTTTCCCTCCACTACTTCACCTACCTCTCTTTCACAAGCGGTTATATTGGGATCGATCTTCGCTACCTACCTTTGTGGACATTATGATACTTGCGGCAGCAGCATAATTTACTCCTGTTTTTACCCTGCATTAGTTCTATACGAGAACCCACACTATGCGCTATATATATGTCTGAACGATATGAGCTATATCACCACTTCCCCCTGATGAAGAGGAACAACGCACGATCTTGAAATGCGCTGGATTGCACTCTGTTTCAATTACACAGTAGTGCATTTAAATAAGTGGTTCTGCTATATGTACTGTTGAATTTTAATAATGTTCTGTAGATTGGGGAATGTACCCCTTGCTTCATCCCCTGTCTCTCCCCCCTTTTTCCCTTTTTTAACTACTATTTTGTAATAAACGTAAAACTTTTTATACCTAATGCATTTGTTTTTTTGGAATCTATGCCCTTTAAAGTCCCACGAGATGGTCTGTATTTCTAACTTCCTCGTGGAAAGCCAGACCTTGTCTCCAATCTGTAGAGAAGACAGTTTACGCCTGCGATGGTCGGAAAAACCTTTAAACTTATCAGCCGATGCACGGAGGGAATCATGAACCTCACCCCAAATGGTATTTAATGATTGCTGAACGGTAGCCAAAGCTGGAATTTATGGAGAACAGGTCATGGGAAGAGGAAGCTGAGGGTGTCTTCCATAGAATGTGAAAAAGGGGGTCTTCTGAGAACTGGTGTTAACATGATTATTGTGAGAGAACTCTGCCCACGGGAGTAGAGAGGACCAGTCATCATGATGAGTGGAGACCAAGGTGTGGAGGAAGACCTCTAACTCCTGATTAACCCTCTCAGTCTGTCCATTGTATTGAGGGTAGTAGGAAGAAAAAAAATCCAAGACAATATTGAGGGACTTGCAAAAAGCTCTCCTGAAGCGGGATGTAAATTGACCCCCCCTGTCTGAAACAATATGAGAAGGAACCCCATGGAGGCAGAGGATTTCTCTAACAAAGGTAGGGCCAATGCAGGAGCAGAAGTGAGACCAGGAAGAGGAACAAAATGAGCCATTTTGGAGAACCGAATGATTACCACCCAGATGACTATTCTTTTCAGATGGTGGAAGATCTGTGATGAAATCCATTGCAATGTGAGTCCAGGGCCCCTTTGGAATGGGCAGGGACATGAGCAGACCGGCAGGAGCTTGTGTGGAGAACTTAGACTGGGCACAAACATGGCATGCTTTCACGTAGCCTTTGACATCCGAACAGAGAGTAGGCCACCAGTAGTGGCGACTGATGAGCTGAAAGGAACGGAGGAACCCAACTTGACCCGACACCTTGGAATCATGTCCCCAATGAATGATCTTAGGTCTTAGTTCAATGGGGACGAAGGTCTTGCCAGGGGGAATTTTAGACTCCAGAGTGGTGGAATGGGCAAGAATACACCAGGTCAGAATGATCGGCTCAGGTTCAGAGGTGGGCTCCTCATCCAGCGTGTCAAACGACCTAGAGAGTGCATCAGCCCGATTGTTGCAGGAACCAGGTTTGTACGTGATTGTAAAATTGAAACAGGAAAAGAACAGACTCCACCTGGCCTGTCTGGGATTCAGTCGTTTAGCGCTCTGTAGGTACTGTAAATTTTTATGACCAGTGAAGATTGTTATGGAGTGAGGGGAACCGTCCAAGAGATGATGCCATTCCTCTAGCGCCAATTTAATAGCAAGAAGCTCCCGATCACTAATAGCATTATTTTTCTCTGCCTGAGAACATTTTTTGGAGAAAAACGCACATGGCTGTCGTTTATTCTCAGATGATTGAAGAAGCACCACTCCTACTCCAGTAGAGGAAGCGTCCACTTCAATAAAAAATGGGTCCCCAGGCTCACGCTCGGCTGGCTACAGGTGGAAGAGAGGAAGCAGCAGCACAGGGACAGCAAAGAATAGTCAGAACAATAGCAAAGGGTCAAGGCTACAAGCAGACAGGAGGAACTGAGAACAAGCCAAAGATCGAGGTATCAGTCAGGCAGGGATAATCAGACAAGCCAAAGATCGGTACACAGAATAAGATTCAGCGCAAATGAAAGGAACAACCACACACAAGCCAAACACAGACAAACGTTGCTAAGCAATGCGGGCCTGCACTGCCAGGTTTTATACCCTGTTCCCAATTAAGGCCTGGGGTGGAGACCAGCTGAGGAGGGCCTACTAAAGCACACAGGTGAGGGAGACCCAGCCTTTAACTGGACACATGCAGCAAAGGTAGGCAACAGACAAGACATTAATGTTTGCTGTGGTTTCATGACAGAATGTTTACTGTGGTTTCATGACACATTGACATGTATTATATATTTATCTGTAAAGAAAAGGTATACATAATAAAACAAAATCAGATATAAAACAAATAATACCACAAAATAATAAACCATTTAACATTGTAAAACATTTCAACAATAACAAACATATGATACATAGCCCAGTGCTGAACACCCTTACAAACTATCTGATTTATGTGAACAGGGGTGCTAAAAGAGCTAAGTGATAACATCTCTTTTGTTATTTTTTTCCAGTTGCTAATTAAAATCTTTAATTGGCTGAACAATAAAAGTTGAGGAAGGGTTTTTGATTAGATAAGCCTTGGAGTTGTCAGGTTTGAGGAATCACTGACATAGCAGCAGTCAGCAATATATAAATTCCATGAGATACTGTATATACCCAACGCCTATGCAAGTAAGTGTCATTTTACCAGCAGAGCAAACTCTTGCTAGCTTCCCTAGTAGCAAGTGTGTGATTTTAGTAAATCAGGCCCTAAGTGTGGGGCAAAAAAGAGTATAGAATCTCTAACATATTCCTTTGTTATGGTCTACTATGTAGGCCATAAAAAAAATAATAAAGCTAAACCCATTTCAGTGGAATTGCGGTCTTTGTCCATAGTGAAAATTTTTTAAAACACTAACCCTGGTGACACCAATAAAATTACCCACCTCCTATTGATAAAAAGGTGTGTTGTTGGTGTGGCCTGTGTCTATTTTCTCTCACCTTCTATCCAAGGTGGCACCTATCATTACTATAGTAAGTGAGGGGAAATCATTGTAATAGACAGACAGCAATGAAACAGTGACAGGGACTTTGACCATTTTGCCCTAAATTTTAAGAAAAGTTTTAGGTTAATACAGCAGGCTAATATTGCCTCAATTCAACACCATTTTGGTAAATAAGAAATATTTATATGCAAAAATATTTAGTAAAAAAGAAAAAAAATTAGAAAACATATGTGAATCTTGGGCAAAAGTTGTGTTGAAAAGATTCATAAATAGATCTCGGAGTGTGTACTTTTTCTGCAATCTCTTTCATGTAAAATTTAGTAACAACTACAGAAAACGGCCTTTCCAGTGCAGATATTTTTCTGCCACCTGCATCTTCCTGTACAGAAATATCACTTTTCAGTAATTTTGATCTTGTAATCAGACTTTTTTCACTTCAAGGGTAGCTTTTTTTTCCTATTTGTGGTGGGTGAGCCACCCCTTTATAAAGTGCCAGAGTTACATGGTTTGATACAAAGGTAAATCCATGCTTTCATTTCTGAAATATTTGGTAACCTTGTCTCCCGGGAGTTCTATATTATCATGTTTTGAAATACATTTTCTTGGAACTCCATTTCTTTGTTTAATATATTCCTTCTATACCCTACAAAGGATAAAGTGTAATCACAGAGCCGACCACTTTGCTGTGGCTTTGGGTTTTAACATACAAATTTCAGTTACTTGGCAGCCATAGTGGTGCTGAATGTGATACAGATCTGGCAATATTGGTGGGTAGGTTCTGAAGTCAGCTATCATGGTAAATGTTCATTCTTTGTATTTCAGTTACCCAGAAGTTATGAAAAAAAATCATATTTGATTTCCATACATTTACACTTTATTCAGATATGTACTTCTTTTTAAAATAACCTCAGGCTTTTAACTCCCTTTATCTATTGGTAGCTGCAATTTTCTCTGATTTTGGTATTGTGTGTTTGGCACTGTCTTTGGTCTTCTGGCAGGGTTGCCAACCGCCAGTAAATTTACTGACAGTTTGTAAAAATCAGTGATTTTTACAACTGTCTATGAATACCAGGGTCTGGTAATTTGTCATGCTGTGCTGATTTTTTAAGTGTAAACCAGGGAAATTACTTGATTGTTAGTGTTTCCATGTTGTGTTTAAATATCAATTGTCTTAGTTTTTAATAGGAGTTCTGTTATTTTTCAAGGTGCCAGTAAAAAATGTGCTCCGCCAGTAAATTTTCCATGTTCTGCCAGTATAAAACGCTGCAGGAGGTTGGCAACACTGTCTTCTGGTCATGCACAGCTTCTTCCCTAAAGCTGTTGTGAGCTGCACAATGAATAGCTGCTGTGTGCCATACCAAGGCATCAAATCATTAGCATTATACTTAGACCATATACTGTACCTGGAATACCTGAAATGTCTTTAGTGAATCTTTATTCTACTGTAGATTGTAGTGTAAATTTACCCTGACTCTATTGTAAGCACCTTTAATTAAATGTACACTATATTGTCAAAAGTATTGTGACGCCTGCCTTTACACACACATGAACTTTAATGGAATCCCAGTCTTAGTCCATTGAGTTCAGTATTGAGTTTGCCCATCCTTTGCAGCTATAACAGCTTCAACTCTTCTGGGAAGGCTGCCCACAAGGTTTAGGAGTGTGTCTATGGGAATGTTTGACCATTCTTCCAGAATCGCATTTGTGAGGTCAGGCACTGATATTGGACGAGAAGGCCTGGCTCGCAGTCTCCACTCTAATTCATCCCAAAGGTGCTGAGATCAGGTGCAGTCCAGTCGAGTTTCTCCACCCCAAACTCGCTTATCCATGTCTTTATAGACCTTTCCTTTGTGAACTGGTCCAAATCATTTGGTGAAGGGGGGATTATGGTGTGGGGTTATTTATCAGGGGTTGGGCTTGCCAACTTTGTGAGAACAGTTTGGGGATGGCCCCTTTCTGCTCCAACATGACTGCGCACCGGTGCACAAAGCAAGGTCCATAAAGACATGGATGAGCAAGTTTGGGGTGGAGGAACTTGACTGGCCTGCATAGAGTCCTGATCTCAACCCAATATAACACCTTTGGGATGAATTAGAGTGGAGACTGTGAGCCAGGCCTTCTCATCCAACATCAGTGCCATCAAATGCACTTCTGGAACAATGGTCAAACATTCCCATAGACACACTCCTAAACCTTGTGGACAGCCTTCCCAGAAGAATTGAAGCTTTTATAGCTGCAAAGGGTGGGCCAACTCAATATTGAACCCTACGGACTAAGACTGGTATGCCATTAAAGTTCATGTGCGTGTAAAGGCAGGCGTCCAAATACTGTTGGCAATATAGTGTATTTTTGGATGGTACCTTCAGCATGGTGTAATAATTGCCCTAAGCCAGGGAGTGCAGATATGCAAATTTTTACTTCACTTTTCAGCAGTAATGTTGAAGGTCGGACTGTGCCTTCCACGTCTTGCAACACTCTGGTTGTTCATTGTGATGGGTGTCTAAAATGTTCAATTAGGAGTTGCAGTAGGTGCAAGGGGAATGCCAGCTTTTACCTCCCACCAAGAAAGTGGAGATATTAATATCAGAGGGTTCCCTGTTTATGAAAATACTGTCCAAGACTGTGTAGTATGGCTATAATGTACAGTTATGTTGCTGATATTGCACTGATTAACTGCTTGTGGCCTGGACATTTTTTTGTGGCCCACGCACTGTCATGATTGCCCATTTGTTGCCCACGTATTGCCCCCTCCCTTTCTACAGGACCTCAGACAAAAGTTAAAGGGATGTTTTCACACACTTACTCAGTTCTGGCCGGGCTTTCTGGGCTAATTCCTGACCTGGTAGGTAAAGCATAGTTTGGGTACAGATGAGGTCGGTAGGGTAGTATTGGGGGGGGTTCCTGGTGATTTAAAATGGTAACCAAACCATACCTTTGTATATTTAGGGATCATGTCCTGGAGTGTGGCATTCTGACCCATTTTATTACGCTTTAAAGATTTTAAAAAATATGAGCATTTTTTAAAATGCTTCATTGCATTTTAGTTATAGCGATTGTAAAGTCTTGTTTTTTTCCTATAAAATTAACAAACATGCTATACTTACTTGCTCTATTGCAGTGGATGCTCTTCTCGGGTCCCTCTTCTGTGCTCCTGGCCCCTCCCTCCTTTTCATTGCCCCACAGCAAGCAGCTTGCTATGGGGGCACCTGTGTCCATTCAGACACGATGCCCTGCCCTGGCCCGGCCCCTCTCTCTCCTGATTGGCTAGCTGACTTTGATTGACCCTGCTACTGTGTCTCAGCCAATCAAGGAGGGAGAATCTCGGATGGCTGAGACACTCGTGGACATTGCTGGGCAGAGAGGGACTTCAGGTAAGTGTGAGGGGGGCTGTTGCACACAGAAGCATTTTTATCATAATGTATAGAATGCATTAAGATAAAAAACCTTCTGCCTTTACAACCCCTTTAAAGCGGAGTTCCACCCAAAAGTGGAGCTTCCACTTTAAGGACCCCTAATCCCCTGACATGCCACGTTTGTAATGTCATTTTTTGGGGGGGGGGGTACCTAGTTTTGACAGGTACCCAGCCCCCACTTCCGCTCGGCCATCTAGGCAACTCCTCCTCTCCCCCTCCCTCCAGGCAATCTTCTGGGACATGTCACAGGTCCCAGAAGATTGCTTGGCCATGCATGCGCAGTGCGCACTCGGCTGTGAAGCCGCAAGCTGTCATAGCCGGATGCCCACACTTGCAATGCTGGCGCTACGGAGAGGAAGAGAAGTGAGGCTTCCGGCGACCGCATCGCTGGTGAATGTCTGTTTATTAAAAGTCAGCAGCTACACTTTTTGTAGCTGCTGACTTTAAATAAACTGAAAAATAAGTGAAACTCCGCTTTAAGTATATAAGGTACATGAAAGCATGTCATATTTAGCCTATAACAGTCAGCAAGCAGAGAGTAAACACAGGTCTGGTATTCCAAATTTTCTCATAACTTGCTTACCCCTTACTGTAAAAAGTAGGGTCTTGGGTTCACCCATACTATGAAAAGCAGGGTCCTAAGCTGGACATACACTGTTCGTTTTTTTCATTCAACCAGCGGGCTAAAAATGGATTCCTACATTCACCTAAACCAGGTGGATGGAGGAATTTGTCTGAGGGGCCATTGTATTCCGAGAGCTGCATCCACCGCTAAGAGAATACACTGATCAGCAGATACAGCCGAATGGCTGCTTTCGCTGATTGAGCAAAATTTTCCAACCTGTCCGGCAATGTGAGCGACTTCTGTTGAAAAGGGACTGCCACACACTGATTGAAATTCTGTGGGTCCCTGCTAAACTGGCCAAATTTTGATGAGTATATGGTCAGCTGTTGGTCTCTCTCACCCACACACACACTGCATTTGTGGTGACAAAATACCATGCTGCAGCTTGTGTAAGAGCTTAATGTGAAAGTGTATAACGGTGTGCTTTTATGTGTAAATTTTTGTTTATTAAAAATGTAAAAAAATACAAAAATAACATATTTTTAGTATGAATATTACTACTAATATAAAGCACCAAAAACCCTATCTCTTAAAAATCTGATCAAAATCAATAAAAAAAAATCCACACACCCAGAGATTGATAGACAGCAGCTACAAAGACCTGACATTCCTCTAGGCCTTTGTCCAGGCCTCCCACCACCACCATCTATCCTTCCCAAGACCCCAGATTTTCCCATCCTCATCGAAAATGTCAAGCACTACCATCTTGACAGGAAGGACTTTTTTCTGAATGGAAACCTGACATTGTGCATTCTAATGTGAAGAATCCAACTACGAAACTGACTAGAAAGCGTATATCAAAATCCCCATAAATCTACTCCGCATAACTCATGCAGGAAAGGAAAGGAATGCCCAGCGCCCCTCCCACTCTTATAGATTTCTATGTTGAAGGGACACTGAAGCAAGACACGATCCATTGTCTCCATACCCCGTCACAATCTACTCTTGGACAACCACGGTTGTCCAAAGAGCAATGCTTCAGGTTGCCCTTCAAATACAAACTTTATTGGGATGCTCTCCAGATTAATTAACCACTTCAGCCCCTTCACAAGCAGGTCATTGTTTTGCGATATGGCACTGCATTACTTTAACGGACAATTGCGCGATCGTGGGACGCTGTACCCAAATAAAATTTATGTCCTTTTCCTGACAAATAGAGCTTTCTTTTGGTGGTATTTGATCACCTCTGTGGTTTTTATTTTTTACGATATAAACAAATAAAACAATTTTGAAAAAAAACTATATTTTTTACTTTCTGTTATAAAACATATCCAATAAAAAAATGTGAAAAAAAAAAATCAATTTTTTTTCATCAATTTAGGCCAATATGTATTCTACTATGTTTTTGTTAAAAAAAAAATCCCAATAAGCGTATATTGATTGGTTTGCATAAAAGTTATAGCTTCTACAAACTATGGGATATGGATAGATAGGAACGTAATCTCCACCATTATTCACCATTGCCAAAGCATTTTCAGGCACTGAGCAAAATAAATTGGGAGCTTATCATGTTGGACCCTCAGGCTTTTCACTGGTTTACCACTCTCCCAGCTTCGTAGAAAAAAACCTAAGCCATGACTGAAAAATACCAACCCACCCAGGCAGTTCCCTTCCACATGTTACCAAAATTATGTTTCAAGAACATAAGAGAATACTACCAGGCTGACAATACCAAGGACCCCCATCTGCCTAGGAAACGTTACAGGCCTCCTAAATTTTATGTGTACAGTTATGAAGAGTGTTATGCAATTACTATAAGTGGAAATGAATTGGATGATGAAATATTTTTAGGGTTGTCCCGATACCGATACTAGTATCGGTATCGTTAACGATACCAAGCATTTGCACGAGTACTTGTACTCGTGCAAATGCTCCCGATGCCTGTTCCGATACCTGGACACTCTGGGATGACCGGAGGAGGGGGAGGGGGCTTAGTAGCTCAGAGGAGGACACAGAGGGGAGGATACAGGGACACTCAGGGATGATTGGTGCGGCGGTGGGGGAAATTACAATCAGCGATCTCCGCTCCGCGGCATTCAGCTGCTTTATTGAAAGCCGCACAGGGAGAGTGTCATTGTATACTCCTCTGTGCTATTCCGGGCCCCCCCTCCTCCTCCGGTTCCCGTGTCCAACTCCGTGTTCTCCTCCAGTCCCCCCCCGCCTCTGGTCCCGATCTGTCCTCCTCCGCCCCCCCCTCCAGTCCCGATCTGTCCTCCTCCGCCATCGTGTCTCCTCATATGTTACTGTGAGAGGGACACGCCGAAAGTTATTTCGTCGACTTACGGCGCCTCGCCTCTAGCGACTAACATTAAAGGGGGTGGCGGCGTGGTTAGTAGGGACTCACAGGGACATAGGAGGGGAGACACAGGAGGAGACTCGATGATTCGGGGGAGGGGGAGGAGGCCAGTAGGGTCTCACAGGTCCATAGCCTTGTCCGTAGCCCTCGTAAACGTGCTCATGTTCATGAGCACGTTTACGAACCATAGCAATTGCTATGGCTATGATCATAGC